>PQXI01000034.1:0-218625 GCA_004786145.1 Botrytis paeoniae
AGAAGGAGAAGGAGAAGGAGAAGGAGAAGGAGAAGGAGAAGGAGAAGGAGAAGGAGAAGGAGAAGGAGAAGGAGAAGGAGAAGGAGAAGGAGAAAGGGGATTTGAACCATCTTCTGCCAAGACAGAAGAGGAACAAGAATGGCCATCGAAGGGGTCCAAGGAAATAGAGGCCATGGAAGGGGACCCAGAGGAAGTGGAGACAGTGTTGTGGGCCGAAAAGGAATACTTGGAAGATGGGGTGGTGCCTGGGCTAGGGGTGGCTTCACGGAATACATACCTTGTCTTGGGGGAAGCGGAGGGAATTCCAGATCCGGAGGGAAGGACAAAGGGGTGATCCAAGAAGGGATCCGATGGATCGTCAGCGACGAATGGCCTGGGAGGAGGGCCCTTTACAGTGGGGTAATCCAGGGAGTCCGATGTATCGTCTGTGACGAAGGGCCTGGGAGGAGGGGCCTTGACATCAAGTAGACGGCCTACATTGATGCAAGGGGAGCCGATGGGGAAGTGATCGCTGGATCCGGTGCTGAAGTTGGAGGATGTGTGTTCCTCCTGGATGGAGTCAGAATACATCGTGGGGGACCTGTAGCGCTTGGAGGCCATGGGATGGGGTTTGATCTCAAGAGCCGACCAATCGATCGACTCGTAAGATCCACAGGAGTCTGAATAATTAGAAGATGAAGATGCAGAAGAAGAAGAAGAAGAAATCAAACGCAATGACAAAGGAGAAATTTTTTTGGTTCTTTTGGCCTGCGTAGAGGCTGAAGTTGTGGAAGATGATAGGTTTCCAGGCCTGTTAGATGGTGGATGGATGTTTAAAGGATCCAAAGAGAGTTCCATTTGTTGGTCATACACGTATGGGACGTGGAGAGGATGGATGGATGGGGGATGGAGAGAGTTAGAGGTTTGTGGAACTTGATATCCACGACCGCGAGGGGCCGACATGTTTGTAGAGTTGAAACTGGCAGCCCCAGGAGCACTGCCAGTGGAAGAAGAAGAGTGAAAGCGAGACATTGGAAATGTGTGAGCTTGTAGTGAGTAGTGAGTATGTGAAAGTGGTAGGAAGAAGAAAGAGAAAAAGAAAATCGAGGAACAGAAATTGAAACGATAGATTTATCAATTCTCTGACGCGTCTTCGTAAGTGCGAAAATTGGCGTGTTTTTTTGGCGAGAATTTGTCACTTAGACTATAAAAGCGTCTCTTTAGACTGTTTCTATCATTTAACCGAGAGGGCAAAACCAGTAATAATACCGAAATGTAAACCCTAAATGCCCTGACGGAAGATTTCGCCGATAGTATTACGCAACGCGTAGATATGAATTCCATTACCATGGAAAGGAGGAAGGGGCGATGGATAAATGCGACAGGAAGCTATATGATATAGCCTATCAAACTGTAGAAGTAATAGACAAAAGTAAACACACGAGTCAAACTATTCAAATCACATGGGAGTTGTGAAGATAAACTGGTGTAAGTGTTATGTGATTTTTGCTAGTCTCTAGATGAAATAAGTCCCTTATCTAGCAGTTCATGTACCTAATCAGGAAGGAGTTATGGTTGAAAGACTGATAATGTAACAAGACCACAGCAGCACAGTGACCTATCTAACAACAATTGAGAAGATACCTATAGATGATGTGTAAGGTAGTTGATATTACCTTTAACTAAGAGGTAATGTATATTCCTGAGCTTGCTTCAATCAGGTCACCTTCCGCAATTTTTCCCTACGAGGCAGCCTCTACAGCTCCAAAAGAAGACATGTCTTGGAATCGGGCTTTATAGGTAACTTATCCCTAAATCTGGCAGATGCTAAATGAAATACACCTGCGTGTTCTCTAGCTGTTCGAGCCATGCCCGAGAACTACATGTATCAGCATCGCTACAGTCTCGATACCAAACGAAAATATGCTATCCTAAGGACGAAAACCGAAACCGATCGAAAATTACAGGAACGCAAACGAAGGTCGGATAATAAAGGGGTATTCCGCCACTCGTCATGAGCCCTGGAGTTCTCGAGATGATGGGATTCGCGCTCATGATTACGATTTCGAAATCAGAAGCAGTCCATGATTTGACTCCAAGGCAGACGTCGCAAAGCTGAGAAAATGTTGTGTTATATCAAAACGAAGACAAGATACTTTGTGCGAAGGAAGAGATATCGTCTTCATGACAGCGGGTAAAAGTGGAGCAAATATTTAGAGGCTAAACTATTTACAGCAAACGCAAGGATTTTCGAAGCACGACATCCGTACATCTGCGCAGTCTCTCAGAACACATTTTGGAGGATTTGATAATACTGCAAAGTATTTGGTCAGGGCTCAAAGCGCGTTTAGGAAAAGTGAGACTTCTCACGATATTATCACAAACGATATTGCGAATCTGCGTTCCTTCAACCACATAAGAGGAGAAGATCACAAGAGGGAGTAACGTAAGGGCGCGATAAAGACACTTCAGAGGTGACATTTGCGACTTGATTCCCATTAAGCCATCGCATTGACAACTCTCTCTTTAATCTGGCAAATTGCAGAAGCAACAGCTGATGAAATAACCTTCAATACACTTCTTATGCAAAGGCCACTATGGGACCCAAAGAACCGGGTCCCAACACACTTGCAAGACATCTGCAGCACGAAGGAAACAGAAACTCATTGGAACAGGTATCGTGTCCGTTTGAACGATAACATATATGTTTTACAATGGAGATTTAGCAAAGTGGGTGGGGCGGTCTTCGAAGATGACCCCACACCACTATTCCCAGGATCGACAGCTCGCTGACGTCATCATGATTACGAGTTGCCCTGATTAGGCACACTAGATGTATCTAAGAGACGAAGCTTAGGAGAAGATATGAGAAAGGCAATGATGAGTGAAATTATAGAGATACTTGTTTGGTGGCTCGAACTTCCAAACTTGAGAACGCTTGAGGAATTTTGTGTTATAGTTTAGTAGGTAGTTTCATATCAATATAAGCCTTACCCATAAACTGCATTGGAAGATCAGCTCAAAGTGGAGGGTGAAAAAGGAGGAAATGGTATATTGATCAACTAACCATCAACCCTTTCGAGTGATAACTCCCAAACAACCCAAGTAAACAACATTCCAATCAAACATCCCAAAAATACCACTCAGAACCCATCTTACTCCACAAAACAAGCATGTAAATATTTCATCTCAACATCCTTTTTAATACTCGCTGGTCGCATCTGACCCTTGAACATCTTGTTCAATCGATTCGCTTCGCTGTTCCATCTTTTTTCAGCCGCTAACTCCCTTCTTTCCTCTCTCGCTGCATGCTCCTTCTCTAAATAGTCTCTGGATTCTTTCCCCTGTTGGCTTAATTTCCTGGTTCGCTTCTCTCGTCCATCTCCACTAGCTACCGCCTGCCGAATGGGCTGTAGCCTTGCTTGTTCTTGCTGTTTTTTTGACTCGTGCGCTCCGTCGGATTGGCTGCTGTCGCTTTTGCTTTTGCCTTTGCCTTTGCCTTTGCTTCCGTTTTATCTTTGTGGGTACAGGTGCTGGTGCTGGTGTTGGAATTTGCGGAGGAGGTTCTGCTTCTGCTCTTTCATCGATATTGGCATGATGATCACTTGATGGACTTTCAGAAACTGTCACTATTCGTCTTGGATGAAACCCTCAAGAATAATTACTCACCTAGCTGGTTCGTTGCCAGCGACACTAGGCGAGGCAGAGGCTCGACCCGACATTATTTTCTGAGAATTGAGGTATCGATTGTAACAGGGCTATCTTATTGGGGCGAGAGTATTGGAAATCACTCAAGTATGAGGAATACTGGAACGCTGAGCGAGAGAAGTAGCGGCATATCGAAAGGACAAAAGGAATTTTTTAGCTTCCTGAATATTCAGCTGGTTTCTTTTAGACAATAAAGCTCTGAACTCCATTGTCGAGTCCTCAGTGAATAGGAACCTAACAAGCGAGAGAGAAATGTTATTGTGAGAAGTATACAGAATAGAGATCAAAGGTGAAGTGATACTGGAAGACACGGGGACTTTCGCTTGGAAATAACAGCGATATCATTGGGTAGATATAAAGCTCATTTATTATATAGGTAAGATATTATATGCAAAGCGACTAGCTATATACATAGGAAAGTTCTATAAAAAAAAAGAACTGAAAAGAAAGATAAATGTTAATCAGTATAGGTCATGGATAGAGAATCTCACAACCCATCTGAAGCTGGTGGTCCTTTGTACACTATGCTCGGTTAGTAAAAGTCAAGCTCGAATCTCAAAGCAGAACTTACCTTTCCTAGCATAAGCAGCATACCAAACTGCCGCTATTGCCATAAACCCCACTAACACTACACTTGCATAATTCATCGACACCTCTGTAACAGGTAATGCCGTGGGCATACTGAACAAAACCACCTCAAAGGCAATCCATACCAAGGCCATCACGTTTACAGTTGTTCCGACCATATGCCCACAATTCCACCGTGCGTGAGATACTTCTCGTCTTCTATTCCATAGTAATGATAAGCCAATTGGGATAGCGTACGAAAGTGAAAGTGCTATAACGCCTACTGAAACGAAAGCAGTAAAGGCACTGCTACTACCGAGGTTGATAAGACCCAGAAGCATTTGAACGATAGTGACGAATATGAGAGCATTTACCGGTACGCCTAAAGATTTGTTGACGATTGAGAAAATTTTGGAGCCGGGGATCGCCTGGTCGCGAGCGAATGCCCAGGTGCAGCGTGATGCGGCGGTTGTGATGCTAATTGAGCAGAACATAGTAATGCCAAGTACCAAGAATGTAAGACCTAGGCCACCTCCAGGAGAGCCCATAACTCTGTGAAAAATGTACGGGATTGCTTGACCATTGGGCGCACCAATGACGTCAGCGAGAGGTGGCATCGTTACACAGATTGGGATGATAAAGAACAGACCAGCTATTCCACCAACAGGCACGCATAGTGCTATTGCTTTTGGGACTTTGATCGTGGGGTTGGAAACCTCTTCTGCCATTGAGGAGATCATGCCAATTGCAGAGAAGGTATACGCGGCTGGTAGAAGACCGATGAAGAAAGTGAAGCCTCCCCATCCAGCGAAAGAGGTATCGTAGTTTCCAAGAGAAAAGCTAGCACTATGTCGACCTTCCTTCGCTGAGACTGAAAGAGCGATGAGAATAATGAGGATACTAATGGCCGTCCAAGCAGCGCAGATTGTATCGACCATAGGTAGAAATCGGTTACCAAATGTGCATATTACTAATGTGATGAGACAAATAGCATAGAAGATGAGGGTAAGCTGCCAGCTAGATGCAACAAAATCTGGATGATACATGGCAACAGTTGCAGATATCAGCGAAGCAAATCCAAAGTTAACGGATAACGTGATTGTCCAATTTCCAATGAGCCATACCCAACCTGTGATGAACGAGAGTATGGTCTTGTGTCTCTTTGCTACCTACAATCATCAAGAATTAGCTCTGATCGAGATTTATGATCCATACTGTATCGTCAAAACTTTGGTGGATATCACTTCATCAACGTCTACAGAACTAGATCGGAGGATTAAGAATAATCAAACACTTCCTCACCTGGAAAGACCAATAATAAGGTCCAGCCGAGGTTGGATACCTCGAGGCAAGTTCACTCAATGATAAAGCCACACATTCATCTAGAATAAGAACCACAATCCAGCCAACAAATATGGAAAGCTGGCCCCCTCCATATATAGCATTAATCAGCGGGCCGCCTTCTCCATAAGGTATTGCTGCAATTGCAAGCGATTGAAAAAGAAGAGTAAACAACGATCGATTTCGTTGAAGCTCTTCAGTATATCCAAGAGCTTCGAGGTTGTCCAACTCATTTGAGTCCGGTGGAGAGGTTGTCGAAGAGGTTTTCTTCTCCTCGTCAATCATTGTCGTATTCATTGTCGCGGGAGAGACTTGGAACCTTCAGTACCTGATATTCTTGGGGTAAAGAGATTCACGATTTAGTATACAATACGAAAGGGTGGCCGAAGATTGTTAGGACGGGTTCATGCGCGATATATAAATTCTCCGTCGAGGGCTCCGTAATTGATTGGAAGACATCTGCGGGGGTTATGAGACACAGGGACGACTATACCAAGCACTCGGTATGACTAGCCTTTAGGATAAGTTAAAACCAATGCAGAAGCAATTTCCTGCATTTATTGTACCTCTCTGAGGTAGGCGATAGTGATTCTATGCTGAAATTTTATTGGGTCTGTACGGTTATCATGATGTGATAAGGTTTATCTCCAAGGATGGATTCGATTACACACGAATTCAAGATAGGTAATCTCTTGGTAGATATTCATGCCGCGTGGGATGCGTAGGAATGCCATCGATGTAGTATGATCAAATTGTACTCTGTATATAGTAGCCAGGTCGAATCACGAGAAAGAAGCGGTGGCGACAGTCCTGAACTATCTCGAGTCAAACTTTCTGTCAAGACAAATCCTCTCCTGTCTCCTCAGCAGCTCTTTTCGTCGAGTCATTTTATGCCGGTTAAACCTTCTCGTGAAGATAATCAATTGGATGTACAAGTACCGCACCCTAATTCACAGATCCTGGCAGGTTAATGGTGGAAAATCGAACTGTTTTTGGCAACGCGGGGAACTTTGTATCTTCAGCTGCAAATTGGGTCCGAGCGTAGAGTAGATCAAGGAAATGATAGCAAGCTGTTGAGACAAGAGCTGAAGAAATCTTGTGCTCACCAAAAGCAATTAACCAACTTGAAAAAATATATTTATTGAGGGCTTATAATTGATTCTGTGTTTGAGCTTTATTCTGTTTTAAACGGACTGCGGTTATTTATTATACGCAAACAAGCATGCTTTTTCGAATTTTGATGATTTGATGTGCACAGAAGACCCGTTCAGCTCGAGACAAGGAAGACAAATAATTGAAGAGAAAGAGAGGGGGATGACATCAACATCGTGAGGGAACTAAAAAGAATGCACTGAGTAATACACATTGAAATTCATCACGTGGATAACACGTGTCGTCGTGGCAATCGACAACATCATCAGGCTAGATCAACGCTCAACTGAATCGAAACATTACTCAACAATTCCAATCTTATTGTTGGCAACTAAAGCCGAAAACTGAAAAGCCGAACACTAAAAATAAAAAGAGAGTTCTCGAATTTTTCCCATTACGCCATCGCTCGCATAATCTCTCGCTTGGCGTCAGCTTTAACCTACACGGTGCGGTTAGTCGAGCATTTACTTTATGCTCAGAAGTATTATTGGCAAGATTTGAGCTTGTGCATACAGACCGATTGTGTCTCCAAGATTTTTCGCGAAAAATCAAGCGTGCATGCACCAATACTGCACAGCGATATAGCCGGTTGGCGGGTCTATCAATCATATTCTAGTCGTTTAGGTGGTCGATGACTGCTCTTCGATTGCGAGCAGTGAAGACGAAGGATACTAGATATGGTGGTAAGTCTCTTAAATGTTGTAATGAGGAACGCTGCAAGCTAATTCGAGGCTGATGTCAAGAAACTAAGCGAAAACAGTCGATTTACTGGAAGTATTATGGAGTGAAATGGACCAATAAGCAAAATAGGGGGGAAATTAGGCAATGAGCATTATAACTCTCAAACTATCAATACTACACTCTTATGAATTTGTCAATAGGATGTCAGATGACTAATCATCGCTTACCACTCGAACCCTCATTCTCCCCTTAAGTAAGTGGTTCTCGATCTATCAGTCTACAAAATCACAGAAATCTTATATTAGCAAGCCATAATTTTGACGATAAACATGTATTTCTATTTCAATCAAAGTGTCTTTAATGGCCCAATACCCAGTTCAGCAATAGAAGTAAAGTTAAAGTTCCCACATTTGCTGTAATGACTCCCTCTATATACATTGAATGACTGTGTCGAGAACAAGTTTATGCGCCCAAGTACCTAAATAAATATGAAAATCGAAACAAAATATCAACTGATTGTGTAAGAAAGCCATGCAACAACAGAGGAAAAACGAATGAATGCCCCGCGATCTAGATCCGAAACACCAATTCGAGCTCTAATTTACCTCCTAATATCGAGACCATGTAAGCGAGGTCGAAGATTCGAGAGGGGAAAAGAGAATTGGATTTTGGTATCTGACATTAAACATCCAGCCTAAGAAAATAAAGAAAAGATCGAGATCGATGTTCGAAAACAATGAATGGATGCGTTTATTGGACCGCCGTCAAAACCATGCGAGGATGATAAAACTAGAAAACATAGAAATAGAAATTGTTGTAAATGAATTTAACCGAGTCTTCGTTAAGTGGCATTGTGGTGGAAGAAACCTGGTGCGTATTTAGAAAGTATCGAAGAGGAAAGTTGCTGTAGAGGAATCGAGTTGGAAAAGGCATCCGGCTGATGGGAGAATGGGAAGAGAACGAGGTAAGTTGTCGGTATTGGGGTTGTTTTAATCGCGACTGAATAGCAACTTAGATGGCCAGTGTAACTCGAATTTGGGGAATGTGCATACGGTACAGATCATATTCGAAGATGACTGTGAGCTGAAGTGAATACAAGGTATCGAAAAGTCAAAGATCGAATGTGTT
Organism: Botrytis paeoniae; assembly: GCA_004786145.1. Taxonomy (NCBI): domain Eukaryota; kingdom Fungi; phylum Ascomycota; class Leotiomycetes; order Helotiales; family Sclerotiniaceae; genus Botrytis; species Botrytis paeoniae. Next base: position 8,557 of record PQXI01000034.1, read on the forward strand.
GATGAAAACCCGGCTTTCTATCTCTCCTCCTTGCCATCAACACGCGTATCATCTTTCAAGACAACGTAGTCGATGTCAGGAATCTGATCCCACTTTCTATAATAGAGATTTAATCTATTGATGTGACTTCCCAGTGTCCAAAATCCTGCGAGCTTTTGTCTACCGCATCCTAGATTCCCCCCGGGTTCGTTGAGTCGATAGGCTTGAAGGGGTTTTTCTCCGGGGCTTTACATGTTACTGCGTTGGGTTCATTCCAGCAGCCGCACTAAATGAAGAATGTTAGAAAGATTTCATTGAGCAGGAAAGGAGGAAAAGAGGATGTGAACACTGAATAGCGCAAGGGGAAGTGGTAATGGTAATTGGCATTGCCATTTTCCTCCCGCTTGCTCCGCAGATAGATTTAATGCAGGATTGAAGGACCGACCAAGTGGATTCCGTCCACCACTGTTGGCACTTGACTCTCTGCCTCTTCTATTTCCACTAGCATTTCCAGTCGTGGAACTACTTTCTCGAGGATCCATGGTGTACAGTATATACTTCAATTCCCTTGGGGGAAAAAAGGATATCGAAACTTATCGAAGCTTGTTGAGACTTGTTGAATCTTCGTGAGATCTGCAAATGCGTAGGACTATCAAAAAGAAACTGTGATTCTTGAAAATATTTTATAATGCAAAGTTTGATCGAAGCTATCTTGATACTCCAAAGAAAAGTTTACGAAACGAGGGGGGTATCGAAACTATTTATGTCTTTTCTGATCGCCCCAAGAGCTCTTAAAATGCACACGAATGAGTGTGAAATATAACATCTGTATGAGTAGGAACTCATTGTGAAGATTTGCGACCTGGATTTACAGGGAAAAAACGTGGAAAACATGGGATGGGGAGATGTGTAAAGAGATTCGAATGATTCCGATTGTATATAGTAGTCATTTATGATTCTCGACGACGAGTCCTGGTGAAATAGATGTATAAAAATATTGGCTTTGATATTTATATGTAGTATGCCAAATGTTTCTGAGTACATATAGCAATGATTCTGTAGCCCCAATACCAAATTCAATTCAAATATCCCGCAAAAACCACGTATTTACCAGTCACATACAACCTCTCAAATGATTCCAAGTTCTACATACCAATCATTCCAAGCGCTCTACAAATATTCCTCCTATCAAGATTCAAAACCATAGTCTGGAGACTCATACACTCTGAGCAACTCTTCTACTAAACCAATATGTCTCTCAAGACAATTCTAAAAGACATACATGACTCTCAGAATATTTACCACACACTAGAGCATCACCACACAAATCCGAGGAATCAATCACAAACACCAACTTGAACACTCTTCTAATATAACAAGGCCCCATACCTTCAATGATTGAACATGAAAAGGATTTTCAGGGGAAACATACTGTATGAGAAAACATGCATGATCCCTAGAGCCTATATCATACACCAAAACCCCAAAACCCACCCACCCACAAACCTCAACCCTAATCCCAACCACCGATCCAGAATCCTCTCCTCGAATACCCAAAATCTCAATCTCAATCTCAATCTCAAATCTCAAACCTCAGTAAACCAACAAATCAACCCTAAAGAACAAAAAAACATAACAAAACGGATGCCTAAGATTCACACACATATACAACCCAGCAACTTTCAGTATATCACACATTTCTCATGAACTTATATATATGAGTACCTAGGTACTTGAACGATCAATCTATCTTGAGAATCACCACTAATCTCATTATCCCCGGAAGACAACATTTTTTCTTAAAACATCGCAAGCCTGCAACTCACATACTTGTTGAATCATAACACCGGCATGTAGAGACCGCTTCATATCACATCCACCACCTCCGCATCAATGAAATGGTATACATGGATGTAGCGAACAACAATTTCAGCATGATTCCAACAAGCATTCTAGTAGCCTTGACTATCATGCAAAAAGTAATAAAGGAAGCTCATAAAATTATCAAGATTTGATCGGGCCAAGATATGGCGAAAAAAAAAGTAGTATTTATCTCATCAATGACAAGTCCAACCCCGGACCATAGCACTGGCGCCCTGATAATGCAGAATTGCTACACTCCTCCCTACCTCCCAATCTATCTATCTTATCTTCTCCATTCCGAGCATAATTTTTCAATTGTGAATATATCGATGCAAAAATGATCTCAGTAGTCTTAGCTTACATCAGGAAGTCTGACTGCTATATCACCTGATTGGGTAATGTAGCGAACCCAGGGGAGGGATGGGTATTGTAACTATCGAAAATGTTAGTCAAAAAATTAGTCAAAAAATGTAAAAGGAGGACTAACCTTTGGCTCAATGATCTTCAGGTACCTGACTTGAATACCACTTGTCGTAAAATAAGGAATCTCAAATTTTACACTGATTGGTCTCTTTGCCCCTTTACCTCCAACACCACCCATACTTCCGCCGAATCCTCCCGTCATTCCACCTCCATGTTCATCGTCACCCTTCACACTCGGTAATCCTAGCTCTGCTCTCATAAGGAATTCTTTACTGCCTCCAAATTGTTTGATTTTCCATACTATCGCCGACTTTTCTGGTGCGTAATGTACTGATCCAATATTTGTGCGGAAACGTGGGGAATCGGCATCTTCTGGAACTGGAACTGTGATCTCGACGTTATTGGCTGTGCTACGACGTTTGAATTGCGCTTTCGCTTTCAACATATATTCGATTCTTGACCCAGAATGCGACTCCACGATACACTCAACCCAGATCAAAGGTTTGACCTGAGTATTTAGACGGTAGGACATCAATTCGAATTCTCCATCGGGTGGAATAAAGGAGATAGTTCTATCGTTCTCAAATCGTGAAAGACGGACACATTGATGGAACTTCACATCTTCCATCTCGATGGCTTTCCCTCGAGTTGCGCGTCCCGTAGTTTCAAACATTACTTTATCGTTAAGACCTAATCGCAATTCTGGCATACCAGACAGGTAACACTTCATCTTTATGGCGCCTAAAATCTCGGACCTCAACACGTTTCCATTTGACGATACCAGTAAATTGAGTGATTCAACCACATCAAGGAAAACTTCGTTCTTCCTGTACCTAATTCCTTCGGATCTCCATGATACTGCGTTTGTAACCGCTATAGGTGGACGGGCTTGGATCTCTAATTTATGTGATTCTTGTGTAATGTATTCTTGAAGGATTTTCGATTCGGTGGTTTGTGGATATCCAAAGTCCATCATTTCGTCCAAGAGTTCATAAATAATGACGAAGTTATCTCGGATAGATTCTTCCTCAAGTTCTTTGAAGTATTCGGTGAAGACTTCGACTATTTTGTGTAGAAAAAGGAGAATTTCGGCGGCATTTGTATTGCGTTTAGTGAGGGCTAGGAGGTAGAGGTTATTATGGCGGATGTATAGATACTTGGTACAAGTTAAAAACTGCGATCGCAAATAGTAAGGGGTGATGATATACATTTATTCCTTCATCTGAGAAACATGGTGGAACGGCGGAACTCTCTTCTTCTGCTTCACTCAAAAGTATTGGAAACTTTTCAACCGCGGACATAGGAATATCTCCTCTATAATTTCGGGCAAGAAGAGTCTGTAGTATTGCGTCAACATGATTCAGAAGTAAAGGCAGTATAGAAAGTATTGTTTATACCTTGCCCTTTAAATCGAGAAAGAAGACAGCAGATGCCATATTTGCCAGATAATCAAAGAAAGAAAGGAGACGATAGTATTGAAGGATGGAGAGTATGTGCCAAGTTGGCTTGTATTATATCTTCCAAGAATTTGTTATCATTTGTGAATTTGGTCTGAGTTCCTCTCGATATTTTGAATTGAAGTTGATGAGTTAGTTGCCTTGTAGGTGTTGTTCACTTGAATAATAGTAATAACAGCCCCACGTTCAAGCTTCCCCCTTCGGATTGATAGATCTCCAGGTCCCAAACTAGTGAGTCTCGGCGGTCAACATCGGTTTGCCTTACTAAGGACGAGACTAAACTTAAGATGTACTAGCTTAGAAACGGCAGAATCTTCGAAGCTTAAATATCTTTTCACTTTGGAGAAAACTTCTTCTTTTTTCTTCAACGCGCCCTTTTAGACAGTGCAACTCAATCACATAAATATAACTTGTATCAACATTCTGTTGATACTTATCTTGTTTCCCATTGATGTAGTTAGCGATTTCGCGGCGCGGAGACCAATACCAACGGTACCATAAGAGCTGGCCGGGCATTGTCTTTTTGGACAACAGGTTGCCTGGGCGGCGTCAGAGGGACCATACATATGAAGTTATGAAGTTGAAAGAGGAGTGGTTATTTTATGGCAAGATACAATACAAAATTCGTTCAATCGTTTGTTTATATGTGATATTTGCTTTTGATTGAAGTTATTGATGATACTTGGCTGAGTGTATTCCATGCGACATGCATATGCCAAACAACCGCAGTATGAGATGACTTGCGGAATGCGGGAAGAATACATTCCTTTCCTGACAAGATGATCTCCTGAAACCAATGGTGATATGCCTTGATACAGAACGTCTTCAATACCGATACCATCCCGCTGATAAATTTGCTATATAATTATCAGAAAGAGCAGCCATCAATCGTTTGACCAGAATTTTTCCAAAGCATCAACATCAAAATTTCAATCTTCATAGAGATACACATCAGATTGATTCCGACACCCCATCATGAATTCGCCTTTACCGAACCAGCCAAAAGCAACCAAGATGGTCACATGTGAATGCTTTTTCTACGAGTACCTACATCGTCCCCGAACTTCATACGATTGTTTTGCGCCATGTAAATCTGGGATCATATACAACTAAAGAGAAAGGGGAGAAAAGAGAAAGAGAAAAGAGGAAGAGAAAGAGAACATACCATTCAACTGGCTTGGAGTTTTGTTATAATTTGAGTTCGAGGAAATCATTTTGTTTTATTTGTTTCTATCAAAGTACTCTCTTACAATATTTGAAGATCATCGTATCACAAGCAAAAAAATTCCCAGAATATTCACCAATTCAACGAGTACAAACCCTCTAGGACCTCGACAATTTTCGTTCTTTTTTCAGCGGTACACATATGCCAAGTGTTAATGGTATAGTCTCATTACTTACAATCAATTTTGAACAATTTTCATATAGCCGTCGGCGTTTGATATCGAAATGGAACACGATCACATGTTAAGGGAATGCCCCCCATCCTACGCATCTCACGACCCTCAAACCATAAGTTTGCCCTCTGTACCCACAGCAGACCCCCCACCGATTCATCATGAACGAGTCTTGCCCCCTCTACCTCCTATGTCTACAGAATCAAAATATCGGCAAGAACCAGTCGCAGAAGTACCATTGACATGGCCGTCTTCAAATCCTTTAACTGCATATTATCAACCGGGCCCTTCACAACTATCTCCTAAAACAACGACTAGAAGAAGTACAGATTCGCCGAACGGTATGGACTTAGATTTATCAGATAACAGAGCAAGGAGGGGTGGAAGTGTACTATCTATAGATGATCCTGATGTGCGACTTGCTGCTGAAGCATTGGGAGATCTTCGCGCCGGTATGTTTTGCAAATAATTTTTGGGAGAATTCTAGACTAATTTTGTTGCAGATTTCATACAGTCTTCCCCCCGTCAGCGTACTGCTCCCTCTTCAAACTCACCTCGATTTCGACAAGGTGGTTCTACACAACCAGAACCCCTCCTCTCGCTCCTCACCACATCTCACCCCCTCATTGGTAATGCGATAGGTGGTTCACTATCCGCATACTCGGCTTCCAAAAATTACAGTCCTCGTTTCAAGTCTAGTGCAGAATACGTGGAAAGAAGGATCACTCCGGTTGTCAATACAATTAATTCTGTCAACCGTATCACTGGAGTGGAAGGGGGTGTTCGTTGGTTCCTTGGTGGTCGCCGGCCGAGCCATCATGGACCGTCCGACACCGAATCCGATACCCCTTCTCATAAGCGACGGAAAGTCAACACTTCCTCCCCAGCCGACCTTGAAGGTCAGCCCATGCAGTTTGAAATACAGTTTGATCAACAGCGCCGCCGTCGGCCTAGCCAGGCTTCTACGACGGACAGCCTCCCTGCATATGATGATCAACGTAGTCCTAGTTATGAAGCTTCACAGCAAGCACTAGTACCATCAAACCGAGGATCTGAAGAATCTGCATCTCCTGGGAGCTCATGGCAATCTCGTCTCGTTCTTTCAACCTCGGGACTCAGTGTCGCAATGTCGGAAGAGTCGCTCCGAAGTCTAAAATACTGTCTCAGTTGGATTCGTTGGGCAAATGAGCATATAGGGAAACTCATTGTGGCATTAAAATCAGTCTTGGAACAATACGACAATTCTGGCACCATTGCTGATACCCCCTATTCCGAAAAGGGAGCTGACAATAATCAAAGTCAAATAGTGCTTCACACAGATGATCAACGCTCAGCCTTGACTGCAAAGATTGCGCAGTTGAATAAGGATGTTTTGAAGACTTTGAAAGAGGTGGTAGATATTGTCTCCAAGTATGCTGGTGGTGCTCTTCCCGAAAACGCGAGAGATCTCGTACGCAAGCACTTAACATCCTTGCCACGACGATTTCAAATCGCAAATTCCGTTTCAAATGGTGAAAGCAGAAGTCATCGGGATGGAGATAGTGATGCCAAGGAAGGCGCACAAAGAGTCATGGTATTGGCAAAAGAGGGTTTGGACATGATGACTCAAGTATCAGGAGTTTTGGACGGAACAATAGTCAGTGCAGAAGAATGGTGCGAAAAATTAGGGAGAAAGAAAAGGGAAGAAAGGGAGACAAACACTCCACAGGATAAAAAAACGATGAATGGTGGGAGAAACGGAAGGGACGAAGTTTTACCAGTTGTTGGCGGTGATGTCAAAATGGGGTATACAGGATTTGGTGAGGAGAGACCTACGCTTGTTTGAGTTTGGGGATTTGGTATTATCACTCTTTTGGTCTGGACATTCTTTGAGTATACGCATATGGCTATAAGTGGTGGAGTATTTAGGGTACGGAATTGGAAAGATTTAAAGCTTGGCGTATTGGAATCTGACGGTGCAAAGGGCGTCAGGTTGTGGAAGAGGAGAATTGGGAAACAAGTGAGGATTATGTCTCTGCGTATACGGTTCACAGAAGGAGTTGATACTCGTGACAGAGGTTGATACTACAGAAGGGTTTGTGGAACTTTGTTGTTTGCACTCAGAATGAGCGATATTTATCGATATAAAAGAATGAATATATTCTAGATTTCTGATGCAATGTTGGCTTGGACCTCTTACTGCATGTGTGAATATGATATGTTTGGGCGGGCTGGTGGAGTTGTCTCTTAGCCTAGGTACTTTGTTGGTATCATTCTTTGATTTCGTAAAGATGTCAATCTACCTCTTGTATCTCCTGATGCTATTTTTCATCTCAAGTGAAATGAGGATAAGTAGGTAGGGAGTAGTTACATATTTCACTTTTGCTTTTATAGTAAAACATCATATGTATATCCAGGTATTTGTAGGATGTGGTTGCCTTATAGAGTTAGATGATGAAGACTCTTCGTCATCTATTGAAGAGTAAGAAAGATTCAGAGAGAAAGGTTGTTTGATTAATTATTTGGTTGGATTTGTTTATGTATCTATCTACTTATACAACTATCTACCTGTCTTCCTAGGCTAGGCAGGGCATATAGTAGATGCTAAAGCTACCTATGGTATTTATTGGTTAGTTGGTTGATTGTTTAAGTAATTATATGAATACATGTGATGATCTTTCTTTCTTTCTGAAATGTCTTGCGATTGAGATTTTGATTCGAATTTGAAGATGCGTGGATTCTGGAGTTGGTTTTAGACGGGTTGGAGTGAAGAGATCAAAAGTAGAAAGTAAGACGGGGAGTTCTAAGTCGGCTTGAGGGAAATCGGAGAAGGCTTTTCTTTTTGTATGAGTGGTGTTGGGAGGCCAAAAGGCTGGAAATGAGAACAGATGGAGTGGGGAGGAGGGGGGCTTGAGTGAGTAGAGTAAAGGAATGGGGATAAGTGTGGGTGTTGTTGATGTAATGTGATTAGAATCGGTGATGGGTGATGAGTGGAGATGATAAGATATGAGAAGTAGATTGGTTTTTGAGGATTTGAATGGAATGGTGGAGTAGGGATAGATGCAAATATTTCGAAGGGGCTGTGATACCTACCTACCTACTCTGAGCCATTGCGTAATCCCCAGATACAACAACCAATTTCATTTCAGAACGGAGTGCGATCCAAACCCTACACAAATTTCACGAACTCTGCGTAAGCGGTCTTGTTATTTTCGACTCGTGAGACCTCGGTACAGAGTTTTTAGAACCCGGATTAATCTGTAGAGATAATGGCGAAGTATGAGGTGTTAAGCGAGTCTGAGACGTGACATCTCGTGATTCGTTTGTGTATGAGATGGGTTGTAAGGGGCTAGGTGGCGAGGAGTGGTGTACTGTTAATCTGTCGTGGGAGGTGTTAATTGTGGGATTTAAGGTTAGTCCTCGATGGTTTCTGGGTTCTTGGGGAGGCGGAGCGGGGGTTCTTTGGGTTTGGCTTGAGGTTTGTTGGTGAGATGTTGCACGTGGTTGTATTGGATTGTGGGGATTTGGACCCTTTGGCTGGCGCTGGGGTTTGTGTTCGAATGAATGAGCCGGGACGTTAGAGAGACGTTCGAGAGATGGAAGTGCAGGCCCCAATGGAGCCATCCGAGAATCTTGATCAGGAATCCCAAAATCTCTCAATTCGGTCCCCTCCTCTGCAACTTGCGGCTCTTGTCTTACAACCTCTCGACGACTTCGTGAACCATGATTTCCAACATCAAATCCACCAATCGGAGAGTTCGACCCATCACTCCTTGGCGTCTCCATCAACCATCTCAAACACTTCTTTACTCTCCCCTCTTCCCTTCCCCATAATCCTCTCATATGTATCTTATTGACTCCCTGCAATCCAGCTTCCGCTTCATCAACTCCCAACTCCCCGAAACTCTCTCTGAGAAAAAGTATAAAACGTGATGAACACCATAGAATAATAATAACACCGATAGTTATGTACGAGCCCGCGATGAAATTCGCAGGTATAACACGTTTGTCTACAACGGAATAGATGAGGATTACAGTGCCTGTGATGAGGAAGACTGTGAAGAGTGCTAGAGGAAGGAGACGATTGGTGAAGGCTCGGAGCATGTAGTAGCGAGGGGGACGGATGAGAGATGTGGCTACGGTAGAGTGTGAACGGTTGTTTGTAGGGTTACTTGCGAAAGGCCGGGTGGAGGATGGCAAGGTATGATTTGGGGAAGTCATCGTGGGAGATGTTTGCAGGAGGGCCGGTGGAGTCGATCAAATGAAGAATGGGCTTGTGGCTATTGTTGATTATTTGATTAGTGCAAGATCTTTGTTTACACGCATGTTTGAAGAGTCCATTGTGAATTCCTCGAGAAGAAGATGTTGGTCGATGGTTCTAGTTGAGTAGTTGAAAGGGTGTTGTTGATGTTATGTTTCACAAACAATCGAGGCTCGAGGGTCGTAGAACCCCGTAGCAAACATGGCTTATCACCACAAGTATTATCATTCTCGATGTTAGAATTGAGTTGATCTCCTATCCAATAGTTGAAGTTATTTCAAAAATATAGATTCATTGGTTGAGGCACACTAGAACATTGGCCCCTCGTCATCCCAGCTCAGAGCAGATACTGTGTATTGAATATAAGAGGACATATCGAAAATGTTAGACTCATTGTATTTGATTTGAAATGGCTATTCATTATTGAATTCTTTTGGAGTAATCTATAAATCGTGATGATAGCTACGGATTTTGACCCATTCAACAGGACAATCACTGCATCTTAAATGAGAACATGTTGGGCAATCCATAAGTTGAGCTGTCATCCCTGAGGATGTGTAGTTTCCACTATAATCTCGACAGCAGCAACAGCTCCAAATAAAGACACGACTTTTCCATGATCCTGAAGCTATTACAAATGGTTGAGTTGAAAGCTCCGTGTCGGACTCCAATTTGGTGTGTTGCGGTACTGAATCTGGTCCTGACTGCATCGTTGGAGACTCTGTATTAGATTCCAGCTTGTTTTGTGATTCGGAAATATTTTTAAACGATCGAGATGAAGAATCCATACTAAGCTCTAGTTTATTGTCTTGTAGCTCTAGAGCATGTTCTAGTGATAAAGCTGGAGCTAAGAGGTTGGATTTTAATTCGGTCTGTGTTGGTCTAGAAGAATCTTCGGACTCTGTGGTAGAAAATGGTGCCTGAAACTCGAATTTTTTATGTTGCTGCTTCAAAAGCCCTTTAGGTTGCGGCGCCGCAGACTCCGCTGGTGGTACAAGAAGTCGATTATCGCCTTGGGCTAAAACGGCAGCATCAAAAGTCCTAGATTCTTTCACCTTGAATCGATCGATGGTTCCTTGCAGTGAACGAAGGCAAACCCCCTGATTTGCGCCAGCAACTTTGGATTCAAGTATATCGGCTCGACATGATGAACTTCTTCAATCAGCTAACTATTGGATAAGATTTAAGATGAACTTCACGAACCACTTCTTCCACGTTGACCCAGAGACATTGGTTAGGACGCCCGGACATCTAGTGCTTGGAAACCTTTTCTTTACTGTACCCATAAAGTCTAGCAACATGGCCATTTCTATATGGCACCCTGGCTTTACAATATGCGACCAGGTGTCAGCTGTCAAAGCAGCGTTATCTGACCTATTCGCGAGAAAATATGACCCTCGTTCTACCCAGGGTTTCCCTATTGTACCAGAGAACGATTGATGTAAAAATGTCTGGAAAACCTAGATTCTCAATAAAAGTTGACTTCAGTAAGGATATACATACTTGAAAATTACTAAAAATATCAATCTGAAGAACTCTTGGAGGTCGGCCAAGTGCATCATGAAACGTTATGTGATATATCGCAAGCAGGGTAGGTGTCATGGGCCTCGAAAGCTTCAGCCTGTTGGCTAGATATAAACTGCACAGAGTTAATCTTTGATAATTCAAGTAAGGGAAGGGAAACATACCATAAATTGCGCAAGAACATTCCTGCATATAGAATGATGCTATAGTATCTGTGGGGATCAACATCAGATTGTACCATTGTATGAAGGATACCAGAAATGATTACATGTTTCGCAACGATTGTTTGATCTCCTCATCGCTCGCTTCGAGTGGATCTCTATTTGTTGCTTGAAATAAAACATTGCTTGCAGGAGGTGATTCAGTATTATATGCCCTTCGTGGGCAACTGTCAATGATGGGTATTTGAGGATTATTGGACATTGTTCCAAGCATACTAGTTATATGCTCTTTTATGTTGTGAACGACAGCATCCAAAGCACCATTGTTCTCAGGCTTGGAGTCATCCATCTTGAGCGATTGCAACAATAGAATAATTTCCTCTGCTTTAGAATGTAGCTCTTTATGCTGCTCCCTCCGTTCGCTTCGTATTAGAGATATTTCGTTCCGTACAGGATTGATCATTCCTTCTAGAGCTGAAATCATCTGGGGGGTAAGAGTATTGATAAATAGTTGTTTCAGTTCGTCTGGAAGAGTAAGGACGACTTCCCTTTAGGTGATCATGATTAGTAATAGTATGAGTGTTACAAATAGTGTAGACTTTTTGAGAAAGAAGACTCACAATGTAAACCTATCTAAGATATTGTCGAGCATGAATAAATGCTCCTTGATTTCCTTCTTCAATTTGTGATGGGAACGCTTGAAAGTCCATAACATCTTTTGGGGTATGTTTTTCCACCAGCCGGGTGTGGCATTGCTACCTAAGTGTGGTTCGAATTTCTTCATGATGTTGAGAAAACGCTCCAAAGGCGGTCGAATATTCTCGATTTGCCTTCGTATCTCATCTCCATACGAAGGATATACCCCTAATGTAGCAAAGACGTGTAGGTTCTTCAATGTGAGATTAACATTCTCAAGAAAGACAGCCATTTTGCGATACTCATCAGGGGCCCCACTTCCATCATCAAGGGCTTTTACAACCTTGACAATCAAAGATATTGCCTGCGCAATATCCCCAGCAGACCATCCAAATGACATGGTGGGTTATTGACGTGATAAAGAACAGCGATGAGGGACCGAACTTCAAGGACGAAAGGTTTGATCTTATACAATACCCAACGAGGCTGTTGTCTGCTAAGCCACTTGTGATGCTACAAGACTGATTACTTTGCATATTACCTTGAAATCGTGCATGGGCATCCAGCCAATGACGAGAAATCTCATGTCTATGGGATATACTAATTGATTAGTGGCGGCTCGTTTTTATATAGGGCTGTTTGGTTATTATTGCAGTATTATAAAATCAACGGTATAGTAGACAGACTCAAGCATGATACATTCATTGCAAGCAATTAGCTATGCGGGAAACCGCTGAATTCATTGGAAGCACATCTCAACTTTCAGCTCTTTTGACCAAATGGACCATTTTCAGACATTAAACAAGTCTCGAAAGTTCAATTATGACTGCTGAATAAGCTAGCACCGGATGAAATGAAGCACTTAGATGTGCGCATCAAAGACTTTCGAAAGTGGAAGTTAACGGAAGAGAATATTGCAAACCATAATGGTAGCGTAACATATTATCAGAGCCGAGAAAGACAAGCCACTTTATCAAGAGAGGGGTATGTTCCAGGACAGTAAAGAGAAACAATCGTTCCAAGTATCCGCAAATATTCAGAGAATAAAGTCGATGTAGTGAGGCATCGAAAAAGTGTGTTTGTTTAATAGAACTGAATATTAGTAAATAATGGGTCCGTTCGTCCATTCGAGATGACGGAGCGCATCATATGTAGAACCATTCGGATTCTCTGGGTCTAGGTAGATGTTGCTCACGACTCCTCTCTCAGGACGTCCTATTTTGATTAGAGTTTTGATAATCTTTGTGTGACCTGGATTTGATAGCTTACTTCCATGTTCTGCATCGTAAACCCTTAACTGCCCTCGCCATGCAAGATTATTGATTAAAACATCGTATAGAGTGTCATCATCAGTACAAGAGAATGCCACCAATGCCACAATGGTAGCAAGATTACCAGCGAGTCCTTCCGTCGGCCGATTCCCACGATTGCGGTAGGTCTGAAGCCCAAGCTGAGAAATCCAAGCCCCGTCTCTCCCAGCAAGATATTGCTCCTCCACAGAAGCAGATACCCTTGAAAGTGTTCTTTCATATCGAAATGTCAGGGGATACCATCTGTTGTATGGGAAATCTGAAGTTGCTATGTCTATTGTTGTTGCATCCGCTTCCATCATTTGAAACTGCGTAAATTCATTACACCAGAATAAAGTTGTACTACTGTAATGTTGAAGCGTTTCGTTATTCGGATAGGTCAAACCTTGCCCGCTAAACCATTGATAATTGGACCCAGCATATTCGATATGTCCGTTGTTCCATCTAAACATTCGCCCGGGAGTCTGAGGTAAGAAACCATCTCTATAAACGGGTGGCACCCATCGTCCATCCTCGTTTACCCTCGGAGGTCTACCTCCGTTTTCGGGATCTTCATTGACGTAAAGCTCATTCACATTGAAAAGGAAGCTAGTATGATGTTGATGAGCCATTGTATCAACAGTTTGCGTGCCTAGTTTATTTGTTGTCGCGAGGGTCTCTGTTTTGAATTCTGAATCAGGAAGTGTCAGAAAGTCCACGAAGATAGCAAACTCACATGTATCTCACAAATCAATACAGAAACTTCTCTTCAAACTTGTACTGAGTGTTGTGAGAAAATTGACCAAGTGATCGATAGAGTTTAGTCAGAAGCACGTATCTATTCAGCTTGCGACAGGATGAATGTCGTGAAGAATTGCAAGCAAACACTTGTGGTAATTCAAGGACAATTCTGAAGGTTAGCAAGGTCATTATCTGGGTATACGGAGATATGGCATAGTCCTCGTGACGAACATTGATTGGATGTCGGCCGATTTTTTTCGACCATGATCCTGGCTGACGATGCACATTCGATGCACCTTTAAGCAGTCCCATGGGACGATAGCGACTGAACGTATATTCAAGCATAGTAAAACATTCCACTTTGAATCATTCCGGTATCTAAAACGACGAGGCAACCAAGAGTTGGCATATTATCATCTTCGAAAGTAAACTGAGATCTCCTTTCACAGACTTACAAATATTTTGAGAACATCTGTTGAATTCAACGAGCGAAATATAACTATCGATAACTGATCCATGTATTTGCTCCACAGCGTCCACTTAGACAAAAGGAGGGGCACAATATGCCATCCTGGTAGATCGAAACTTGTGTAGGATTCGTTCGTTACCGATATGGTCTTAGTTGCGAACATGAGGCCTATCATGAACAAAGTGGCTGCTGTAGAACACTATAAATTGAACACCGATGTGTTTCATCTTGGCAAGAAGAGTATTTTGCCACCGATCTCGAGAGTGCTGGATTTGATCAGGAAATCGGTGAACAAGTTTGCAAAATACAAAATCCAGGGAAACCAATATTGTTTTGAATGCAGTGTATATCTACTTCTCCTTTGGCAATAAGATCCCCGAGAGGTAGAGGGTTGTTTGCGTAGTCTGAAACTTGCGTGAGCAATTTGTACTGTGTATTGAGGCTCAAAATTCGGGCAAGAAGTGCCGTGAGCTATAAGTTGAGGACTTTCTACCGAATAATTGCGAACCTCCGGCACGTTTGTGCGATCCCAAACGACACATGATTTATTGAATCAAATGTGAGCGGCTGGGTAATTGGCGGGTATGTATATCCAGATGGACGAATCATATGTTCTATAGCCTATTGTTATTTAGCGATGATCCGAGAGTTCAAGGTACATGGAAATGGGACGAAGGTATATGAATACATACCACAGGAAAAAAGGGGTACGTAGATTTCTATAGATATATTCGAGGTCGCTTCGACTATAGTCCACCTTCTTCGTGGTGGGAAGTCCTCAATATATACTTTTAATTCACTGTGAACCATGCAGTCATGGGTCGACTGCTCCTTTCAAACACTTCACTTGAGCTGGGCGTTCATATTCCTTTTCTCGTTAGCACGGTTGCCTCGTTTTTGATCACAAAATTTGCCTCGTCTCAACGAGCTACAAAACACATTTCTGGTGGACATGTGCCAATTAAGGGCCACTTTTGAGTCCATTTATGCACTTCCAATGCAGTATGGGCCTGCAAGTGATCCGGGTATGCATCTACCGGGAGAATGAGAGCGCGGCTTACCACTGCAAAAGTTACAGAAGCCAAATGATGAACTATGACTTGTCAATTTCCAGTAAGAAATATGAGTAAAATCTGGAATTTTATATCCCTGGAAATTGGAGGGCAAGGTCCATTTAAGCAATATATTTGCCCAGTAGCCAATGGTATATGCAAGGGTTGACAATGTCATCCAAGGATCGAGAATGATACCTCGCTGGAATTCCTACTCGGTGTACCTCATTCGCCATCGTTGCACAAAGCATCCAGAACCTCTGGTGTTCATGTGAACCTGGAATATTCCTGGAGTCAGCAAGGGAACACAATAATGCTCATCTCGATCTTAAAGTGGAAGATATACACGTCGTGAGAACGTGTATATTGTGTAAGTGGCAGTGCTACACACCAAGGATAATAATCATGGCGCTCAAATATTGCAAACAATTGTATATGTGTGTCTTCTTGAGGTTTGTCGTTTCAATGTCAAGATACTAACTAAATTCTTAGTATGGCTCGCTAATTATTCAGGCCCGGACGCTTGGAACACTAACAAGCTATCTTGGCTCCCCTAAACCTAGGTGCTGACAATTTTGTGGTTGCTTACAGATGAGAAATCCTCGAAACTTTTCAAATTGACGACTGGACTTATTTCGTAGTGATATCGGCAGACTCTCATCGATAAGTGTAACAATATTGGGAACATCCAGATCGAATGCCCCATGATTCTGTCCTATCGTTTGCAACACTACTTGACCGAAGATGACAATCAAACGACAACTAGAGAGTTTCAAAGAGCTGTATGAAAACTCAGCCGGGGATATCCACCACTCTCCAGCTATTCATTCCACGTATATAAGCACCGCAGATGGCTTCCAAGGCCATGTTTACGAAATCCTTTTGAGCTCTGTTTGCCGCACAAACAATACGACATATGGTGGATTACATGGCCTAAGAATGGTTTATACAAGAGACGGATACAACTACTACCACAACTTTTTCCAGGGGCAGTTTCCTCGAAATCCAACTGCAAAGCTTCATCACCCTATAGCTACAGGCTTTTTACGATTCTCTACGCATTTCAGTTTTGTTCTATGTTCATTCAAACAAATGTATACATGTTGAATCTCGTTTCCATTTTCACTCTATCCTCACATTTATAAGTCAAGCACAAGTTCATAAGGAAAAAAATATCTATTGTCGTTAATGTTATCTTACACGCTGCTCTTCTCCTGCCTTCCAACTCGGAACTCACGGTTCAAGGACTAACATCTGCAAGAGGAATTCTGTTCAATGGGATAGCTCTCGAACAAAACTTCTTCATTGGCTGGCAGACTGGACTTATTCCATCAGCATCGGACTTCATTGCACCTCGAAACACCATCATGTCAGTCAAGTCACAATAGAAGAACACAAACAATGAATCGCACTGGCCGAAGGTTATTTGTGAATTGTTCGTTGCGCAAGCATTTTCCAGAACACCGAGGTAAGTCGCGATTGCCACAGGATCAATGCCACTTGGCGTACCTGTGGCTGTGGCTGTGGCTTGAGTCTTAGAATTTGTCTTCGTGGTCGATTGCGTAGTCGTTGTCGTGGTGTTGTAAAATAGACGACTGAAGATCTGAAGATGAACTGGAGAGGAAGCCTGGGGAGACTTGACCTGAGTTGAGCATGGCATTCCGATGATACCTGGGCGGATCAATAGGAACCCAATGAAAAATCCAAGAAGCGCAGTGATAATAATCAAGATGCAGATGACGATGGGGTAGCAACTTCTTTTAGTTTTCTTACCCGTCACGGAATACTTCATGCTGTGCTGTCTTCTTGCCTGCTCTCTTGTAGCCCTAGCTGGGTGCAAGTCGATGTCAACAAATTGGTCTCCTGAGGCCATGTTTGCAGCTAGTATTCGGACTTTGGTGTGGGAAGTCTGAGTAAAATTGGAGATGATTCTGCGAAGTCTTTTGAGGTTTGCGGAATATTAGTTGGATTAAAGTTTCAAACTCACAAGATATCGACAGGCTGATGAGGGAACGTTCACCACTGTAAGCTTCTTACCTTTATATACAGAATGTTATAATTGTTCTCAAAAGTTTGGAGAGTTGTTGAATAATAATTCACGGGTGAAGTATATGAAATCAAATACTTCCCGCGAAAAATTTCTTTGTCTTCTAATAACAATGCTCATTTTCCTTTGACAATACCTGCTGCTTTGATCGACTAGTCGAGAGATAATTGATCACGAAAAGAAAGAGGTGGTGTGGATACATACGGGCTCAAACCTACTTCGGAGTTCAATCACAAAGATCCTTCAATCTGTAGAGAAACCCAAAAATGCAAACAACACTATTCTCGAGGTCAAGTCTCTGGGTAGAATTAAAGGATGATCAGTGAGCGTTTATACCCATTTAACTTTTCAAATACAGCTTCCTAAAAGACGTTTCCTCTGAACAATGCCATGAACCTATCAAAATACAATCATAGAAATCATTATCTTACTTTGAAAAGCTTTATGCCATTCCTTTGATTGTATCCTGCATGCGTCAGCCAACTTCCAATTGTAATCATCTCAATAGAAACGATTCTCCTTTGTCCCATCAAACCGCATCGCCGAATATCCAAATCTTGAACCCCGAATCCTCAACAACTTTCCGCGAAAATCTCTGCTCGTCACTCTTCGAGAACTTACAAAATGGCTACCCAATCCGAAAAAGCCCCCCCTAGGCGAGAAACTCCATCTCATGAACGCAAAGATCATCTCACCGAATCCCCAAACTTCCCAACCTCATCTTCAAGGAGCGACCGTATTTTCCTGGGAAGAAAAGTATGGGAAGACAAACGACGCGACTACGAAAAGAAGTACGGATCAAGTACCTCTCAGAAGGTACCTAGCTCTAAAAGCTCGCGACAGAATTCATCGAACAAGAAGTTGGGGAAAGGTTCAAATCATGAATGGGGAGGGACCAAAGATTCTCCCACCGACTCCTCAGAGGGAGAAGGGGGCGTACATTGGCTCGATGCACTCCTTGCTGAAAATCTTTCGCCCGCTGAATTTAATGATAGAATCAACAAGAGAAATGCACAACCCGACCCTGATATTGAACATCTGAAGCAAAAAAATGCAGAAATGGATGCCATAATGAAACGCCACAAAGAAAAAGCAGCAGCGATTCTCAAAAAGAAAGAAGAATTATCGGCATGGAGATTGACGGGGAAACCACCGAGGAGAGTGGGGCGGGTAGGAGACCGAAGTACGACTGAAAATGAGTATCAGAGGGTGGAGAGGGAGAGAAGTAGAATACAGAGAGAATACGGTGAACCATCTCAGCTACTTGATTGGGATAAGCCGGAGGTTCAGAATATTAATGGAGGGAAATCAAAGGGGTATGAGGATATGGAGGATTGGTGGAAGCCGTTTCAGAGAGAGCCTCGGGATCCTATGATCACGACTCTGAAAGATCCAGTGCGTGTTAAACCTTCAGTCAAGAGTGCTAAATGGGGAGAAGGTCTCGGTACGGGCGGGAAACATATACAACCTTTTGCCGGTGGTCATCTACCTTTCCATAACGAACCCGAGAGTCCGCTAGATGCAGCGGAGAGGCTAGAAAATCTACTCGGTGCAAATGAGGAATACAAATACAAATACAAAGGTGCTTCAGCCAAGAAGGTTCAACAGCCACTCGATGAGAATGGGGAATATAAATACAAACATAAAAGTTCTTCGGCTAAAAAGGTCCAAAAGCCACTCGATGTAAATGAGGAATACAAACACAAATACAAAAGTTCTTCGGCCAAGAAGGTCCAAAGGCCACTCGATGCAAACAAGCAAGAGAAAGTCAAAAAGTCTTCACCCATCGAAGAAGCAATTCGAAATTCTCCACTATCATATTTTCAGAACGATCACGCAGCAGATGTGAGTTGGATACAGATTCTGGTATTTGTAGTGACTGGAATGTTAATAACAGAATTGGGCTTGAAGATTGCAGGTGTTACATCTGATACACAAGATATCAGTGGGAGTTCGAAATGGGGGTTAGGGAAGACTGTTGAATAAGTTGAGAATGAAATGGATTTATTGTTGCTGTAATGTATATCGATACGAGTAGTATTTGATGTAAACGTAAATGCAGGAAAAGAATTACCAATGGGGTCTTTTTATATTGCTCGCTTGGACTATGATAGAAGAGGTTGTGCTTGTGATGAATTTTGACTTCCGGATTCTATTGCGACGGGACTCTAATCGGGGGTTACGTTTCTCTTCACTCCTTATTTATGATAAGAAGGTGAATGAATATGAACCCCCGATTATCGCTAAAGAACCATAATCGATGCCATGGACTCTTTGATCTTACACTTTTACTCCAAAACTTCCTCGTACATATCCCAAGAATCCTGTGATCATTCCTCAAAGCCAACAAAACCTCATTAACCGATTTTCTCGGCAAAATCCACATTTTCACGGTCAACTTGCTTTTTCCTCTAACCCCCCTGTCCCCTTTCTCCCTCTTTCCTCTCCCAAATACATATCGTACACCAACGTTACTGCAATCCTTTACTTCAGGCCGCAGCTCCTGTTGCCACTCTAAAAATATCTTTGAATATCTCCCTTCCTCTACAATAATTACTCTGCTTGTCTTCCCTGCCCTCCAGCGAAACAGGGGAGAGTATCTCTGCACCAGAGAGGCAGACGGCAATTATAATGGAGATGTCAGTAGGATTGATCTATGGAGAATCACCATGCTAAATTGGCGAAACTCAAACAGATTAATTAAAAAAATGTAGAAATGTAAACCAATATCGAGTATAAAACACATCGCATAGCATTGCACGGCAGAAATGGAAACAGAACAAATAAGTAGAGGTGAGTACGCTTTGGTCATTTCACATATCTTCGTTATCCTAACGCCAGTTTCCCTTGCGCCTTATATATGTAAGTAGAGCTATTCCGTTGTTCCCAAGCCAAACATATGGCAATAAATCAACGCCATCCCATCCCATCATGCCCACAAAGTTTTGAAGTGGCTTGAAACATGATTGTCATGGACAACAAGTAGGTATTGTGACTTCCTTAAAATTCTCCTTCGGTACTTCCAACACCACTCATAGCCTTGCTTCCATACATTCCTACTAATCCCCATACACCAACTCTCCATCCTCTCCAGAGTCCTTCAATCCCTTGTCCCTTCTTTTGAACTTTCTTAATTTTCCTCAATGGTGTCACCGCGCCTACACTTGCAATAGGCTCGGGACTAGATGACTCTCCTTCTTCCCTGGCAACAGACCACATTGTACCTACCACTCCGTTGTATGGACCAATATCGACGATTGTTTTAAGGTCTTGAGATTCGTTATATTGAGTTGAGGCGAGTACTGCAGCTTGTCCACGACGTAAAACAGTTTCAATTGGTAGACGAATGAAGATTTCCAGTGTTTGAGCCAGGAATGTGAACGTTGTATAACTTGTGGGGGTGAGAATAGGATCGATGGAGAGACGAGTTCGAAGAAGTAGCGGGGTGCAGTGTGATATAGTCGGCTTGATTATGGAGTGGAGAATAGTAGGAATGAGAAGTAATGGAGGACATATATATGAGGGTAGGGTGTTGAGGTTGTGAGTGAGCGATCTTTTAGGATCTGAAGTTGGGGTGAGGATCAACCTATCTGAATTAGTATTATGTTTTGAGAATAGTGATTGGTGACTTACTTCGTCCTCACAAGATCAAGAGGAGCAAGAATAAGACCTGCAGTAGCAGCTGCCGCTATTGCTACACTTAATGATGTCCATGTGCTAGGAGAACCAGTAACATCAACTTGCGCTGCTAGTGTTGCTAAACCTGGGTCCGGAATGTTCAGCGCCGCCGATATCATGCTGCTTGACCAACTTTCCATCGTCTTCAGTAGAAAACCGTAGATGAAAGTTGCATTGGATCCCTTCCATACACCCCAAGCTCCCTCCTTTGACCATTCCTGTGCTATCACCTCCATTATAGAATCTGATCTCCTAAGGTTTAATTGATGTGCAGGCTTTGGCTTTGGTGGTGTTATTTTAGGAATAGATTTGTCCTCCCACCCCGATCCTTCGCTGCTATATCGACGCCTCGACGGGGATGATGACTTTGTATGGGGTGCCGCCGATGTAAAGTAAGCTGTCTCGTCCGCATCAGAGTCGTCGGAGGGGTAGTTCTAGATTCCGATTAGCTCCGCGTCTCGACCCCTCACTTGGAAAATCATACCTCATTGTACACTGATGGTCGTCGTTTTATTTTCTCCACTGTAGCTGCTGGTGTTGTCCCTTCCTCAATATCCTGACTCTTTACCTGCAAAATTGTTTTTGCAACCTCGAAGGGCTGTCCACACAATATCCCCGCATAGTTGGTAAAAGTCTCATTAACGAACTTCTGGAGTGATTCGATGGTAGATGGTGAGGTATCCGATAGATAGTCACTGTAGTCAATATCTGAGAATATGTCTCGAGCTGAAGATGCATAAGAAGCTGCACTTCCATTTTTTAATCCTACTCCATGAGTTCCCGAAGTCGTGATAGGTACTTCTTGAGGTATTCCGATCGAAGGTGGAACATAATATGGTCTTAGCGGGTTTGGACCTTCTCTTGAGGTCGACATTTTGGGTTATGTTGCATTCAAGAAGAAAAACGAGGGGAAAGAAAATTTACACAAATTCTCTTGTGTAGTTGTTATCGTCGTCTCTTTGTTTTCCACGTCGGTCCGTCAATGCAAGGTGGAAGAACTACCTTGTAAAGGTATTCAAGCTTTTTTTTCCCTACGATGTTCAATTGGAGAGTTCATCAACAAGGATTACATTGGCTCCAAAGCTGGGCTGGCTGAACTGGAGTAATAGGTGACTGATATGCCTTATCCGTAAATAGGCCTTGCTCACAGCTTATTCGACCGCCCTGAACCGCACAAAATTTCGGAGTAATCGCAATACACCGATTGGTTATGCGCGGATTTACGAATATTTTTATATGAGTACAAAGTGTAATGCCACCAACTTTTGGTTTAAAGATTCAAAGAGTTGTGGAAAGCTTGCAATAATTTTAAACAATAAAAATATTTGATTACTTCGAAAGAACATTCTTTACTGTTTCAATTCTTGAAAGTGTCAAGAAGTTTCAACAAGCATCTGAAAAATCAAATATTTACTTCGGGCAAAAGAAGTCTACATCCATCTCACTTACATATCATATCCACCCTCAACTCCGGACCTTCCTCACTTTCTCAACCCCACCCATTCTTCACAACGATCACGACGAAGACGAGATGTCTGCAGTTCGAAGTGCAAGCCGAGCCCTTGTAGGCATTCGCAGGACCACAACTCAATCTCTACGAAGAGAGTTTGCGACAGTGGCCGATAGTCCTATTCGATTTTCTTGCAGACCCCCCGCAGTGCCCGCTCTGTTATGTCCCTTCTCGATAGCGGGGTCGCGACCCAGCACGAAGCAGATGTGCGAGATTAGACAGAACAGGAGATCTACAGCTGCACGTCGAGAATTCTCTGCTACATCAAAGGCTTTACATGGGCATGTAACGCCCCCAAAGCCTGGGGAAGGGTAGGTCTTTTCACTTGTCAAAGTTTACCGTATACCAATGCTAATTGACTTGCAGGTTGCATGTTACAATTTTCGATAAGGAGGGAGATGAACATACTTTTGAGGTATCGGCAGGAGACAATCTTTTGGATATAGCACAGGCTAATGACTTGGAAATGGAAGGTTAGTTAAGTAGGCAATTATCCTTAGACCATAAATTAATAATCATTATAGGCGCCTGTGGAGGATCTTGCTCATGTTCAACATGCCATGTCATAGTCGAAGATGAAGCATTCTACGATAAAATGAATGAGCCGGATGATGATGAGAATGATATGTTGGATTTAGCGTTCGGCTTGAGGGAAACATCAAGATTGGGTTGTCAAATTGTGATGTCAAAAGAGTTGGATGGGTTGCGCGTAAGGCTTCCTTCTATGACGCGAAATCTCCAGGCCAGCGACTTCAGTAATAAGAGTTGATGCGGATGAGCGATATAACTTTATCACATATACGGTCACGAATGGTTTGAGACATTATCCCTAAATAATGGTGTAGGGAAGCATTGCATTTGGGTCGTAGGTTGGACATATTAAAAAGGGTATCTGTCCTTTGTACATATACTCCATATCAATGATGGACAAGGAGTTGGTGGATACTTAGGTACTTTGCTTTAACGAAACCCTCATGAGGGGTAAAATCCCACCTCTTAACGCCATACCATGCCAAACGTAATTAGAACATATTCCATCCTTTTCAGGCCTCTTCGATCTCTCCTTTCCTCAATCCACCTCCACCTGCAATCAAATCCAAAAATCCTTTCTTACTCATCTCGTTTATTTTCTCCTCTCTCCTTCCCTGTCCTACAACTCCTTTTTGTCTCGCTTCCTTGGCTGCCTCCTCGCCTTTAACTTGGGCTGCTCTAACAGCATTAAAGAGCTTGACAACACCTCTTTGAGCAGTTTTCCTCAACCGCTTTTCCAATTCCATCGTTGCCTGTACACTTGGTACATTTTCTCCATTTCCATAACCATTGCTCGCATCAAATGCCGTGCTGGCACCTAAAACGTCCTTGACTCTTCCCTTCTCCATTGCCGCTTTCTTCTCCTCCCTCATCTTATGCTTTGCCTTCTTTTCCAAAGCCAAATCCGTCATCTCCTTGCTAGCTTCTATTGCCGTCTGACTTCTCGACAAAACCGGATCATTTCTTTTACTCGCCGATAACTTGGATCCCAAAATCTTGGACATAGATGTAGCAAATGCCTCTGGATCATTGCGCTTTCGTGCCTTTATTAGATTTGGGTTTGAATTTGTGTCCGAATCGTCATCTGAATTTTCTGAATCGGAATTTGAGGCATCGGTGACTTCTTCTTCCAACTCGTTATCTGCGGCATTGAGATCTGGCTCATCATCCTCGTCTGATAAAGTGCCTGTGATTGCATCATTGGGACCTTCCTCCTCTTCGTCTGAATCTTGTAAATTGACTGCTTGAAAATCTTGAGTTGTTGCGGATTCTTCTTCGTCGGATGAGGATTCGTAGTATGTTTGTTTCTTGAATTTCTTGGTAGGTCTACCGGTTTTTCCTTTCATTCCATCCTCCACCTTACGCTTCTTCGAAACATTTCCTGCCATTGTTGTTGTTGTGATTGAATTGAGAGTTATTTCACTTTGAACAATGGTTGATAGGAAAATTAAATCTTATCGTAACCAGGAAATTTTTGGATTTTTCGGAGAACGGATAAACCTTTCGGTACACTAAATTCCCCGCGCTTTTATTTGTCCCACACCTTCGAGCCACATTAAATCATTAAATGCATCCATCTCATCTGGGGCCATACATTGAAGTCTGTCAATAAAGCTGTCGCATAAACTATTATAATCATGGTTCTTCAAGATTTAGGTCGACGCATAAATGCTGCAGTTACAGATCTCACAAGATCTAGCAATTTGGATGAAAAGGTCAGTGTCAAGGACAATTGTCAAGATCTCTCAACGTTCCTCCTACTAATATCAATTAGGCATTCGATGGCATGATCAAGGAGATTTGTTCCGCATTGCTCGAGGCCGATGTAAATGTAAAGTTAGTGGGGAACCTACGAAAATCCATTAAAGCCTCCGTGAACTTTAAAGAACTTGCCCCGGCTGTCAACAAGAAGAAAGTCATCCAAAAGGCTGTATATGATGAATTAGTCCAGCTTGTCGATCCTCATGCCGAACCTTTCAAGCCAAAGAAGGGCAAAGCGAATATTATTATGTTTGTTGGATTGCAGGGAGCTGGAAAGACTACGACATGTACAAAATTGGCAAGATGGTATCAATCGAGGGGGTTCAAGGCTTGTTTGGTTTGCGCGGATACCTTCCGTGCAGGTGCTTTCGATCAGTTGAAACAAAACGCTACAAAGGCTAAGATTCCATATTACGGCTCTCTCACACAAACGGATCCAGCAGTTGTGGCGAAGGAGGGTGTGGATAAATTTAAGAAGGAGAAATTCGAGATTATTATTGTGGACACCAGTGGAAGACATCGACAAGAAGATGCTCTGTTTCAAGAAATGGTGGATATTCAAATAGCTGTAAAGCCCGACCAAACTGTAATGGTAATGGATGCCAGTATAGGACAGCAAGCTGAAGCGCAAAGTAAGGCCTTCAAAGAAACTGCCGACTTTGGAGCCATTATTATCACGAAAACCGACGGGCATGCAAGCGGAGGTGGTGCAATCTCTGCAGTTGCAGCAACACATACACCTATCATATTTATCGGAACTGGAGAACACATGCTTGATTTAGAAAAGTTCGCACCCACACAATTCGTTTCCAAACTACTGGGTATGGGAGATATGCAAGGACTTATGGAACATGTTCAGTCTTTGAAGCTAGATCAAAAAGACACCATGAAGCACATCGTGGAGGGTATTTTTACGGTTCGTGATCTTCGCGATCAATTATCTAACATAATGAAGATGGGACCTCTTTCGAAAATGGCTGGTATGATTCCGGGTATGGGAAATATGATGCAAGGAATGGACGATGAGGATGGTGCCATGAAACTCAAACGTATGATTTACATTTGTGATTCTATGACGGCCAAAGAACTCGATTCAGACGGAAAAATATTCCTCGAACAACCCACTAGAATGACGAGGATAGCTTGCGGAAGTGGTACAAGCGTAAGGGAAATAGAGGACTTATTAACTCAACACAAGATGATGGCTGGTATGGCAAAGACAATGGGTGGAAGTATGAAGAATATGCAAAAAGCACAAGGTGCAATGGGAGGTGCAAACAAACAACAACAAATGGCCGCTATGCAAAAGAGACTCGCTTCGATGGGAGGCGGTGGAGGCGGTGGAATGCCAGACTTGAGTAGCATGATGGTATGTTCTGTTACATATTCTGATATCGAGTCACTGCTAACAATCATTATAGAAAATGCTCGGTGGTGGTGGTGCTGGAGGCATGCCCGGTGGTATGCCTGATATGTCTAGTCTGATGGTATATCCTCTAGTTCATCCTCAATATTGATACTTTGCTAACTTGTCTTTAGAAAATGATGGGTGGTGGCGGTATGCCTGGAATGCCCGGTATGGGAGGCGCTCCAGCGGGTAGAGGGGGCAGAAGGTAATATCTTCGTATCAATTGTATATCATCAAGAAACGAAGGAAACGGATGGGGACAAGGTACCTAGGTCAATAATGTATGCATTAAGCGACGGCGTTCAGGTAATGAAACCATTTGTCTGGGATAGATATTTGAATTATCGACCATTGAGATATTGACGAAATCTATGTTCTTGGATAAGCTCCATAGTTCTGTAATCAACTTTGTGTATCGTAGGGAATTGTTTGATGGAGAACAGTCTCAGAAGTCGCGTGCATTGCCAAGGATCCACGCAGTGTAAGACGATAAGTCATAGGTATAGCTGCCACAGCAATGAATTATGAGCCTATTCTCTTAGCCAATTTTTGGTAATTAAGTATCCAGATTTATAGCTGGGAGTATCTTCTTTTCGAACCTTTCCCGCCCCTCTGCTTTCCATTTTTAGTCCTTCCCGTTTCCAAAAAAAAGTGGTATAGTCGGTATATATAATAAACGCCTTGCTTCGAGTTCCACGAAATCTCCTGGCATCCAGCCGTCCCTTTGTTTATTCACAATTGCGCCATTTAAACGAGCTCAAAAAATTTAATATCCTTTCGTACCATCCGTCCTAACCCCCACAGCCGGGTCGCTCAAAGCCCGCACCCTATCCCTGATCCTCTCATCTTCATCTGTCCCCTCATCAACAAGACCAATCCAATCCTCCTCATCCACTATAGCTCTCGATCCCTTTCGCGAACCAAGTACACTCATTTCCCATTCCTCTCTGCATCTTCCTTTACTCCGTTCCTTCTTTCCCATTCCGGGTCGATTATTATTGAGAGAACTCAGCGATCCACCCACCGTGAATCTCGACGCCATTCTAAAATCATTTTGCGGCATCTCTTCTCCTCCTATCCTCCCATTCCCATTATTCCCCTGCAAACCCGCAGCCGAGCTCTTTCTTCTCCCTCCAGCTGTCGTTGTCTGACTCCTACTCGTAGTCGCCACGCTTTTCAACCACGTAATATCGGGCACCATTTTCCTGACCAGGGGTCTCAGACACGGGGCACTAACACAGAACAATGCAGTATTGAGTTCAATGCTCGACCACGTTGTGATTTCCCACAGGTCCCACGTATAATCCCTCTCTGAGAAGATAGGTTTAGAGCGAATGAAGCGGATGACGGAGGCGATGATGACAAGGATACCGAAACTGACGATCGCGACTAGCGTTGCCTTTTGGCGTTTGTTGATTTTGAGTGGTACTTTTAGGTATCGTTAATAACTGCTTTGCTCGATTGAAGAATACAAGATGGCAAGGAAAATAATACATACAAACTCGCGGTACGACAAAAAGAATGAGCGCCGCGTCACTGAAAACACTACAAGTGGTAAAAGTAATGATTCCCGGCAAGGGATCAATACAACGAACTTGTTCCACGCTGAAGTCCCACTGCGAAACAATTGGATCGCATTGAAAAACCACAATCAACGTGAGAGGAATCGTCGATACAATTTGGAAAGCCAATAGACTGTATACGATGGTTCTACTCAGTCGATCTTGGAAGATTCGTGAGTAGACCAGACAGATGGCAACTCTTACCATCATAAGAGATACTTGGTAGAGGATTCGAGATATGAAAGCGAGGATGAAGAAGGGCTTTAGGTCTGACGGGGTCTGGAGTTCAACGTGATGGCCGCCGCCATAGCTACAGAAGAGTGCATTGTTAACTGCAACAAGAATGGTAAGGATCTGTTCGAGTTGTTAGAGAGGATAAACAGTGAAGGGATTTTGTAATATAATGAAGTATCGTACCCATGATATAACAATGCAAAAATCATCCCATCCCCAGTTTCTAGTGATGACTCCCCGAGTATAGAGACGACCAGCCACAAACAGCGTACCCAAAGCTGTTGGAACTATCGTTCCTACAAGCAGTAAATATACTCTTGTATCATTCAATTCATCACCCTGGTTTCTAGTTAGTATTCCGTTATATAACGAAGCTATAGAACGCGCTTTTTCTGGTTGATCCTGACAGCTACTACTCAAGTTGGATTAAGAACTTAAAGAGACGCTATCCCTCACAGAGAGATCGCAATGAAAGAAGAAGCTCGACTTACTGAAGACATTACCAGCAAAGTAAACCTGCATTCGACGAGCCAGGGTAAGATGTCAACATTGGCGATATGACACAAAATATGGGGAGAAGAACCCTTTTCATAATCCAAACCACCTCAAGTTCCCTTTCTATTTTGAATGAACACCTTCCTACTCCGAACTTTTAAGAAAAGTCTCACACAAGGTTGGTGTTGGGATTGAGTCTGTGCGATTAACTTTCCTCGTTTGTAAACAATATCCATCACCCATGATGCACGTATGAAAATTGAAATTTTATTCTGTATACCACAAACTCGCTATTTTGGCTCCATCTAGATCAGAAAGCCGTGCGCATTTGCACGAAAACACGAAATGAACTGTGTATGGTACGAGGGGATTATTGCCAAGCATAGAAATAAGAGTTTCACGGCAGACGATCATGGGGTGACCTTA
The DNA here is from genome assembly GCA_004786145.1 of Botrytis paeoniae. Lineage (NCBI taxonomy): Eukaryota > Fungi > Ascomycota > Leotiomycetes > Helotiales > Sclerotiniaceae > Botrytis > Botrytis paeoniae. Next base: position 37,440 of record PQXI01000034.1, read on the forward strand.
TTACCCTAACCATTTCAATAAGTCCCCACATTAATGCGGGGGTTTATAGGGCAGGGGAGCATTTTCCGTTGATGATTTACTCGAGTAGACAAGATACGGATACTCGTTGACATATCCGGATGTACTTATTCCTCTATCTTATACGTGATGTATCATAGACCTCGAGTAATACAAACAAACTTTGCGGCCTTTCCGGACCAACCAAAGCACATTCACAATGTGCTTGCCAAGAAGTGGAAGGATTGCAATCTCATAAGGTTTGCGGCTTGCCGTTCAATATGATCTAGAACTAACATGTACCTTGGAGTATTCAAAGATCATATTATACCCAATTATGAAACCCAATCGTGGCGAATATCTACCCTATGACGAAACAGGAGCAGCCTTTGTCGTTTCTATTAAATCACTTGTGGCTATGTAATTCGTTCGAAAATCTATATAGAAGATTCATTACGGGCAAACGAAGTTCCTGTCCCAGGTATAAAACTGTTCTTACCAAAAGTGGTTCAAATAGCGAAACTGGTTTTTATCATGAACGACCTAAAGACGGATGTTTGAAGGCGTGTTTCAGGGAAGAACGTTGACAAGCGATGAGGCGCTGAAACGGGAACAAATTGTCGGGGAATTAAACCATTTTAGCAAACAGTATCATACAACAGTTGTGATAATTAATATATTATAGTTGAGGACAGGAGAATTCTAGGGTCAATCGGACCCGAAAGACGAATCCTACAAGCAGCGATATTGAAAAATCGGCCAGAAGCAGCGCTAGTTAAGATGAGATGTAGAACAGTATTTAGCAGGCAACTTTACCCAACATCATTCGGTAAGAATCAAACCATTGAAATTTCCAAAGGCGTTGTTTGCAAGATAAAGAAGACTCCATGAACTCGGGAGTAGATGATGAAAACCTTGTTGCGCTTTGACTTCTTGAAAACATCGGGTTTTATTGTTCTACCTAGGTATGTATTCTATCATAGGGAATTTGAGGATTGAAGGATCATCTTGAAAAGATCCAAATCTTTCTTCGCGTCTTGTACACTTGTCTTAGGGGTCTTCCCATTGATAACACAATAATGGAAATCTAAAAATTCCAAAGTATATGGATCCTCATATGTTTTCCTCACAGTTCTTTCCTGGTATCCCGATTCGCCATTTTTTTCCCTGATTGTCATCGTGACGGGAAGCCCTTTAATATATCCACTGTCATAATTGACCCGAACGATCTTGTCCTCCGAATATACCTCTAGGTGGGCGTCGAATGTTGGGACGCCATGGACACCCGACTCATATGTTACAGCAAAGCCGTCAAATTGGAACAAAACTGTCCAAAATGGTAAGCTTAGAGATGATCCCAGCACTTTTTGAGGCATTCCACCAAGTATTTCTCTCATTGCACTCAAATCATGAGTAGCGAGACTAGAGAATCAGTAAGTGTCTTATGAAATCTGAAGTTGTGTGGGGATGTTACATTGAAAAGAATCCGAAAAACTCCTTAGCCGCAGGAGTTACGTGCATCCCATACTCTGTCCCAAGCGCGTGGATAATCTGTTCATTCAGAACCGCTGACATAGCTTCGGAATCCGCCTGCTTGTAGTCTGAGAATTTCTTAGGAAATGTCGCCGATTGATCAACAAAATTGCTGTTGTGTCCGATTATATCTCTGACACGGGCATATTGAATCTTGCCGAGGCCACCTACTTCCTTCACGGCATCAACGAATGCCTGAGCGTAGCGCCTTTGATACCCAACAAAGATCTTGCCTGCCGATCCCTTTTCGGCTTCTTCAAGCTGCTCAATATCTCGGAAACATAAGCACAATGGCTTTTCTACTAGGGTGTATTTATCATTATGTAGGGCAAGTATGGCCTGGGACGCATGGAAACCGTGTGCGCTTGTTATTAGAACTACATCGACATCGGAAGACGAACAAAGCTGTGCCGCATCCGTGGTTTTTTTGGGGGTGTTCCCAGCAACTTTTTTTGAACAATGCTCCAGAGCAGCTTCAGAGGGGTCACAGAGGTATGTGATGGTGAAATAGTCGGATAGGTTATTCAGGACTGTGATATGTGAGACCTGTATTCGAGAGAGTTAGTTGCGTTTGCTGCAGATGTTCCCGGATGATAATACCTGTGCAATCTCCCCTAGCCCTATGATTCCAACTCGTAGTATTTCAGGCATTTTTGTAAGATGTGTGTATGGATGATTTGCAAGTAATTTGAAAGGACTGTTTCTCGATAGGACCAATACTTGATAGGCTGATAATGATAGGACTGATACTTAAGGATTGTTTTCTAAAGATTGAATCTTGATAGAACGGGATTTTCCAGAAAAGGAAGAAATTGCTAGAATTTCGGGCCGATGAGGGAAAGAATTACCTAGTAGTTGAATAAGGAAGTGACGATCAAAAGTAGCTCACAGCGATATTGAGTATCCGTAGTTTCCCAATGTGTTAATCTACAATACTAAATGAATATTATACCTGATATTGAACAAACCTGACGAAGGGGGACAACCGAAAATGCAGTATCGCATCATAGATCCACGATAGTGGGGTGGGCACATCTGTGATCTCGCTATGGAACTTATCTTTGATGAGCGATACTTGGCGTGAGATCAATGTAAGATCACGATCTCGTTCACTTGATGTATATCAAAGTGTACAATGTATGAATGTCATTTTCCTTAGTTTTTATGAAGCTTCTTCACTAACCTTATCATCTCGTTTCTGGTTTCTGGTCCGTGCTCTTAGGAAGTTATGTAACACTCCCATTCTCAGACACCATGGATTGAAAATTGTTCAAAGTGACAGCAGAGACTCTGTAAGATGCCAAATCGACACCTGGCAGTTATTACAACTTCAAATTAATATGTTTTTTGTCGTCCATATCATGAGAGGGATTGAATCGATTCTTGTATACTACGGCTGGAGCCCCGTCCAAGGCAAGTTTTCACATATAAACCACATCATTTTGACGAACCACCAAAGTATACCTAGTATATACTAGCAAAAGGCTCATGTTGAATATTAATTTTATATAAACTATGTTGGATATCCTCCACAAAACTCTATAAGCAAATCGGAAAATCTTATCATATACACCATTTCCATCTCACTTCGCAAGAGATACCTCTCACACTCCATACGAAATGCTCCTCACGAGCATCTCATGAATCTGATAAATGGCCAAAATCTTCTCGAAGAATCTTGATCGAAACCATCATTATAATTTGAACATTCTCATCATCTTGTAGGGCTAACTTCTGTTCCATGACTTGGCTTCCCCGGCTCACTACCTAACTCCACTCTATTCCCATTTAAAGGATTCAGAGCAGTTGCGTCCAGCTCGGAGTATTGATGGCCTGGATCGCTATATATTTGACTATTTGAAAATCTATGTGTATTGGAGTTGGGTGAAACAGGGACATCATCTTTCGGTTGCTGATAATACTCCGGTATAGCAGGAGGAATATACACAGTATTCGCCAATTCAGTTGTATATTGTACAGGATAAGCTGGTTTTGCAATACTGGTACGATTCTCGTAGAATGGCGGAGGTGAATTTGGCGGTGGTCCTTGATATGGGTTATTAGGGAGGGTTGTTGAGACTTGAGGTGGAGGCTGTGGTGGTGAGGGATTTGATTTCTTCCTCCTGACAAAGAAAGCGATGGCAAAAATTAAAAGTGCAATTACTGCTACACCTCCAACAGCTCCACCGATAATAGCTCCTAGTGGAATTCCGGATTTCTTTTGAGTTGTTGTACCTGCGAATGGAGTTGCTAGTGACGATGAAGATGCTGAGCTACGCGAACCTGCAGAGGTTACCGAACTACGTGCACTTGCTGAGGTCACTGAACTTCGAGAAGCGCTGCTTACATCCTGAGCATCATCTCCACTTTGAATGCTGCTCGCTACTGAGGCGACACTTCGAGATAAAGTGACAGAAGACGCGACAGTCATTGAAGCAGTACCAGTGACTGGGTAGTCGGACATGAGATAAAATGCCGGAGACGTTACGCAGCGATACATGCTTCTTTGAGGGTTATTCCAGAGGAAAGTTGCACAATAAGGGAAATCCGAATCATCGCAGCATCCTGTTAATCCGTCTGCTAGAGCACAAAGCGCCGAGGACGAGGAGTAGTCAATGCAAGCGGTGAATATATCGCAAGAATTGATATCTCCGGTACAGCATCCGACAGCAGAATATGAATTATGGGCACAGTAGCCTGCTCCAGAACAAGTATAAGGTTCCGCTTCATGTTGTTAGTATATATCTGTCGATTTGAATGTGAATTTGACTGTTGAAGTACTAACACTGAATGCCATTGTAGTATCCGCAAGTGTTATTCGCAGTTGTTTGACGTTTCAATAGATCCAACACCTTCAGAGCATTGTTCGGAGCTGCTGTTGGACTGGGACTCCACCCTCCTTGCACCGGTGCTCGATTATTAGCAGTAGACGTTTGAACTGCTGGTGTCCAGGGAAGCGCCTTCCCCAAAATTGCTGGCAAAAAACTCGAGCCCATCAGAAACAACGAAAAAATCATTTTGTGCTACCAAAACTTAATCACTACGAACGATTTGGGCGACTGGCACTCAAGATCTACACTTTACGCATTGTGTTCAGAGGGGAGGAAACGTTCAAATAAATTCTCAACGGCACAAAACCCCTACTATCCTACTGCCTATTGTACAGCACAAAAGAAAATTGATCAAATCAGCTCGTGTTACTGATGGACGTTGAGGCTCAATTTATGCAGCCAATTTTCTACCATACTTAAATAAGCATCATTTCAAGCCTAACGTCTGAATAAAGTTAAGGTTCCTCCAGCTTCTCAATGTTAAAGCCCGAAAGGATCACTTTGCGGGATGGGAATTAATTTGATTGGGAAGATTGGGGGGCTTTTGGTGGGGAATCTTTCAGCCGTCAGTTAAACTAGTGAACGCCACGAGAATACGGGTCCGTAGTTGGTGAGACATTCTAGGTTGTAGGAGTCAACACGGGAGCACTCTTTCTTCACGACAACATTCAGTCCGCAGGTGATCTTCTGAATGGGCTGACTCAAGAAAGATTCGGGAAAGCTTTTTCTGCCTTGCAGGATTCTGGTGGAGGAGTACTTGCGAAAAACATGGTATGTATATAATTGCCTATTGCGGAGCTTCAACCCTCTTTAAACAAATAATGTCCCCTTTCATGATTGCAAGTGCAATAAAAAATCATTGGTTTCCTGCTGCAGTCGCGAAAAAATTCCAGACCTTCTCTGAATGAAAAATCCCGTTTCATATGCCGCAAATGCAAGTGCATCAAACTTCAAAGTGTAATTCCAATTCGCGAGAATCCTCAGATATTTCCTTTCAACTTTCTTCACTGATTTACCAATGTAGAAGCACTTGGAATTGAGGTGATGTGCAAGACACAATCATGACCATCTTGGTTTTTGGCTGAGCAGATCTCTCCTTCTCTAATACGCCACATCCCACCTTTCGATATGCGAAATTTCTCGCTTCCGAGGAATACCCATATGCTACCTTGAGCTACTGAGCAGACTTGAAGTCCAGTGCTTTTGCTCTTGAAGATATAGGTTTCACGATTTTTAATGTGCCAAATGTTGAAGTTGACGCCTCCTACATTGATACCTTGAGCTTGTCGCATCGGGGATTGGATGTAGTTGGATGAAAATGCAACGTCTAAGTAGCAGAAGATCATTAGCAACAATTCAGATATCGAAATGGGAAGTCGGTGAATGTGACTTACTCTCCTCTCTTTGGGCATCCTTTTCCATTGGATCGCCGATCATTGCTCGAATTTTTCCGGTGCTAAATTCCCATTCGTCATCCTTAGATTTGGGTGCGGCTGATTTGGCGGATGTTGGTTTTGCAGGTGTTGGTTGAGTAGCCTGTGGACTAGGAGCTTCTGTTAAGAAGGTTGGTGGTGGTTGAGAAAAGGCATTACCAGTTGAGCCGCGTCTCTTTCTGAAAGGTGAAGCTGGAGGTAAGATTGGAGTCGAGATTGTGGGAGGAACATACAGTGGATTCATCCGACTCGGAGAAGCCTGTGGGAGAATGGGAGGTGGTGGACCATGGCTCGAGGATCTTTTTGATCGGGTAGGAGGAAGAATTGGACTGGATTTTGGTGGTAAGATCGGACGAAGAGATCGAACAGGTAAGGTAGATGTTTCGCGCTGAGCTGAATCACCATTCATCTCGAATCTCTCAGTTTCTGCCTCCTCTTCCTCATCAACAACATGTGGTGGGCGATAGTTGCTGTTGGGTTCTTCAAAATGTACGGTCTTGTTCTTCTTCGTCTTGCTTTTCTTCTTTTTGCCACTGCCACCATCTTCGTTCATTTTCGCATGCTTTACTTTCAAAGCTTTAGGAATTTTGGGTGTTGAATCTTGAGAATTGTGGGGAGGTGGTAAGATCGGCTCTCCCAACTCCACGCTCATATCTTCCAAGCCTCCACTCATTAATGCTTCCTCTTGCTGCTGTAATTGAGAAGACTTGTGCTTAGACTTCTTTTTCTTCTTTCCGCCTCCGCTTTGTTCAGTTTGATTTTGATGATGCTGACTCTTCTTTTTCTTATGCTGGTGTGTGTGATTGTCTGAAGCACCATTTGCATTTGGACTTTTGGAGCTCACATTATGAATTTGATCGGGATCGTGTTCGCGTTTGACGCCTTTGTTGGGACGGTACCCGCTGCTGCTGGGAAGAACAACCATTGGGTGCGCTGTTATGTTTGAGTTGAATTGTTAGTTTGATTCTTGTCTTATCAGATTCGATTGGTATGAGATGCGAGTGAAGTTTGCAGGAAATGAATATGTAGGAAAAGGGGAAGGCGCAAAGGTTTGAATTGCAACGCAAGCCAAGATCGATTTACAGAAAGATACTAGAATGAATTCAAAGTAACTTACACATCTTGGATAAATCCTTTACGCACACGCGTTTTTATGCGATGCGACGAGTTGAAGCTGTTGCTTCTTCAGTTTTTGAAGTTGTAAAGAAAACAAGAGGATAGAAATCTTCAGACGAGAGATGAGAAGACGAAAAGAAAGATCGATTGCGGATCTCAGTTCTGAAAACCGAAATCTTTTACTTTATTTATCCTATCTTCTTTTCTTTTTCCTCCCAGAAGTGAAGCTTTCAATCTTTTATTGTTGACCTCGGACCTAAAAATGATAGTGAATCTGATATATTTTGATGTATTTTTGGGCGGGGAATTTTGACTGGCTGAGCTTTATTTGCTTCATTTGTTGTTGGCAGGGGTTCTGGGTCGGTTCTTTTGTTGGATGAGGTATATGCATATTACCTAGGTAGGTACTTAGGTAGACAAACAGGCAAATGGTGTATAGCATATGGGATATGGGATGCCGCATGGCCTTTTTGATTGTATGTTTGTAAAAACAAGCATATCACACTCGCTCGTGCGCCCCTCTTGGATTTTCAGAACCTAAGATACTGCTGGCACTATCGTACTCCTCTTGAAGAGATATGATATTTGGATTTCAGGAGTTTCTTCATTTTCGATTTTCGGAAACATCCTGATTGACACAACTTGTTGAAATGTCTTCTTCGTTAATATACTTCCATCGACAATGCTAACTGTTTGTTATCCTTTAAGACAATAGAACATAAACTGTCGCTGCGTCCATCTCTAATTCCATTGTCTCCTCGTCGAACGAAGTCAAATCGGTTGCATGGCGTGTTTTGTCATTGAAATCAAGATGCCGTGTGAACAACGTTGTGCCAAGTACCTGCCAAACTTTCGCATTTCCCGATTTTCCAATTTGACGCAGTAGAAGAGCTCTCGAGATCCCGCTAATCCAACAAACTAGGTCTCCTGGTCGGACCAGGCTTGTCGCAATTCCTATTTTCCAGGGTGTTTCTCTGCGGTAGTAGTTTTTGACGAGAAATAGATTTGAGCTAGGAGGCGTCTTTGAGATATCTTGTGATGTAACAGAGTATTCGGCTTGCAGTTGTTTAATCTTGTACTCGTAAACAAATTCTGGGGTTCTGTGATAGTTACACGACTTTTTCCAAGACACACTACTCATGTGACTGAAAGCAATTGATTCCAGTCGGAATCTTTTGACTCTAAAATATAATGTATCAGCTCATCGTTCTCACAATGGGCTTCACCGAGCTCTTTTGGGAAATTCTGCAAAATCTCAGAGTCCCATTGATCAGCCTTTTGTATATTCGAAACTATTTCCGTAGGGGAAGGACCTTCAGCTACTATGCATCCGACGACATAACCTTTGAGTCCAAATACTTTGGGACTGCTGTTTTTGGTATCTTCTATGCAGAGGGTCGGAATAGATTGCGAATAGTTCAATGGTAGAGTTTTTTCAAGGGGCCTCGAGTTGGCTCCAATCAACAGACTCTTAACAAGCCCTCCAACAGAAACAATATCGTCACTCGAAAGATCCCCATTAAGATTCATGAACTCCATTGTATCCGCCCATACTTCAATCAGAGATCTGTTGTAGTCCATGTGAAATCCGATAGTATCAGCTGCTAGACCAACTAAACCGTATATCTTATCTCTTGGCTCAGTGCATAACGCTTCTCGATGGTCACTCAAGAGCCTGCGAAAAGTATGAGTACCAGAATATTTCTCTCGAAGCAGTGAATTTAACCTCAAAGGACCCTCATCACTATTATTGTGCAAAGTTACCATTTCGATGAATGCCCTCCAAGACATATCGATTTCACCAAAATGAACTTCCATTTGTCGTGCTCGTCCAATCTCTTGAATTATCCATAACCTGTTCCAATATCCATCGGTGTATAGCTCTTTAACCATCTATCGTTCCTCATTGTCCGTATTTAAGATACCCTAGTCTTTTGACCCTGTATTCAGCGATTCGAGCGTTTCTTCTGACCGAACTGTAGTCTCTGGGGTGATATCTGATTCCTGCGGATCTTCTGTATGTATGTTTTCAAAAACAACACGATCGTTTCGAGCTCTAGCCACCTTCTTGTATCTCTCGTACTTCTTCCCCAACCACACAATAACGGATCCCGCTTGGAAATATATCCGTTTTATTATCGTCAGTTGCTTGTTACATTCAGGAATATCGTTTTGATTAATGCAAATCGCATCGACCCAGAACCTAGGCCTTTCGCAAAACTTGGTACTGACCAACTTGCACGACAGCGTATCATTCTCATTCAGAGACGGTTCTATCGTTAGAAGCCTGAAAGAGTCACTATCGGAATCCGAGTTCAGCGGTTCGTAAGTGAAAGGTCTCAAGGGCTAAGATGCATCGTCAATAATTGAGATAGACTCTCCATCATTTCGACGTCGTGCTTGAATGGTCACCATGATGCTTATTGATAATTTCACTATTTGCTGATACCAAAAAAGACAGCATTATTACGGTGAGGTGCATGGACTTCTTAAATACACCAATTTTTAGACTGCAAAGATCATGTATTTGCTTACATACCCAAAGCCTTAGTGGTGTGTAGTGTTGCAGCTCAGCCGAGTTTCCTAATGTGGATATGGTTAGCGCTAAAGCAATACTGATAGGCTTGCTGACTATTCTAGTTGTTAGATCTTCTGGAACCACACTTCAGCATGTATATCACGTTTGAACTCTGTTACAAGAAAATCTGACAGTTCGCTCTGTAGCGATTTTACTCCACGGGGCTTTCTTGTCAGAAGCGAAGATATCTTCATGTCCCAGTTGCCGTGATTCTAGCGAGCTAGCTAGTTAATAGAAAGGTTCCCATAGTATGTCAACTCACCAAAATATTATCGCGTATATCAAATCAGAGGTACTATGCATGGAATCGTGAATTTTGGAAAAGAGCTCAATTCAACTAACTAGAAACTAACATTACAAAAAATCAAAAGGAAAACAAAAGCTGAACTATCCAGACACCCAATGATAACAGAGATATGAAAACAAGACAAGGAACTAGGTGGCCGCCTAGCGCACATGTCTGACTGCAGGTCCACAATGGAGCCAAATTCTGATTGATCCTTTTCGAACTGCTGTATCGAAAACTATATGCTTTAGAGCTCTCTAGTTGCAGCTCAAATCACCGGTCTTTCCATCGAATGTGCAGCGGGAGTTATATCTGTAGGAAAGCTAGCGAGGTGTTAGCATTATTTTCTATCAGACAGGAACAGTTTTCTTACGTTGATGTATCCACCCTCGGAGTGAGTATAGAATTGATTGTTTCCAGTCATGTACATGCAGTCGTAATCAGTGTTGAGAAGACCAAGAGAAAGCTTAGCGCTGACTTTTCCGGTGATACCAGCAGGGTTCTTGACGGAATATCCCTTGTTGTAGCACATGACAGCGGGGTATTTGCTGTAGTCTGGGTTTCTAGCCCACATGTTGGTAGTGGTTGCTTGAGTGAATTTCTCGCGGGCCTGGAAAAAATTATTAGTACAAACATCTCTTTGAGGACGCCATATTTGAGGAGCAACTTACTCCATTCCAGTTTGCAAGGTTTGAGATGGTTTGGCCACCAAGCTCAATGGCGATCTTGGTCAAGATGGCAACACCCTTGATGGCGGCGATTCCGGCCACAGCTACAAGTGGCGCAACACGCTTTTGAAGTGCTTGAGTGGGCTCATCGTCTACCTTAGCGACTAATGATCCAGAGGCATCAAACTGTCCACTGAAGTGGCTTTCAACTGAATCAGGAATAACACTGTTGGGAGCAGTGGAAAGTGGGGCGTCGGCTGAAGTTGTGGCTGCTGCTTGTGGGAGAGCAGCTCCTTGTGCAATAGCAGCGCAAGCGAGGAGAGTGATAATTGAGAACTTCATTTTGATGGTAGTAAGTGATTGATTTTTCTTTGAAAAGAGAGAATGGATTCGAAAACGAATGTTAAGTGAATGTGACGTGAATGTGTTTGGTTTGGTTTGTTTGTAGAGTGAGTGAGTGTAGAATGGATGTGATGATGATGATGATGATAATTCGAATGTGAGGGAAACGAGAGAGGTTTATATACTCTTCGATCCTCATATAACTTCCATCCTCATCCATCTAGTTCATCTTGTCTGTCCGTGTTGGACACCAAGGTAGTTCAGAACAGAGTCTCTTCTCACCGCACTCATTCAATCATCTTGATACTGTATCAAAGAGTCCAAGAAAACTCTATTTCTATGGCAAAATAGCATCTTCTTCTCCTTAGCAATGAAAACCAGGTTGTCTTGCAAACACAGTAAAAGTTTATTACCACTCTAAAGATTGCTTGGGCGCAGTAAAATGAAGACTTTGGAGGAGAAAGAGAATGGTCTGTATCTTGGCGACAATGCTCGCGAGTTTCTGTGGTGGACTTCCACAGAGGAGTGAAGAGTTATTTTCGTCGCGAAAGTGGTTTCACGATAGCTCGATGGCCGTGCCATTTTCCCTCAGTAATCACGTGATTCTTCAGAGGAGGGGAAGTTTGGGCAAAATTGAGAGAAGACCCACTTTAGCCAGAGCTTTGACAACTATGCAGAACATGCCTTCTTTGGACAAGTTTGATGGCATCGCATAGTTTCTTCATTTGCAATTCTTCGCTGGCGCCTTGGAATCTGGCCGTGTTTGTCGGTTCGCTGCGCCTAGAGCGTTTGACGAGCGGTGGTCTGGTCTAGCTTAACCGAGCTTAACTTATAAGCTACCGCTAAGACGGATAGCTCCGAAACGTGGGGTTTAATTTAGCTTGGGCCTGAAATTCCGAGGTAGGCTCACCGTGGACGAAGAACGCCGCACCAAAAGTTTACACATTCAAATTCTTCATCAAATCAATCTATTAATATTCTCGATTATGTGCTGAGCTCAAATATTGATAAGCTCATGATCCGTAATTCGGCTTTACCTCACTACATCTATTATGATTCTATATATTGTTATTCGATTTCAAAATGATACTATCTGTAAGAGTCTCCATTTTGACGAGTTTGGTGCGGCGTTCTTCGTTCACGGTGAGGTAGGCAAATTCGGGTCCGGTAGTTTGAACCCCCTTAAAAAAGCACGTGGAAAATTAGTTGACGTGCTCATCCCTGTGAAAGAATTTGTTAAGAATACAAATTTGTTCGTAGAACATGTAGTGTCCTTTCGAAGACTTAGCTTGGCCTTGGAAATTAAGCGTTTAATTCCCAATTTGGAAAAAGTCGAGAGGATTTAGAGTTTTTGGACCCTTTTAGATGGGGGACCTGGAGACCTTGGTGACTGTGCTCTGAGGGTGAAGCCGCACTGTTCCCATTGCGCTAGCCTCAGAATACGATCCATTTAGTCACAAATTGGAGGATGGTAGTTACTTAGCAAGGCTTTGGAACTTTACAATATAATACCCATTAACACGTATTTGAAGAGATTTTTGACTTTCTCTTAGAAATACGAATAATAGAGGATATACAATGAAATTGTAATGTTAAGAGTCTTCTTTAGATATCTCCAAGTTTTTCAAGTCTCTCGTGATTCTTCAACAATTTTAAAAGTATATCTTTCCAATTTAGGATGTGTTCAAAATAACCTTTCCAAACGCAGAATGACTATGCAAGTTGGGGTTAGTGGCTCTTGGTAGGAGTGTTTGACGAGATGCTCTTAGTTCGTGAGTACCGAGGAATATGCCGAAGGGGCGTGCATCAGGTATCAGCTTCAAATGAAATCATCAAAACACAACAGGATGAACTCCTGTTGATTTGATGAAACCTCGTCTTCCTCGTATACATCCTCATCTTCTCGTAATTACATATGTGCGAAACAAAAATCTTTTCTCCATCTCTTTTATACTTTCGCTATTGAGGACTTAGAAACTGATCCCGTGACGTTGAAACAAGAACTTGAAGGTATATGAAATTCGGAATATGAATTTTGTTCCTTAGACAATTAGAATCTGAACTCAAGGTATCTGATACTGGTGCAAAGCGTGGGTTATATCCGTTGAGGTGGGGTGCTGGTGATGGAGTGAGCATGTAGAAAGAGACTTCAGGGCTGATGTGGAGATGTGGAGACTCAATGGTTGGGATCTGCTGGGTAAATTTCCTACATGTCTGGTTAGAAAATCAGGCAATGATTTGACTTATTGAATGCCCAGCAATTTGAAGTGATGTTACCGAATTTGTTTAGGTAGTTCAGTCATGATTAGGGAGATCGTGGGAATACACATACTCTATGTGAGTGTGGCCTAGGGAACGATTTTTCTGGGTTTCCCAGAATTCCCTCTTGCTCAGATTTTTTTCTCCTCTTCTTCTCTTCTCTTCATTCTCCCTAAATTTTTCTTTATTTCCTCTATTTTCCCTTCTCTTTTCATTGCCTTTCTTTCCCGTGAGGTTTACCTTTTGCGGAATCGAACAGGAAGTGATGGATGCACGTATGTACACATACATGTTTTCACTCTTGAAATTTGACGCATTACATCGATTCGACAATCTGTTTGGCAAGGAAGACTTCATGTGTTTTTTCTCTCAATGACAATTGGTCCTTCTGGCATTCTGAACTCGCTAGAGGGGCCTAGGATGAGTCAAGATAATCCAAATACTATCCATCTATGCGTCTACACATCTTCAATTCGTCCAGCAATCCGGTACCATCATGATATTACCATGCCAAACCAAACATATAGATAGACAATACATAAGCAAACATTACTTAAGCCTTGAAATTAATATTTCACTTCGAGTTTCCCGGTTTTCTGACAAGTGACGTAATACATCCAAGTAAAAACCAAGAGATACTTGACTTTAAATCGGCTCTCTTCCATCTTTCTTCCTGAAAACATTTATTTCACAGAATATTCTATTTTCCACAAGATAATCCCCTAACAATTCTACAAATCACAATCGTTCAATTCCAGTGAAGAGAAATACATGTCACAACTACAGATCCATACCACCCGATATCGGCAAGCCATCCAAATTCGTTCCTTCTCGCTTAACTACACCCAACCCCTCAGGAATGTAATCTCAATTCCAGAGTCCCAACGCCACGATTAAGAATGCATTTCTAAAAAATTCTCACTAGCCCCCCAAGTAAACAAAACAATTTCCGACGAAAGAAGTTTTTTTCCATATCTTCAATAAAACTAAAACCTCCCGCCTTCTATTTTTTTTCTTCTGATCTCTCTCCGTCATAAGTAAGATATTCACCCAGCCACTTTCCATGCGTGCTCTGTAGGATGTTCCCACCTGATGCGGCGAAAAACGTGATGGTTATCTCAATTCTGATTTCCAGGAGCGGAAGGATGGGATTTGGAAAATCGTCATGATGATTGAACGATTGATGATCGAGAGTTATGGTGATGCATTGGGAAATTTGCATTTGGATTTGAATGGATATATAGATATACATAGCTATAGATAATTGTGATTCTTTAAGAAAATTTCCATTATCATTAGCAGCATCACAATTACCTCTTATTCATTATCATCCTCTATTTATATCTCCCCAGCTTAAAACACATACTTGTACATTAGATCCTACTACAGATGACATAATCATCCACCCCCATCTCCAACCGTTCCCCAGCAACGCTCCACGCCATCATGACCAAAAAGCCCTACCCTGTTCTCGCACCCCGGGGTCAGATCCCCATCACGCATCTCCCACACCTTACTCCATCGCTCACTCCACGAATCTCGCTCACTCAACGTATTTTGACGCCGCTTATTGTGTGCGCAACATTGGTTATTCTGCTGCTGTGTGTTATCACGGGCATTGTGTTAACAGTTAAGATTTTTGGGGATAGGCATGCGCTTGCGCTTGTGTTGAGAATTGGGACTGGGTTTGTTGTTGTTGGGTTGAGTCGTGTTTTCTTTTTTTCTTTTTGGTCTTTACTGTTTGATATTTGTTTGGGTAGACAGGGGATTGAGTCTCTTGTCGGAGTTCGACTACGTTGGGGCGAGGGAACGATGGGCGGGGATAAGAAAAACGAATGAATCGAAGGACGAAGGTATCATGTTTACAGCATAACAATAATTAACGCATCCCAGTCCTCATTCACCCTCATCTATCTCCTCCTCCATTTTTCCGCCAGTATCAAAAAACATCCCATCGGTTTCGTGCGCCCTCCAGAGTTGAAACTGCACGCGTATAGTTTTATAGCTGCGCGCGTTACGCTTGTTTCGTGGATGTTATCGATCATCGTATCGAGCGTCGTTGTATCGAAATCGAAAGTGTGTGTTCCAGGAACGACGGATTGTAAGGTGCAGATTGGAGGATTGGTTCTGAGCTGTATTGGATTGTAAGTTTGTTTTGTCTTTTGTGTGGTGGTATGATGTCATGGGATAGGATGAGTGTGATTAATACGCCCAATGATCTCCATATGATATGATACAGGATGAAAACCATTGTTGGGTCAAGCTAATATTTCACGTCTACAGTGTAGCAACAGGAATTATCCTCACCGCCCTTGAAGCCTGTCAATATCCTTTTCAACTCCCCGCCCGCACCAACATTCTCCAAGACGGAGAAATAAACTGTCGAGTATCTTCCTTCGGCGATGATCTCGTAGATAGTAATCTTACCTCCCTCAATCCCTCTGCTGCCAATATTTTGCAGTCACATTTGGCAAGTGCATCAGTAAGTGCCGATTCCATACCATCACTTCCTGACGATTATCTGTTTATGGGAAATGAGAGGGAAGAGTGGGAAAAAAATTGTTCGCTTGCTTTAGCGAAGGAGAGGATCACTAGAGAGACGAATATCAAAAGGAAACCTGTGCCTACTGAAATAGCAATAGAGGGATTACCGACATCTGAGTCTCAACTTAGTGTGAATTCTATGCCGGGGGAGTTTCCGGAAGAAAGAGAAAGAATTGTGCCGTTAAGACCGAGATATACACCTATTTTTGAACCTATCTCAACGCCTTCATCAACACTTGTATTATCGCAAAAAAAAGAGAAAGAGAAAGAAAAGGGTAAATGCTGGGGAATCGGCTGGTCATATCTAACAAGAGATACGAGAACAAATACTAGTACTGCAACGGAATCGAACGATAACGAGAAGTGCGTCGCCCAATCTGATTCAGTGATATCGTTGGGTGTCCCCTCACATCCCAGTACCGGGAATAGCACGTGCGGTACTTGCACTCATCCGATCTCAAAATCTCCCAGCAACTTTCTATCGCAGAGAATAGGAAGACAAAGGAACGTAACACCGAGTAGTAGTATAATCGACGCTTCAATGCGATCTCCGTTATCCACCATGCGGTGCGTATTTACCATTCCTAGAAAAACAATCATACTAATGAAATCAGAACCGCCGAGTCTCCAGAAATAACCATCAAGTCCGATGTCGCTTTAGTTCCAACTACCATTCCTTCATCACTGAATCGAATGTCTCCCCGAAAACCTCCTATTACTCAACCCTTACCAATTGCAATTTTAAACGAAATGATGATAAGAAGACCATCAGTTCCTGCTCCTTCCAGAATGCCAGGAGGATTCAAGAAAGAATATACACAGACACCTCATGCGCCTATCGCCCCCTTCAAAAGAAAACCTGTAGAAAGCGACAAAATTCTCAACCGCCTGCCCAGATCGTGGAAAGATGCTCTTCCCGTACGAGGTGGGAGTTTCGAAATCGAACGAAAACCACTCGCTTCACGCCAAGGAATTACTTCCCATCCGTCCAAAAATCCAGTCGTAAAATCTACATCAAAACAAAAGGCTGCAGAACCTAGACCATCATTAAAATCATGGAAAGATTCTCTACCCATCCGAGGCGGAAGTCTTGAACCGCAAAGATCCACGGCGAATATTCGAGATGTATTTCCCAATATCACACGAGGGCCTCTTGATCAAAATCATAATCATAATCACAATCCCAAGCCCGTATCCTCATCCACGACCATTAAACCCACACCTCTCACCCCCAAAAAGAAGACTGCGAGCCAAAAACCCACTCACACACCCCACAAATCACCCAACACCGCCATCGTGATCAAAAAACGCAGCACAGAAATGCAAGTCCCCGGCGCATTCATTGAGTATTCCAAACCCGGAACGACAAATGAACGACCCACTAGTCGAGAGACGAAAATCCCTGGTGCGTTTATCGAAAGTGTTCCTTCAACTCCTGAGTTCGAAAAAAATCAAGAAGAGGAAACTATTGTTCAGGAAAAGTCACAGGGTGTTAGACCGTTGAAATTACGGCCGAAAGGAAAAGTTATTGAGAAAGAGAAGACAAAAGAGAAAGCGAAAGAGAAAGTAAAAGCCAAAACGACCGAGCCTAGAAATCTTAAACAAACAAACATAACCCCCGGAGTTGACGAACCAGAAACTGTCTACAAACCTGCACCCCTCGGACCTCGCCCCTTCAAACGAAGATTATTCGGGAGAGCGAATGTTGGGACTTCGAAGAATGGGGATGAGGTAGAGACTGGGCAATTATGGAGGGGGATGGAGTGGGCGCGGGTGGAACCGTTGAGGAAGTTGAGTTTGGGGGAGGTGTCGAGTGGGATGGGGAATTTGTGGGATGATTAATTGATCAACTCGAAGAGATAGGATTAGATCGCTTAGATCGGATGATATAAGCTGGCATTTTAAAGCTTTGATCTAAATCATCTATGAAGAATGGATGGGTATTGATGTAATTCTTTGAGGGAGAATATATACTAAGTGTTGTTCCTAATCATGCGAGTCGTACAGGAAGATATAAAAAAAAGATATGCGAGGGTTGCCATGTTTAATAAGATAAATCTGTAGAGTTCTATGGCGCAATTAAGTCATCAATCAATCATATGTATTATATCGTGAAAACACAGAGATCAAGCGTATCTGCGTCCCATTAGCACGCTGG
Source organism: Botrytis paeoniae (assembly GCA_004786145.1). Lineage (NCBI taxonomy): Eukaryota > Fungi > Ascomycota > Leotiomycetes > Helotiales > Sclerotiniaceae > Botrytis > Botrytis paeoniae. Next base: position 55,185 of record PQXI01000034.1, read on the forward strand.
GAAGGAGTCACCAGAAGAAAGAGTTGAATAGCTTGCATTGATGCCTGAATATATATAAAAAACAAATATATGTATAGCATTCTGAGCTCCAGAAATGAAATCTGGTGAGTGAAAAGTGATATAAATGAAAAGTTTCGAAGGGAAAGAGTCTACAATAAACTAAACTAGATCATATAATTGAAAACATTTGAGACACGAAAATCTCTTAAACTGCCATCTTTAAGCAATACATACCCAATCTTGGGACTATGATTGGTGATGCAGCTTTACTGCAATCCTAATTCATCGAAATATGTTTAAAAGCTTCCCCTCTATTCCTGAATAACTTGTCCAATACGTAAAAACCTAGTGATAATCAGTCGAAATGCTGTAACCAAACGAAGAATTTCTTTCGTCGTGTAAGATAAGAATATAAATGGATTTGATGTGGTACCTTGCCTCTCATGTTCCTGAGAGCATTTTAGAACACAAGAATACTCTTAAAATACCTACCCCATAATCTTAAAGCTGCCCATACATGTTGTCTATTCCAATTTTCCTCGTTTTAAATTTCTCTTCGCTGGCTACTGACTTGACAGAGCTTATTCTTGTGTCAACTGCATGGAGGAATGGAGGTATAAGAAGGAAGCGAATTCTGGAACACGGCACCCAGACATACTCTATTTTTGAAAAATTCAACAGCTGGGTGTGATGTATGCCTAACCCTAAACACGTGACCTGACATAAGAGCAAAGGTTCTGAAGCCCCAATAGCTCTAGAATCTAAGAACCTAACACTTAACCACGTTTCACGGGCATGATCTTGAATGATAATGAGCTGGCACATAAATGAGATTGATCTGATCTGGCTTGTATCAACTATCAGCAAATAGGCGATTTCTGGATATACTCCCAACTCCAGATTGCCTTATAAGTACTTAGTGAGAGTGCTTTGTATATATAAAAACCAAGAGGCATAGAAATAGATCAACAGTAAAAGGAGAATTAGACATGAACATGAATTTCTTTACGTTGCGCTGGTGGTTGTCATAAGAAACACCACACCACCACGCTCAAAATCTTCGACCTCATTACATCCGATTCTGGCTAATATCATCCGGTAGCTCAGTCTTATCTACCAGTGAAGTTCTCGTGGACCGTCCGGAATCTTTGGAACCCAATCATCACTGTAACCATAGTACTCCCGGATGATTGGCACATATGGCGAATCTGGCTGGCAAAATTTGAATCGATCAAGGTTGGATAAATTATGATTTTCTGGCTCGAGGTAGTAGTAGCACGGATCATGCTCTTCAACGAATTTCGAGATTTTGCTCCAGTCTCGACACATACGTCCTTGACCATCTCCTGGGTATAATCCATCAGCTGGATCTCCATTTCGCGGTACATATCGTAGAGTATCGTCAGCGTGGCACATTACTTCAACTCTCAAACTGTCAAGACAGTGTAAGATGTGATCGTATCCAATAGTTTGGGGTGTGCCGACTCGAAATTGTTGAATGGAGATGTAAAGGTTACGCACGCAATGCAACAAGTGATGGGCATTCATGATGTAAAGCCCTTTGTTGTTGCCATCCCAAGGCCACGGATTAGATTTTGGTAAGCCTAGCTTCTCCGCTTCCTCATAGGGTATGCCAATAATTCCAATCTCCCAAGGAATCTGCGTATCCCATAACTCATCGATCTCAGCTTGGGTTGCCGTTTTGGAAGAGTTGCTGAAAGGTGTGTTCCACCACATTGTGTTCGCTTGATTGTACTCGAGTTTTACTGAATGGCAGAGATAGGTAATTAGTCACAGCTTTAGGTGACACATAGTCATGAATATGGACTCACAATATGGGGACTGGGCTAAATGCATTGATCTATTCGTGCCATACCAAACACCGGAGATGAATATTGCACCCAGTGCCAGTACTGAAGCCACTACGATACCGAGCCAGGTCCAGCGAGCTAAATAGTCAATCCAACTGGATTCATGAGTGCAATAGTTTTCTTGGCCCAGCTCTGGAGACAACTCAACGTCTGAGGTTTCCTCTTCGTCATGACGATGGAGCAGATGATATTTAGATTCATCTGCCATGATTCAGGATATAATATGAGCGATATTGAATTAACAAAGATGATATCTATGCATCTTATAAGCAATAGAAATTGCTTGTAGAAGTCGGATGGAAAGATCGTCTGAAGAAATACTTTGAATATGCTTTTCCAAGACCACTATAACCCTGGTGTCTTTACCCCTCTTTTGTGCCAGCGCAACTTCCTTCTTTGAAGTAGTGTATCTAAGTTTGGTGGAAGTTTACCATAGGTTAGTAACATCCATGGCAAAGGTTACTGGGTATCTACCGAGCTAATCGTACAGAAATGGCTAGTTTCATTAGGTATCTTCTGTCAACTGCAGAACTAATGGTTTTATTATAAGCAACAACATGGTTGCACATCAGCCTTTTGATCTATTGTGGCAAGATAACTAATTATTTTGCTTGGAATTTAAATTGCATCCTTGTTTAATGTTATGGTACAACCTAATGCAATCGGACTGGAGTTAATTATCAGAAACTTCCTTCTAAATCTACAGCTTCTCGGTCAGAATCTCGCGACCATCTGATTCTTTCTTCTTTTCAAAAAGAAAGGGTGGTCAGCCTTGGTATCCTGAGATCCTTCTGCAGCCCAAATACTGTGCTGACGGGGCACGATGCGCAGTATTTCATGTTCCAGCTTCCTCTTTGGTATATTTGCATCTTTCATCATGCTCTGAATGCTATTTAAGTCTCAATATTTACATGGTACAACATAGCCAGGCTGTTTTCTTGGGAAAAAAGTGAAGAGGTTCTTCAAATGTGGGAATTGAGGCCCCCATTGCAACCATACTGTTTCTCATTTGATCAATGGAATACTTCTGCGGCTTAGTCTTGCACAAATTTCATAACCCCAACATGCTCAGAAGTTTCTGCTATAACATTGTCGAGGAAGCTCATCTCAAAGAAATTGTAGATCGTCATCAAGTCGCAAGCACATTTTTTTCCAATTAGAAGTGCCATCTAAATCAAACCTTCACTTTCATCTTTGTGGTATCTCTGAGTATCAATCTTATAAACAGTTATGGCTGAGGCCACTCAATGGTTGAAGCTTCCTTTCCCGTTCGTCACACCCGGTCAGGTCTTTTCCGTTGGTCTCGTCTTCCCGCTTGTATGCATCACGTTAGGAGGCGCACGCGTGTACGTACGCCATGTACAAAAGCAAAAGCTAGGCGCGGACGACTGGCTTGCACTCCTAAGTATAATCATGGTCACTGGTATGGGCATCTGCTTTATGGTAGGAGAGCGTTTGGGAATTATGGGCTATCCGATGCCAGTGCCGAGCGGTACTGTGGCCACGGAAGCTTACGGGCTCTTTAATAAAGCATACGAGACCGAAGCGAAGATCGAGTTTGCATTTCAATTCCTCCAGTCTTTTGCCTTCTGTTTCATTAAGACTAGCATCGTCTTCTTTATCCGACGCATTTTTGTCACTCACACCAACTCGGTCATAAACTGGGCATCTATCGGCCTCATTGGAATTATTGTTCTATGGTCCGTTTCATTCCTTATGGCACTCATTTTCGGATGCGGAAAGAATGTGGCAATTCATTGGGCGCCATTAGAGGAGCTGGTGGCATCTGGCTGTGACGGAATCACACCAGAGAAAGCAAATTTGATATCTGATCCGATTTTGGATTTCTTAATCTTGTTATTTCCAATACCTTCGGTATGCAAAAAACAGAAATTTCTCTACCCAACCAACAGAAGCTGATTGTAACCACACAGATATGGAGTCTGAAGATGTCAACAAGTAGGAAATGGGTTGTAACAGGGGTCTTTGCAATTGGTATCGCGTCATGCGCAGCAGCATTGACGCGCTTGTGCATACATATAACAGTTTTGAATCTAGGTTATGGAGGTGGTTATGACATCAATCGTATGCGGTTTCCCCTCTTTAGCAAGCTTACAGCTCGCTGCCTATACTAACTATTTTTTGATAGAAACTGTAACGACAATATTCTATTGGTCCATGGTTGAAGGTGGCCTTGGCGTTATAGTTGCATGCCTTCCAGCACTCAGTGTTCTGTGGAAAGAGCCTGGCTGGTTGAAGAGACTTCTGAGAAAAGCGTCCAGCTTATCAAGTCTATTCCGATTCAGTTCTTGGAAGTCAAGTGGTCTGAGTTCAAACGACGGGGAATCCCGCACCGACTTTTACGTTGTGCCTATGGAGAACATCGACAAACGTCCCACAATGGAATCGAACCGCTCACAGAAAGAGTTACTGGCCAGCCTTAAGCCCAATGATTCCTTAGCTTAATGCGAAATGAGGGTAATGTTGGGATCTTTTGGACTGATACAAGGACGGAAACTGAGTTTTGGGAGACAGTCTGCGTATTTATCACTGTATTAAGTTCTGTTTGTGTATTATCTATCATCTAAAGTATGGGATAAATTGAGAAATCAGCTTAACATGCATAATTTTTTGCAAGGAATTTTCCTTATCAGAACTTGTTCTCTATAAATATGGCCTTAATATCTCATCCAAAAGTAATCCAGATACTAGATATCTTCAGCTGTCATCTTTGTTTTCTACATTCGGTCCCCCGCTGCAGAACGGCGAGACCCCCCTCGGACAATGGCCACCAAACCAGACTTCCGCGTCAGTTATGTTGACTTTGATAAAGACTGGGATGACCTATTTTGTACATATTGGGAATCATGGAAGGATCCTGTTCAGGTGACGGGAGTTCTGACTTTCGCCTGGCTGAGTGAGGGAGGTGTTCTCGAAAAACGATCCTACGAATCAGCCAAGAAGGATTATTTGGATCTTGCTATATCGAGCCCCGATATGCACTGGATCAAGGTCGAAGACCGGAGCCTTATTGGACCTGGTGTCAACTGTATTGTGGCTGGCGGTGCATGGACACAACATCGAAAAAACCCTTTCCGGGAACACCACCAGCCTACCGCTAGTGATCAAGAGGGTATCTACAATCTCAAACTCCCAGGGTTAGGATATCCTGTAGGCTCGGAGCGCCACCGGCTGATGTGTGAATTTTACGCCCAAATGCTAAGTTGGCGCCCAAAGATGATGGCGAGACCGCATGCGCGTAAGATATTCGGGTTTCGGCTCTATGATCCTTGCTAACCTAGAGATCTAGACGGTCAAGCACTTTGGGCGCTCCCCAAATATCGACGTCTTGGAGCGGCACAGCTCGCTTTGGACTTCTTCCTTCAAACGACTGATGATTTGGGTCTCGAAACGTTTCTGGAGGGCAGTTCAATAGGTACGCCGCTTTACCTCAGATCTGGCTACGTGCCGATTGTGAAACCAGTGATGGTATTCACACCACCGAATCAAAATAAGAAGCCAAGTGAGGATTGGAGACATATAGTCCGGAGTCTACATGCCGAGACCATCAGCATTATGTGGAGACCGCCGGGGGGCGTGTATACAGAGGGGGAAACAATTTTCCCATGGGAGGGGAAGCCACGGAGCATCAAGCTCTGAAGATTTATATGGCGTATGGGTTAGCAAACACAAAGCCTTGTAACAGGGGAACATGTCTAGGCATTGCTCAAGCGATGTTATTCAATCAAATGATTCTGCCCGAACAAATCAGCTTCAGCAAGTGAAGGCGGTGAGAGGAAATAACTTGGCATTGCACCTGCGTAAATACCCAGTAGTTAACAGGAATAACTGGAAGATTGCGCGACTACCTAGTAGATTATGCATGAAATTACTGTATCTAGTCAAAGCAATTACCGACCCTTGGCCATGTATATTGATCACACTAGACTGATGCCTGTCTCCATGTTGACAACCTCGCAATTCATTCTCAGGATTGGCACGCACACTTCAACACACAACGGTAGGCGTATTTTCTCAAATACTTTCTTGTCCTCTCAATAACTTGATAAACAATTAGATAATTTATTTGGAAAATAATCAATAGGAGCTCGTATAACTAAGTTGGGAAAGTGTTACTTGAATCCGTGCAGGTTACATGCAGCAACAGTTATTTCACTGCAAGTGAGAACCACAGCACACTTTTTCATGGATGCTTGCATACACGAAGCACCTTTACTGATTTTTCAATTTTTCATTCGCACCAACTTGCTGCGTCGCTGTAGAGGTGGTAATTTTCTGCATATTCTTCACTACGACCCTCCTTTCCCCCTCCCGCCCACCGGGCAACTATCTCGCTCTTAAGGAACTTGATCTTTTGGTTGCGACAAGATATAACTTATGCATTTACGACAGCCTAGCGAGATTACGTGAAGATGTTCTGGACATCATCTACGGTCTACATTTGATTCGTGGATCGATATCTATGAATGCTGTGTTGGCCCATTTGGAATCGTGTCAGCTTCACCCGAGGAGTAGATTTCTCAGTGATATTCAGCATGCAATGGAAGGTCAATGTATATGGGACTGTCTTGGTTTGATATTATATCATTCTTTCGTAAAGTAGAAGACCTATTTCCCAACTCACACCAGCACTGACAATCCTCAGATCTTCCAAATGAATGTCCCGCAATGCATCGTCCAATAGCACAAGACTAGCCCCTTCAAACACTGTTGCCGATCACGAGGATCCCAATCAATTTATGGCTGTGCACTATTAGGATCTAACAATCGGCAGGTCATCAGAGTCAGGTTTCTTACTTTTTACAAACAACAAGCGGCTGGGTCAACGACTTGTCCAAACTCAAGATAAACATGAGCGTCCGCCTTGGGCTCAGCAATTGGAACGGCAATGATAGCCACTGCGAAGAGCGTAGTGAAGATGAAGACTGTGAAATGCATGATGACAGAAATTTTGTCGAAGACGAATCTGAAGTTTGCAGGACCGATTATTTGAATGTTGAGGAGGTTTGAGAGTTTCTGAATCCCAGAGCTTGACTTGATGAAGATCTGTATGTTTCCATAGGCCCCTTTTATGCGATTTGTTGCTCAGTTATAACGCAGTTGACAGTGCAATTCCCGTCATTGCTGTTTGTAGCCTCTTCGTATCATCAAATTTGTGTAGTATCAAAACAAAGTGTGAAAATGAGCTCAAGTGCGGGGTATCTTCATTCCCTGTGTTCCCTGTAGTATCCCTTGACTATTCCAGTCAATTTAATGCATAATGCATAATTCATCAATCGAAATATCAAATGTGTGCGTAGTTGCGACGTGTCTTACAGGGAAATTGGCAAAGTGGTGGGATCGAGGCCCAGATAATAGGCCAATCTCTGTTGTCGTCTCTGAAAAAAGAAGGAGGGAGTTAACTTTCATCCGTGCTTATGCTGTTGAAGAAGAGATTACTTTCTAGATCATGAGATCGTTCAAATTTCTACAGGAAAGCCTTGCTTCTTGATCGCAACTAAAGACGACCCTACGATGACAGAGTGGCATTATGGTATACACCTTGCCACATAATATGTGATCAATAATCCCCTACCCCACTTTCTGACCACCCCTTCAGTCATCCTCGTTCGGAAGTGCATAAGCCAATATTGCCTCATGGTGCGGGGAATTAAATGCAGCGTGGTCAGAGATAAGGGGATTGTATACTGAAGGATTGTGTGCGGATGGATGTACGAGCAGGTGCTTTCAGATGGCAAAGAGCAAGTACTACCGAGTCAAATATCTTGGGTGTTGGAAGCTGGATACTATGTTTGTCCTCCACTTTACAAACCATGTATTTTTTAAAATTCTAGTCTAGATATTTTTATGAGTTCACAGAATATACGTCAGAAAAGAGACCAATGGGTAATTCGCAATGTGAGGTGCCCCACCCATCTTTCAGCTACACATGCCTTGCTACTACATGGAATTGCTACTACACTTAACATTCAAGCACTTGCTACACAATCAACGAAGTAGGCACAAATGCTGTATTATTCTGACTATGTGGTATGAAAATTGGCCCTACGGGTTTTATCCGCCCATAACATTCAAGTCAAATTCCTAGTCTGAATTTGAACTAAAACAATGGCGGGAAGCTGTGTTTTTCGGCCTGTAACTGCGCAGTTAATGCCACAGCCGAGTTGCAACCGCTGGCGATAGCAGCTGGGGTAGCCTTGTAGGGAGTGATACAGTCACCGGCCGCAAATACTCCTCGCACGCTGGTTTGGTGAAACGGCGGTGGCGCCAAGATGTCTCCTGCAGGACTGACATCAAGACCTAGTTGCTCAATAAATGGACCTTGAACTGTAGTCTTCGGGTTGTGGACCAAGAACGCCTCTTCCTTTACAGAACCATCCGTGAACTGAATTGTGACCGAAGAGCCGCCGTTATCAACGAGGCGTTTAATCTTGCGTGTATCAATCTTGAATGGGGCTTTGGCGAGTGGACTGAGTTGCTCAGCTATAGCCTCGTCGCCATGAGTATACAGAGTGACTTCGTCACTGAGCTGGGCAGCATTTGCTGCTATGACCATGTGAATGCCTGTCATAGGACTGATGGGAGGTACAACGAGAACGCCAGTAGATTTCGCACCGCGATCTTCGTAACCAAAGCAAAAAAGGCAATGAAAACTACAAAAATGCAAATGAACAGAGTCAGTAATCATCTTAACATGAGCTTTGGGTTCTCATGGACGAAACATGATCACTTACATTCGCTTTGTCCATAGCTCAGCGTAGCCCTCAATATCGGGAAAGGTATCAGTCATTCCAATGGCCAGGATAATCTTTCGAAAGCTCCATTCCTTCGCATTCGCATCGATAAGGACGAAGTGACTGTCAGTTTTTTTCTCGATGCTTGTGACACCAACGTCGAGGAATCTGATAGTGGAGTAGCGCGCCAAGATGCTATCTTTGGTTGCGGCTCTGAAATCTTTAGGGTCCTTGTGATCCCAGCTAGGAACCATGTGCATGTGAGTTGAATTCTTATTGCGGTAGGTTTGGGTGTCAAAAACCACGGCAGTGTGGAGTTGGCGTGCGAGAGCACCGGCAGCAGTAAGTCCAGCTGGACCTCCTCCGATAATGGCAACGTCGACGAAATCCATGAAGGCAGCTACTGTAGTGATGACTTTGACGTTTTGATTATGTTAGTGGTGGCAGTGGAAGGCTATATAGGAAATGCAAACGGAGGAGATGTAGCCGAGATTTTGCATAACGCACGTTGAGATTCACTAGAGTAGTAAGCTGCAAGTCACAATAAACTTGGACAATGTGGAGAGACGTTTTTTCTTGTTGTCTGAAAAGCCACCGAACAAGGTGACCAATTGGTTCTGTTCCATTCAGTAAGGATTAATTAATATATTGCGCCGCAATTGGCGGGGATGTTGTTTGACCGAGTAGAGTTCAATATTTAAAATAACCACAGGTCTACGCCCTCCGCTATAGTAAGATTCCGAATTGAGAAGTTTCAAAAAAACAATTACCTATCTAGATAGGTGAGCATTTGAAAGAAGATGAAGTGTTAACATTTCGTTTCTATTAATCTGGAGCGTAGGATATAATATATTGAAATGATTACTAAATATGGATAGTTACGATTTAATTACCATTACCGAGACGCACTTGTGAATTCCGAATTTTAATAATTTTCAGCAAGCAGTTTGAATTTTAAATCTGATTCAAATTCACTACCAAAGTGCTGCTCAGTCTTTAACCGCTCATTCTCTTAGGGTAGCTCGGTTATGTACCAGGTGTTTAGTGTGGGTGGTACGAGAGGCGCAGTAGGTAGGTAGGTATCTTTTATGGACTGACTACAAATTTCAAAGTCTGCAAAGGGCCCATCCTCTTTTCATTTATCTTTTGATTCCTATTCCATTACAATCTCTGCCAGATTCTGGACTTTCATTCTTCCATAGAATTTCAATACTCTACTTACATCATTTCAAACCTCTCCAAAAAAGCTTGACCATGGAGTCGTCTGATAATGCTATTACCAAGCCAAATCGTACTCGCTTAACCCTTATTATGGTCGGCATTTGTCTGGCAGTTTTCCTCACAGGCATGGTATGATAACCACACAAATTCCAAGCAGCCTCTTACCTTGCGGAATTTTGGGAGCTAACTTTTCGTTTTTAATACAGGATCAAACCATTTTAGCTACGGCAATCCCCGTCATCAGCGTCGAGTTTAACACATCACAAGACATCGGATGGTGGGCTAATGCCTATCTTCTTACATTGAGCGCCTTTCAACTATTCTATGGTAAACTTTACAGTCATTTTCCCATAAAAAATGTTTACCTTGTAGCTATTGTCATCTTCGAGATTGGGTCTCTTATTTGTACAACAGCACATTCCTCAATAACCCTGATCGTCGGTCGAGCAATCGCTGGACTGGGTGCTGCTGGAGTTTTTTCGGGAAGTGTGTTGATTACTACCAAAGTAATTCCGCTGGCCCAGCGGGCTGCATACTTGGGTATCATGTCCGCTGCATTTGGATTAGCAGCTATCCTTGGTCCGTTCCTAGGAGCTGCTATACTGCAATCGACTACATGGAGATGGTGTTTCGGCATTAACTTACCGTTAGGAGCAGTAACGGTAGTTTTGTGCGGCATCCTTGTACATACACCATCAGATCCAAGTGCACAATCACTCAGTCTCGTGCAAAAGGTGCTGCAGCTCGACATTCCTGGGACGGTATTTATGGTTGGATCTTTGATCTGTCTCCTCATGGCTTTACAATGGGGTGGCGCTGCCTATCCTTGGAGTAATGGTCGGATTATCGCTCTTTTTGTCGTATCTGGTATACTCGCTATCGCTTTTGTAGCCACCCAGACGACCAAGGTTGCCGGGAAGGCTCGCACAATTCCAAGCAGCTTAGCACGCAGTCGTGATATATGGCTAGCCGGAAGCTATGCTATGTGTATAACTGGAGGTGTCTATGTTGCCATATTGTTTCTACCTGTATGGTTCCAAGATGTTCGCGGTCGATCACCTCTCTCTTCGGGTGAATTGTTGACACCATTGATCGCCGGTTACGTTGTGGCTTCAATCTTGGCCGGAGGCATCACAAGTGGTTTCAAGTACTACAATCCAGCCATGATTATTGGAACTGCACTATCAATTGCTGGAGCTGCTTTACTCACTACCATCAACCTACATTCTTCTACAGCAAGAATTGTCGGTTATCAACTTGTGTACGGCTTTGGAGTTGGGTTTGGATTTGGTCAGCCAAGTTATATCGTTCAAACACTGTTACCGGAAAAAGATGTTCCCATCGGTGTGACATTTATAACACTTGTCCAAAATCTCAGTGCCTCGGTCTTCGTGGCAGTAGCACAGAGCATTTTCCAAGGAGAGATGCACAAGCGTCTTGAACCGCTTTTACCACAGTCTTCCACCTCGTCTTCTATCTTGCTGTCTGCCTTACCCAAAATCCTGTCATCATTGCCACCAGAAACTCAAGAGACAGCAAAGACCGCCATTAGTGATTCCATAATCCGGACATTTTATGTATCGCTGGCGTTGAGTTGTGTATCTGTTGTTGGCGCTTTGGCTATCAAGTGGGTTCCTATGCAAGACCCTGCCAAGCAAGACCTTGTTAAGCAAGCTAAATCTTCTCCTGAAGAGACCACGCAGGATGGAAGAGAAGGTGTAAAAGAAAATGAAAAGCAAGGTGAAAAGCAAGATGGGAATATCACTGCAGCTTAGCATCAGGCAATAGTCACATCATGAACTATTGCAAGTTTCTCGCGCGGTGTTATCTGAGGTTGATGTGACGGCTGGAGGAATTGACCGGTACAGAAGACTAGACTTCCTCAGGGTTTCTTCCTTGTTTCAATCTTTCAATACTTTTCTCCCTTCCTTTCCTCTCCTCTTGAGCTTAGAATCTTTCATTCTACCGTAATAGAAAAAGACCTATAAAAACCATTTGGCTCACTCGAGTACGACTCTATAGCCTGGATTATATAGGATGTAAAATTTGCACTTCAAATCGATAATATTGAAACTCAACTATTCAATCTTAATACTATGAAACAAATTTGTAAACTCAAAATTGAGAAGCTGCTTAGAATCGAAAAAGTAACGTGTTTTCAATCACATCCCTCTTCTTTTCCTATTCTTCAAATTAAATAATAAGAAGTTTAGTTCGTGGTAATTTTTGAAGACCTTGTTAGAAGATTTCTTTCCTCTATCCTAATTGCAATGTCTGACGCTACTATCAATTCCCAGAACTGCTCAAAAATATTCATCAGGAAGCCAAAATTGATCACCGGCAATAACAATTCAAGGTCTGGATCCATGCGAAAGGGAGGTCAAAGGTTCCAAATAGAATTCAAAGCTTCCCCTCTTCCCTTGATGCAATTTCGAGATTGTAACACCTACGACTGTAAATTCAGTATTAATTCGAGTCGAACTAATGATGAATTCTTTTCAATTCGAAACTCCGCAGCAACCGGTCACTTCGAGATAATACATTTTCCGAATTTTCAATCTCACAAATTCTCAATCTCACAAATTCTCAAAGAATTTCTCTTTATGAATCATCCATTATATGACAGTAAGCAAATATCAATTCATCTTAATATCTAGTCAATCTTCTCAATTAATCAAGCGATATGAAGATGACCAACTCATAGCGAAACCTCCTTTTCTGCCATCCGAGATTTATTGACTAACTTCTTCAACGATTCTACCAAGATACCTGCAATCAATCACAAAATTCATCTTCCCTAAGAAAGAAAAGCAGCTCATAGATATTCATTCTGAAAAAACTTTTTTGTTAATTACATCAACTTACAATCCAAAGTAGAATTCCGAAACTGATAAGTTGTTATCCATAGACGTCGACGAGGAAAATGACGACGACAACGATAAATCAACTGAGAAGTCAAACCTCAAAACTCAAATTTTCAATTCTCAAAATACGACACCAACACCAATAGCGGTCTGGAAGAACGCCCATCCACCGACCCTATTGAAGTAAAGAGTGAAACATTAGATCTAAAAGTTGCAACGGAAGATATTCCTTCCAAGAAATCTACGCATCATTTCAAATGAAAAGCACCATAAATCCTCTCTTCAATCCAATTCTTATAAGGGAGTATATGTATACATAAAGAGTAAGAAAAAGCAAACCCAAAAAAAAACAGTTGTTCAGCTCAATGCCTTGTCTGGAAGCGAACTTATTATATCTCATCAATACCTAGCACTGAGATCAACACAATACAGTATAAACTTGCGCACCAACCTCATACTCCAAACTCCAAACCCCAAAGATCCATATCCATAATCAACAAAATAAATACTACAATATCACTCCCATCAATCCAGCATACCTAAACTCAGTATACCAAATACAACTTCCACAACTTCCTTCTACACCACACCCAAAAGAAAAAGAGATACTTCGAATCAACCCTCTAAACACTCAAGAAGACTATCATGGTTAATACTCTCTATAATCAAACACATTCCTGCCCGACTAATCTTCAAGACACCAACGCATGCCAAAACCAGGGTTGCAGGTACCAGAAAGCTTAAAAACAGGCAAGCAAGTCAATATCAAGACCACCATGTCCATCACCCACTCCCCCCTCATTATCAAAAGAGAAAATCCACCTCAAAATGACCCAACCACAAACCCTCCATAAACCCTCCCCAAACAATCTTGCGCCCCCAACCTCAAGAGCAAGAAATTTCAATCTGATTAATATAAATATACAAAACGAAGACTTGCGTTATAATGACTCGATAATCGTATGAAGACTACCCATGGAATCAAAGCAGAAACAAAACAAAACAAACCAAATAAAATCAAAACGGATCCAATACCTACCTATCTACCTATAATACTCTATCCAGAGGACGGAAGCTATATACCCAGTAGTTCAACACTATAAACATCGATTTTCAAAATATCACGATTAGATATTCGCCGGGTATGGGAATGCATACGCAATCTTTTTATTGTTGTTGTTATTATTATTACCATTATCTTTCCCATTTTTGCAACGATCCATCTCCCAGATCCATCTACCCCGGTTTTATAAATCTGAAAATCCTTCGACCCGAGGATATAGACTAGTACTAGGAGGCTGTGGTTCATTAAATCCATTCGAATAAATGGAAATACAATATATTCCTCAACTGAATTAAAGAAAAGAGATAGACAGGATAAATTCTAAAATTCTAGTTTCATATGATAACAAATCTTACTTTCCACTCTGTCATTCCCAAGTATCCTCAGATCTTAAAGTCTCTTCTTAGTCCTTTCAAAAGCCTCATTCGAAGCGATCAAGGAGGGGAGTAAAGAAGAAAACGTGGGGTGGGAGATGAATCATATGATTGGTCTCTTGAACCTCAGTTTGGCTACTCTTCATTTGGGTGTATAAGAGAGATAGAGCTTGTCGCAATCAATAAAACCACTAAAGGAATTTTTTGCATGCCTCCTCCCATTGTACACTGGATACCTAATGAACCAGATAAAAAGATTGCTCATAAACAAAAGAATCCGTATGCACTTCATAGCTGGTGTAGCAAGAGGAATGACATTCTTCCCACTTAGAGCTCAACATGGCATCCAAATTGAAATCAAAAAAATAGATATAATCCCGGCTTTCCTTAATGGTGATCTCAACGGCGTACTGGCCTCAAACAAGTACTTCGAGTGTAGAAAACAAACTATTTGATACACTCATTGGAGTTCTGCAGATGTACTACTCTAAAATACGAGTATTGTACCTATCTAAATGCTGAAACAAGAGGAGTTTTGTCTATCTTTACCGATACTTTCCTCTTTAAAGGTAGGAAAGAAAAATATATTGAAATCCAGGAACAAAACTCACAAGCCTTTCCAAAGAGAAAAAAAAGAAAGAAAAAGGGAGGCTGAGAACCTGATCCTAATTTTTGGGCAGTCATATTCTTCAAAACAGAGTCGATCGAAGGAATTATGCCAAAAAACCAGATATATCAAAATATTTCAGAAGTCGTAAACCCTCAAAAGACGAAGAAGCCCGAGGCTTACCATCACTGTACAGCCCAGTCCAAGCTATCTTCATCCGGCAATAGAACCCCAGAAGCTGTAAATATAGAGAAGAGTAGAGAATGATCTCAAGGTTCACCAATACTCCAAGCTACCTTAATTCAATTGCTTACCTCAGAAGCGGTAAAGTCGAAGAAAAATGAAACTGTCGGAGGGCTACCATCATTCCAAACTATCTCTATCCGTTCTCATATCTGAGATCCGGAAAAACAAAATAAGAAACGGACAAAAACCTCCAAGAGTTACCATTACTCCAGTGTCCAGACTCAAAACTACCTTCACCCGACCTCAATTTCAAACCCGTAAACACGAAAAAAAGAACAAAAAAGTCCACCATCACCCCCAGCTATCATTATTCAATCTCACAGCCTCAAAGAAAAGCTACCTAGACATCCTAAGCCCAATCATCAATGCGTTTACAATACCACAGACTCACAATACCACATGTAGAAATCAATCCCCAAGCCCCATGATTTAGATACCTATTCGGACAATACCTAACCATCCCATCCGAGTCAAAATATCATGAAAACATCATGTGCCATCACCCGGAACTTCCGGTCAGAAATTCAAATCATATGAAGTGACGTCAAACGATCCATCATTAATTTGATATAAGGAATGAAAGGAATCACAATAAATCGGGTGGTAGGAATAATATTTAGACTCTCAAATCTAGAAGCATCAAAAAGTAATGTCTTTTCCACGTGCTGCCCGTGCTTAATACATCTAGTATATTGGTGTTAGTAATTTTGTAATTGTAAGGGATAGAATGGAAGAAAGAGGAAATAGAGTGGCAGGATTAGAGATGGATAATAGGGACTTTACCTATTATGACAGAACAGACACTTGAATACTTATTCCTCCCTTGATTATTCTGCCTCCACGGCAGTGGCCCTCGGAGAGCCAGCGGAGCGTCATTTGATTATTATTAGGAGGGATATATATATATATTTGAGTAATCGAGTGTTTAATAAATGGTTGAAGAAAAGATACGTATGAATGTATGTATGAACGAATGAATGAATGACTTGCACAATGTATGAAATATGATTAGAACCTTACTAAGAGAAGACTACCACACTAAAAGAAGAAAGGTCATGTGAAGAATCACAACACAAGTGCACGGACTGACATTGAAACTGAAGGGACACTACCTCGAGACTACGAAAGTAGACTTTGCTTGCTATATAGATATCTAGAGAAATATATGTTTCAGATATTTTTAAACTAGATGATATGATATTTAATTGGTCCAAGAACGAGAATACGAATCCTGATACGAATTCTGATACAAAAATAAAGAAAAGTGTATTTGTTATATATTTTTGAAAGTTGAGGATCCCTCTTATGAATAAATGTCTCGATATGATGTAATGGTGAGTACAAAGCACAGACAGAGCACAGGTCAGCAGCACCCAAGATTACTTTACTACCCCGCTCCCGTTTTGCCCAAACTTGACTTGTATAGGTATTGGTATTGGAATTGGTATTGGAATTGGTATTGGTACTGGTACTGGTACTAGTACTTACCCACATGTTACCTACAGCTACTATACTTTGCTGTGAGAGACGTGAGATCAATCGGAAGGACTACCGGTATACCTACCTACTACGACGGATTACTCGATCCATATCTTCCACATCTTCCACATCTTCTATGTTTTCTGTACTTTCTCCATAAGAGTAGTCTCTTTTGGGAACTCGACTCCATGTATGATGCACGAGAAAGAAATCCCAGGAGAAATGATCTGCTGTAAGATGACGTTTCATGATTAGGAAATCATCGTACCATGTAGAGTAATAATAAAACAATTGGGCTGCCGCGATTTCCTCGTGAAACATTTAGAGCTAGTATGTAGGTAGGTAGGTAGGTAGGTAGGTAAGGAATGAATGATATTGGTATGGGAAAGGGAAAGTTGAAAACAAAGAAATGAATGAATGAATGGATAGATAAATGCGTAGATAGATGAATATAACTATTAACCACCTACTTCTGTGTTACTGATACTTAACTTTGTCCCATTATACAATCAAGAGATATATGGCAACTATATTGAGAGTAGATACCTACCTAGATAAGCTCATGGTGAAATCTACAGAGATACCTATTCCGTAAACACTTACATATAAAATTTGATAGTATAAAAAAACAGCAACGACGACGACGACAACAACTCCATACAGTAGTACAACTAGTAGTAACTTTAAGGTTTCATAGTCACACTCATACTGCTACCCGATCATGTCCAACCATCCACCACTTGATCCATATGCATAACATCTTCTTCCTCCAGCATGAAAGAGTTTTTCATATTTCTCTACTAACTAACACAAGTAAATTCATATTCACGTTCACATTTCCCATTCACTCTACCCCTCCATTTCACAGGCCAAAAATAATACTCAGCTGCTCTTTATTTCATTTTACGAAGTCACACGAACATTTGTTGGTTTTGGCGAGAATCAATTTGTGTTTATCAATACGACGTAGACGAAGATAGCTAAGGTACTTTGGGGATTATACTAGGTACTCGAGTATATCTAAAGCTGGCTTGATCACTTTATTTTCTAATTTCTTTCATCTTCCATCTTCCATCTTCTACAACTACATCTCCATCTACATCTCCATCTACAGCCGCAGCTTTCTTTACATTATTCCAGAAGCCCAACCAACCCTTATGAGATAGCTCGCTTTCATTAGGTACCAAACCATCCCAAACTCGGAAAACACTCACCCCGACCCCTTGAATAAAAGAAAGTGGGTGGCAAGGCAAGTTCCATCACCATTACCGGTCGGGACAAGAAACCACAACAAATAAATCAAGTTAAAATCCCAATCGAATCTATTCTTTTCCATCGCAACCACATACAAATCCTTTTCATCGATATATTACAGAAAACGTGTATAATCATGGCTGCTACTATGTCTTCCTCAGAAGCACAGGTTCTTCATAGTCCTCCAAGTCCTACCGTCAAACGTCCTAAAGGTATGTTCTTTATTTATTTCCAAAAATGCTGTGTGCGTGCGGATTTTACCCCGCTATTCCAAGATCTTTTTTCCATTCGATTCGAGAAAAGAACCAAACATGAGAATAAGAAAATGAGAAAAATCAACTAACATTCAAACCACAGGCATTCTCAAAAACTCCTTCCACCGCTCTCCTCCCTTCCAAGCCCCCATAACCACCTCGGCCCCTCCCATCACATCCCCCAAACACGTCGCCGTGCCCAGCACCCCCGCCACCTCCGCCATCTCCGACCACGACGTCACACTCCAAAACACACTCCAAAACGCCGGACACCGTCGCTCCTCTTCCGCCAGCCGTCCGATCCGTCGTGCCTCCTCCGGATCCACATACAACAACCATGACGATTCGAATAACATGCGTCTGCAATGGGACGAAGCGAATCTGTACTTAACCGAGCAGGAAAAAAGTTCCACGATGAAGATCAACGAGCCGAAAACACCGTATGCGAAACATTATGATCCGGCTGAGGATGCGGATGAGATTCGCACGATTGATGCGGGGGAGATCATGGTGGATGAGCTGGATAAGGTGAAGGGGGGACATAAGAGGAATCATCAACGGGATGAGGAAATCCCGGGATTGAGTTTGGGGGAACCGGAAGAGGCGGTTCCGGAGAGGGAAGTGGAGATGGGAGAGGGAGAGGAGAAGAAGGTGCATGTGGCGGGGAATGGCAGAGATGCGGATGCGGAAATGGGGGGCATGACGGAGGAGGAGAGGGAGAAACATGAGAAGTTTGAGGCGATGAGGAGGAAACATTATGATATGGCGAATGTGGCGGGGCTTTTGGGACATCCGGAGGAGGTGGATGGGGAGGAGGATGAGGAGATGAGATGAGATGAGATATGATGTGATGCAAATATATGGATATATGAGAATGAATGGATGGACTGATTGATTGATACAAGACACGAATATGAATTTACGAGAATGGATGGATGGAAGCACGCACGATACGAATTTTACGGTTATGGACATGGATATGATTAATGGCATTTTTGGAGAGGAGAGGAGAGGAGGAAAGGGAGACTAACCTTTACCTTTACCTTTACCTTTTTCGCGCGGGCTGGGCGTCATTTTGTAGGTACTTATTTACCTAGGTAGTTTATACATATGCAATTTTATATACGCGATACTTGGGTTTGTTTGTATTTTGGTGTATTGTGCTGTATTGTATTGTACGAATCTGATTGTGTGTTTGTTTTGTGATTTCCTGGGTTAGTGTAGGTGAGTGAGTGAGTGAGTGAGAGAGAGATAATTTGAAGATGGCAAAAAAGAAAGAATGGGCAGTAAGAGAGAGTTATTAGTGATGGTTACTAGGTATATATATATATATGTATACATATCTATATACACTTATCAGATACCCAGTAGGTATTAATTTAGATCTACCGATTTAACATTTCGCGAGTATATACCTACAATTTCAAGAATGTAAGAACTATAATAAATAGGGGTTTGTAAAATTGTGATGTCAACAACTATACATCGGTAAGCAGACCAAGTATATATATATCGAAATAGGAGGAGGAGGAGGAGAGAGAATACAATGATTCTACCCTATGCTACCCTATGCTATGCTATCTTCACTATTCATGCCATTCCCACGAATTCTGCTTTTGTAGGAATAGAATTACAATCCAAACACTGGACGGAGGAAGTTACGCTCTGTGAAGAAGCACGAAGATATCGAATGGGCGGGATCAAGAGCAGATATATCTTTTAATCCATATATAACATAATGTAATTTACATCAATATCAATATTTTTGATCAAATTCTATGGTATTTTACAAACCAACTACCTAATTATGCGCCATTGCTATGCATTTAAAAAGACATTTCGCTTAAATTCCCTACGCCCATGCCCCTCGTGATATCAAATTTTATTCTTTCCCCCTCGCTTTCCTTTCCCTTTCATCAACCTCATCATTTACCCCATCTAATCACCTCCTATTCATCCTCTCACATGACCCGAATGAGGAAACTCATCCTCTAGCTTCAATCTCACCAAGACATTCATACTCAGCATCTCCTGTACCAACAACTTCGCCGCATATGGCATCGTCATCGTGCTCACTCCCTTGGAGCTCTTACACGTCTGACACCAACCCGAGTATCCCATCAATCCACAAGTTTCGCAAATATCCACCTGATGAGCATCACTACTCAACATAAGTCTCTCGAGTAACAATTGACTTGCACCATAAGCAATAAGACAATCTCTCTCCATCTCGCCCAAACGAAGACCTCCATCTCTCGATCTACCTTCTGTAGGTTGACGAGTGAGAATGGCACGAGGACCGCGAGATCGAGAATGCATTTTATCTTGAACCATGTGCTTAAGTTTTTGATAGTAGATTGGACCGAAGAAGACGTAGGCTGGTAGAGATTCTCCCGTAATACCACTTGTGACGAAATCCTTACCCGAGTAACTAAACCCATTGTCGATCAGAATTTGTCCCATGACGTCAACATTGCTACCTCCAAAACAAGTACCATATTCGAGAGTGCCATTAATGACACCAGCTTTTCCAGAGAGCAATTCCAACATTTTACCAACTGTCATACGAGATGGGAAACCGTGAGGGTTCATGATAATATCGGGAGTAACTCCTGAATCCGCAAATGGCATATCCTCTTGATTAACAATGATACCAACAACACCTTTTTGGCCATGGCGAGATGAGAATTTATCTCCTAACTCGGGTCGTCTAGTTTGCCGAGTTTGAACTTTAAGGACTCCGCTTTCATTCTCTGTTTGAGAGAGCATGACCTTGTCAATGTAAGCATGATCGTGTAGTTTGTAACCCATTGGTGCAGGTTTCATATCGTTAAGGTTGAAATCATTGCCCATTCCAGTTGAGTTTGGATTTGAAGGGGATTCCTTATTTAGATAAACTTCGCCAGCATTGATTCTCTCACCAACTAACGCGATTCCATCAGATCCCAATATCCTGTGTTTTGCAATGGGTTTGCCATTTTCGCCAATAACTCTATCAGCAATACGATCTTGAGACCGATTAGGATACTTTTTCAATTGTGTTGAATATTTACGGAACACCTGACAACGTCCAAAACCACGATCACAGGAGGCTTTATTAAGAACAAGAGCATCCTCAATATCGTAACCTGAGAAGGACATGACAGCGACTGTGGCATTTTGACCAGCAGGAAGTTTGTCGTATTTGATTAACTCTATCGTACGAGTCTTGACCATAGGTTGTTGTGGATAGACCATAAGATAAAGTAAAGTATCAATACGAGAAAATTGATTGTATGCAATGGCACCAATAGCTTGCTTACCCATAGCACATTGATATGTGTTTCTGGGAGATTGGTTGTGATGTGGGTAAGGAATAAGTCCCGCAACTGCTCCTAGCACAGTGAAAGGTTCGATTTCAAGATGTGTAGTCGCTTCGTTGATATAATTTTCTCTGATGGCAATGTTAGAATCGTTCTCCTCATTACAGTCAACGTATTCGAGAAGTCCTTTGTATAAGAAATCGTCGAAATCCATTGTTCCTTTTCTAAGCTCTTCCAGATGACGTTTCGTAACCTTAGGCTTTTGATTCTCCACAATAATCAGAGGTCTACAAATTCGACCTTCATCTGTAGCAATATGAACAGATGTGCTGTGATGGTTGATAAAAATGCTGATATACTCCGAAATACGGCCCATACGTCGGAATTTTCTGAAGGAATTAAGGAATTTCTTGGGTTGCCGAGTAAGTGCGAGAGGCGTTCCATTAACGAAAATAACGTAGGCTCCCTTCTCGTAGATTTCTTTACCACTCATGGAAACGATGTCTTCTGCACCAAGAACGAAAGTTAGTTTTTTGACAGGCTCTTCATCATCGTAAGTAGTGATATGAGTCATGAGTGCCAAATTTTTAACCAGTCCACAAGCTTCTCCTTCAGGAGTATCAGATGTACAAAGCATGCCAAACTGAGAAGGCTGTAAAGCTCTGGGTCCACTGACTTTCCTAGTCTTCTCAAACTGACTGCTGATTCTTGTCATCATTCCAAGAGCACTGATGTAACTGAGTCTACTAAGGACGTGCGTAACACCGGCCCGTTCCATCTTGAATCTTTTCAAACTCCAGTTTCCTGTCGAAATAGCGCGGTTCATACCAATAGTGATGTAGTTACCGTGAGACTGCATGTGATTGTATGCATCAAATTCCATGCCCCTGTTAGGTTTCTTCAGAACTTTATCAATGTTCATCTTCAGATCAGTGTTGAACTTCTTGAACAAGTCTTCGAAAAGCAAGGAAAGAAGTTGTCCAGCAAGTTCTAAACGCTTATTACCAACGTAATCTCGGTCATCAACGAGCGTTGGGTTAACCATAGCCATGAGGACTCGGCGAACCATAAAACAAATATAGAGTGCTTTTGGGCGGAAGTCTAGACCAACAACCGGGACGTGTGTGATTATAATATTTGCGAGTGCTTCGAGTGCATCATTAACATAACTGCGACTTCGAGGTCCCCCTCCTGGTGCTCGGGCTCGGCTACCCATTTTGACACGAGATCCTATATATTCAAGAGCTTGATGTTGAGTATGGACACCAAGTTTGGTGGCTTCTTCAAAATTTACTGAAAACTCGTCTTGATATCTCTCATCAGATCCAGCGACTAGAAGTAATAATTCATGATCTGATTGGATTCCCATGGCCTTCAGTACAATCACAATCGGTAAAGCTTCTGTCAAGATATTATGCTGAAGAGAGATTCGCTCCTTTTTGAGCATTACATAACTTTTTGACTTGCGCTCATGTGTAGAACTGTTCAAAATTTAGTGATGTGAGAGGACAGTAGGAAAATATGCTCTGACCTAGTAACGGAAGCAGAAACGATTCCTTTCTTGGGGTCTGCTTCGATAATAACTCTGTTCTTGCTGAGTTGTTCTTGAACAAGAATGACTTTCTCTGTACCATTAACAACGAAATACCCTCCAGGATCCAAAGCACACTCGTTCATGTGAGCCATCTGGCGATCATTCTTTCCAGCCAGCCGGCATTTTGAACTCTTCAACATAATAGGCATTCTGCCAATTGCGATATTCTTCCTAGCTACTATAGTCCTTCCTCGCATATATTTAATATCGACTCTAATTGGTGCAGCATATGTCATGTCACGAAGACGGCATTCATTAGGTGTAATTTCATTTTGCGGTTTGCGATCATCATAGTCCATTCGTTCCGGCTCGCCAACACGAATATCGGTATATCTGCCAGTTGTTAGTGGATTACACACATATTTCCGGAAAACGTTTCAACTGACTCCAACCAAAATTTTGGGTCGACCTCGCTGGTGACTCTTTTATTTGCCTTGACAATGTCTTTGATTTCATGCTCGACGAAATAGTTGAAGGAATCGATATGCTGTTTAACAAGACCTTTGACTTTCAGAAAAGCCGGTACAAGATTCCATTTATCCTGAAGCGCATTAGAAAATATTCCAGCAATCCCTCAACTCTTTTCCTACCTTTGCAGTACTGATCGGATCCGTCAAGCTTTTTCCATCGTAGAATGGTTCGAGTAAAGCAGCAAAGCCCTATAATGATGGTCAATGAAAAATTCAGAATCGAATGGGAAGAATCTGTACATCATCATCTCTCTTAGGCGCAGGCTCCACGATAGCAGGAGCTTGTCTAGTTTTCGTCGCCCTCTTGCGCTTGGGATTCTCGGGTTCTACTGAGGGTCCATCGACTTCTGGCGCAGATTCTTGAGCCTAGACTTAAAGTAAGCTGTCTGCCATAATAATACGATTGAATTTGCTTACCTTCTTCGCAGAGCTTTCCTCAGCTGGAGCTTCTACTGGCCCAGCAGTCTTCTTCTTGGGAGGCATCTTGAATTGATGCTGGACATGTGTATTAGCAAGATTTCGTCGGCGGATTTTAAAGATTCAAAAATTAATTTATTGGGTTGGTCACCATGAGAATCGGTCAAAGTTTATTTTAGGCCGAATACCCCGCGAGAATCAGCCAATTACACAATAAGGCTGAGATATGAATCATGCAAGGCTACCATAACCTTATCAGACTATCAGGCTATACGTAGGAGAAAAAAGAGGCCAAAATTGATCACCCCAATAAATCTTATAATAAATCAACAGTAAATAAATTTACGAGAATTAACGGTATTAAACAGATCCTTGAATAGTCTTCAGTTATAATACTATTGAAGCTTCCAATCTTCTGGATTGAATTAGAACAATTGGATTGTTGAAAGGTTTCGCCAGTGGACAATTCCAGTCTGTTTTTTCTCCTACGAACAGTCAGGCTACTAGATAGTTAGAATGATCAGCTAATTTCACACTAACTATATGATCTGTATTTAGCTTCCTTAATAATATATATCACTTGTTCTAACTGAAGTTGAGACGATCGAGTGGTTGTATAGAGTCCATTGTAGTAGATATCTGATCTGAATTTACCCTTCTTCGCACTATTGCATACTGTTATTACTGCATCTGCAAGGCACGACTACAATAGTTCTACGACTCTATCCTTTCTTGTATGCAACGTTCTACATATGCTGAGATGCTGCTTGGCATCAACAAACGTTCCTCTTCCAAGATTCTAAATTTGGAACACATGCCTCACCGCTAGATCTGGGTCTTTTTGCTACTTTTTGCTACTTTTTGCTCTTCATCATTTGCACGCCACAGAGCACAACCCCACTCTCAGTCACTTATAATATTGCGTTGTGTTGTGATGAGTTGAATAAGAAGATTTTTGACTCACAACGCAATTGCAAAAGGAATGTTAATGATTTAGAATGAGTTCCTGAATTTTGCTTTAGAGGAGCCCGCTGGTGTTTTAAGGCTCCGAGGAGACTATCGTCATTACAAGCTGCAGTTGACGTTCGGTATGATTCGAGGATTTCGACTTGCATGCAGAAGATCGTGACCAAAATTGATTGGAGACGCATTAGGTAGCTTTGGTACTCCACACATCAAGACTTTTGCCACTGATTGAGTGGATGGTGGAATAAGAGAAGGACTTAAAGAGGATAATAGTGATTGTTCCTGCGAGGAATTGTGGATTTCGAGTTCTACGGATCCTGAAGATGCATACCCAAGTGCTCAAGACTCAAGTACATGATGGATTAACAGTCGATCTAGATGAGATCATTAGACAGCGACAAAAATATAGTACAAATTTGAATGTGTGCATTGGGTTTGTGCTTCGAAATTGAAAAGAGGCTGGAGAGGCTCATAGATCAAGCTTTCTGATAGGTTGAATGTGGAAGTAGACCTCCCGATTACGAAGACTGGGGGAAGGGCTGTAAAATTTAAATGTTTCATCAACGCCCCCGCCTCAAAGTAGTATCGAAAGTCCTTGAGATTAGGGATCATGGCGCCCCGTGATTACCTTGATATTTCCTCATATTGCTCATTGCACGAGAATGCGATATATCGCATTCACATTCACGTCTCATTAATCTTTTTCAAGAGCTCACCGTTACCGTTGGGAAATAAAGTAAAGGAGGTTGGGCAAAAAGGTGCTTGAGTGCCTGCCAACATACAGAAGTTGCTGCACGTTACTGAAAGTTTAAACCCCCCTGATTGATTGGTCAAAATAGCAAGCTATTACCCCTCGAATGAATCGAATCAGGGTCCATCTTAGTATTAATGCGGGAGATGGTGAGAAGGAAACGAAAAAGGGGAAAAACTCAAATGGAATGTATATATACATATAAAAACTTTTCTGAAGCTAAATCATATATATGTAATCATTAACACAAGCAGATCAAGCTGGATACAATCCAAATTTGCCTACTCGATTGTTTCTTATCGAGGTTATAAAGTGGATGTACGTACACTCTATCGTTGAGACTGTGTACTGATCAAAACTCGGTTGGATGCTGGCATGAATTGAAGGGAGCTTGACACTTTGCCAATAGATTTCTACCTATTACCGGTGCACTTCAATTTGCCGTAAATTCTTTTTTCTGTAAATTTGATTTGACTCGAGAAACGCATCAATATAAGTATTTGAAATCTATCACATCTTGTTAAACCTAAAGATACCACCATGCTTCCGATATAACCCATGAAAATCCTAGATAATCTTGTAAGCAATCAATCCTTTGGGCACGTCCACACATCTTAGCGTGGTAGCGTCTATCCTCGTTTAGCGCCATCGACCTCCCCAACTTCTGTATACACTCATTTTGACACAACATTTCTGTTCCCGCGCCTGGACGTCCAGGACGAGGAGGATATTTTGGATTATTTTCATATTTTTGTAGGTGAGTTAAATTGTGAAGTGTATAAGTGGTTTATCCATCAGTATCTTTGCGCATTGCACCCCACGTCAAACCCTCACTCCAGCCAGCCTTGAATTGCGCATTTCCAAGTCTGACCTGACCGATCACAGTCATATAGATTATCACTATGGCATATTCGAATAGCACTAGTGATCGAATGGACGAGTTGCGATTTCGTAGCCAACAGGCATCGAGGAACGATGCGTCCATGCTCGGTCTTGTTTCTCCTCCTCGAAATGGAAACCGAATGCCACAATCGTTACAACCTCAAGAGACTCGTGGAGGACTGACGAGAAGATTCACTACCGATTCAGGGAGAGTTCCAACAATTGCTTCTATCACCACCCAGCGTACCGCGCAGGAATCTCAGGAATACGGTCCCTCGGTAAGCCAATTGAATTTGCCTGTTACAACAATCGCTATTGTCCTGCAACGGCCTCTTCTGATTTTTCATGCTATCGTAAAATTTCTTCTGAAACTGTAGTATTTACTGACAATTCAACAATAGACGTACCATAAAGTACAACTGGTAAGCGATTTTTCTTCTTCAACTACCACGCCATTCTGGTTCCAACCTCCTATTTCTTCGACAAAAAGCAAAACTGCATATTCCCTGCAGTGCAAAGCGCTTTTTCATATCGTCCGATATTCAACCCATCCCGATAAAGGCTGACACTCCTATCAGTTAGAGAAAAAGAAACTCGAATACGAGAGGCTCCGTGAACAAAAGAGGCGGTTCGAGGCGGAGATGCAATTGTTGGACCTACAACAACGAAGAGACGAGCAAGAGTTACAGCAAATGCAAGAAGATCTTGGTCGATCTAATAACAATAATAACAACGCCGGCCATCAATCAGAACCAACCACACCACCAGAATACAGAGAATCCTCATCTGGATTTCCTTCAGCATTTTCTCGTCCTAATAGATATTCGACATCTAGCATTACCTCTCCTCCAGGTCTTTATAATCGTCCAGGAAGATCTGGCTCTCAACTCACATCGCCGCAAGCTGGAATCATGCAGTCTAGACTTATAATTGATGACAAGCTACCTTCAAAGTCTGTGCCAGGCTCACGCCGCAATTCAGATGAAGATGAAAAGGAAGAAGCAGTAAGACAAGATCCAACCAGCCATCGTTCCACCAATGCGTACGTATATCAAATTCCCTTGAAGTCTAATATGCACAATTTCTTCTTGCACACTGCCATTAAACATTTATTTCCAAAAGTTTGCATTTATCATGAGGCTTTTCCCACAAAGCGGTATATAAAGAATCCCGTATATCTCTCTATATGCATTCAATGAACAAGTACCTGTTGAATGAATCTGCGGCTGGCTTCTTCATCTCTGGGCATGCGATTGGGTAGCTCCTACTTCAACATAACATTCATTAGGCTTGCGCCTAGTTGCTGCTCAAAGTATGGGCACTTGCACATCAGCCTTGAACTCATCCCATCTTCGGAGCCACTGAAGCTGGAAACGGCAAATTGCAGAAAATCCCTTGAGCAAGTTTTTCTGTTGGGAAAGCTATTGAAAGGCCAATTATCGCCTTTTTTCCCCTTCTTCCTTTTCTCTCCATGGCATATCACATTGCCAGTATACAATGTAAAGGTGAATCTGCTGCATCAGAAGAGGGTCATGAGTATATCCAAATTATTTCGCTTCCAACCGCTTTGACCTCAATATTTTCATACTTTCATACTTCCGATACTCTCAATACTCTCAATATACCTCCTGATCAACTCACCACTTTCGATCGGCCGATAAATTCACTTGATTGTATTGAATAAGAATGGTTCGATTGACCTTTCTGCCTATTTTCCTATTGTCTTTACCTCAACAATATCCTCGGCCACTAGTGCCCTTGTCCTTCCGACTTTTTCTTACTCCTCAAATATCCTTCAACTTTTGATCTTCAACCTTTCAAACTTACAACCTCTCTATTTCTGATCGTCAACAATTACCTCTTTGCTTGCTGGGCAAGACTTCAACCTACAAGAAACTTAGAATCAATATTATCCTTCTCAATATCTTCAGCATTTTCTAATTCTCTCTTTCTCCACATGCAATTCAACGCAAATTTTAAATTCTGACCTTCCATCTTCGATCTACGGACCTCGAATCAAGTTTACCCTTGCTAATACACCTCAAGTCTCAATAGATATTCTATGCCAGTTACTAAATCTCGCAACGGTATGCACGATATGTTGTCCCTTGACCAAACCAATACCACTCGCTTTCTCTTCGGCGAAGATGAGAATGCTGCACCCGGAAGCGTTGATAAATATTTGAATATGAACGCTACCGATGACAAATTCCCTATTCTTGTTCGTCGCGACGAGTTCCCTGGTTTGGTATGCAATCTTGAAAAAAATTCACTCGCTTGTGCTGACCGCTCTATGCAGCTTTCCGCTTCTTCTGCAGCACTTGATTTAGCTTTATCTCAATCACCTGCACCAGAGTCCAACGCTAATGGTTGGAGTTCGTTTGCCCGCCATCGACCAAATCAACAAAGCCTTCCAATGAATAACCTTCAATCTCCTCAACAAATCACAACCTCTGTTGGTCAATCTAGCACCGCTGAGTCTCCCATCAGTGTTCGCCCATCCTATCGTCATTCCTTGGATTTGAAGTATTTTGAAGGCCCGCAGGATGGTACTGCTCAAGTGACATCTCCACCAAAGCACGTTCAAGCTACCCCACCAAAGCTTCAATCATCCTACTCTGCCAACGACGTCCCAACGGTTCGCACATCTACGAACGGCATGCAGAACAACAACAATACTCCTAATTCGCACGCTCAACAACACTTGCACAATCATAATGCTAGCTTGGGTCGCATTCCACCAAATGCTATGAACAGACTTAGTCGTGAAATGACTTCTGGAGACAATGGCACTTTGCGTGAGGCTCAGAATGGCTATCAATCGATCCAATCTGCCCTGCAAGCCAGTGCTGCACCTTTCGGTCCAGCTTTAACACAAGCCATGTCTCAAGGCATGTCTCAAGCTCAGATGTCACCATCTGTGACTTCTCCAACCGGCCAACAAAATTACCCTACACCAGTCCAGGGCTATTATAATAATTATGGTATGCATATGATGAGCTTGGGAATGCAGAACATGCAACTTGGTCAACAAATGTACCCTCCTCCAAATTCCTACAACAACTATGGCAATTCGATGTATCAACAACACAATGGTGGACAGAGAGATAGTCAAGCACGAGTCATTCAACAACGTCGTCAAAATGACGGAGAAGGTAAGCTTTCGAGTACCCTATAATCGATGCAAGCTAATATATATATATTTTTAGCAATGAACCGTTTTGCAAACGTAGCCTTAGAGCAGCTTGGTGGCGAGATCTACGCATTATGCAAGGATCAACATGGCTGCCGTTACTTGCAAAAGAAATTGGAAGACCGCAACCCCGAGCAAGTTCACATGATTTGGCTCGAGACAAACCAACATGTCATTGAGCTTATGACCGATCCCTTTGGAAATTATCTTTGCCAAAAGTTGCTTGAATACTGCAACGATGAAGAACGCACTGTCCTGATCGAAAATGCCTCGCACGATTTGGTCCGCATTGCTTTGAACCAACATGGAACACGAGCCTTGCAAAAGATGATCGAGTTTATCTCTACAGCAGGTCAGGTTCAGACAATTATCGGCGCTTTGCGATACCGTGTCGTCGAGCTTATCCAGGATTTGAATGGCAATCATGTCATTCAGAAGTGTCTGAACAAACTCTCTCCAACAGATGCCCAATTCATTTTTGATGCCGTTGGACAGCACTGCGTTGATGTCGGAACTCACAGACATGGCTGTTGTGTCCTTCAGAGGTGCATTGATCATGCTTCTGGCGATCAAAAGGCTTGGTTGATTAGACAGATTTCGAACAATGCTTACGTATTGGTTCAGGATCCTTTTGGTAATTATGTGGTTCAATACATTCTCGATCTCAATGAGCCCATATTCACCGAGCCTTTGGTTGCTATGTTTGCAGGCCGAGTTGCTCAGTTGTCGAAGCAGAAGTTTAGTTCAAACGTCATTGAGAAGTGTCTTCGATGCGCCCAAGAACCTTCCAAGGATATGTTGATTGAGGAAATGCTCCAACCTAATCAGCTTGACGGTCTTTTGCGAGACTCATTCGCCAACTATGTTATTCAGACCGCTTTGGACTACGCCAATTTAAACATGAAGACACGTCTCATTGATGCTATTCGACCCCACCTGCCAGCTATACGCACCACACCTTATGGTCGCCGCATTCAAGCTAAGATTCAAGGCAATGAAAACCGCGGAAATACCTCGACTGGTCCTACCACTCCTAACGATAACGAGACTGGTCAACTTGCTACTCGTCACCAACGTGGCATGTCCAATGTATCCGCCGGTCCCTTTGTTAGCTCTCCCGGAGGATTCCCAAATGGCATTGGTCCTGCACCTATAACCAATGGTTTACCACTTCCCGCAATTCAATCTCCAACTCAGCAAGGAGCTGGCTTTCCACCAAACAGTCGCCTTACTTCACCTGCCGCTGCTCACCCATACAATTATGGTAGAGCTGGCGCTCAGCCCGGCACTCAGCCTGGAGCAGGTAGTGACTGGTTTTAATCCCGAATTTTCCATATCAAATTTGGTTGAAATTTCGGCATGACGATACGATTTCAACGCTTGTAACGGTACGAGGAACGATATTCATTTTCGAATCAGTCGATGTTACAGTTCATCTAGCATTTATTCATAATTGAATCTATTTGATCGGATTTCAATTTTGCATTGAAGCTTTCCGGACAGTTCGTCTTCTATGGTTGTATTCACAAACGATTTTCACGGCCCTTTGTTGTTACATTAGCATCATTCTAGAGGTATTACATTCGTGCATACCTATTTCTTTCAATTTCAATTGGCGATAGCGTGCATCACGGAAGCAAAATTTTCCTGCGAGTCTTCAGCCTTTTTGTACCATAGCAGCTTGATCAAAAAAAGATCTTAGCATGATTCAATATGACACCTTCTATCTCTAGCGCAGGGTACAATATGAGCGACTGCGCAGCTCGACTTGTACCTGCATTGGCCACGATAATAGACTCGATTTTCCTTATTATTTGGTTTCCTAGCGGTGGTTTCCTGGTTCTAGTTACTCTTCGGCGTGTCAATTGGTTTTTTCACTTGATAGTCATGAGCAGACATCTTGTGCCCACACCTTTCTTCTGCATCTCTCTTCTCTACATCGTGTTGCTCGATGGGAAGAAAGGCTCTTTTTGTAACCTTCAAGGCTTCTTTTCTTCTTCTTTTCTTTCTTTAGCTAGCTTGGCGTATGTTATTGCATCGTCTGCTTCCATTTACGCACGAATCAAAATGTGCTTCATCTGATGGGTAAATGGTTCATTTGAAGCTTTCTAGAGATCTTCTGACATTATTATTTCTTTCTTTTCTACTGGACTGGTCATGAGC
Source organism: Botrytis paeoniae (assembly GCA_004786145.1). Classification (NCBI taxonomy): domain Eukaryota; kingdom Fungi; phylum Ascomycota; class Leotiomycetes; order Helotiales; family Sclerotiniaceae; genus Botrytis; species Botrytis paeoniae. The sequence continues at coordinate 86,911 of PQXI01000034.1, forward strand.
CTTGGCTTTGAAGAAAAGCAGAAAAAACTTGTAACTAGAAAGCAATAAGAAATGAAAAATCATGGAATATGTCCTAATGCTTCCATGTGAGTTCTTGGGTTGTGTCTAAAAAGTCTCGAAGTACTGACTTTGACCTATTTGCAATGAAGTCCGTTGGTGAAGTCCATGTGGGAGTGAACTCTGTCTAGCGTGTTAAATAGCTGAAATTTGATCTAGTAGAGATCCTATTGAGCCATGTTGGGATATGCTGCGAGGTATTCTGTTTACATTTAGGCAGTTGTAGAGAAGGTGAGATAGGGATAATGCATTGCGGACAGCATTTACTGTGGCAGAGCAGCTCACGTAAATAGTATCGAAGTTGAGAAGATCGAAACTCTCCAAAGGGAACGCGATGTACAAGAGTACTAACTCAGTGCTTGATTTTTTCTCAAGCATTTCTTCATTCATATGCAAGTTACAGGCAGGATTTCATTTACTTCATTCCTACCCTAATATTCATCAAGAATCGTGCTGATACCGGCAGCTTTGTTCATTATCATCATATCACATCATACTATTGCTCCCTTCCCTTCCCTTCCCCTCACCCATCTATCCTCATCCATCAATCAACAACCCACCTCCCCTCAAGCCTAGTTCCCCTCCTTAAACACTTTTCGCCTCCACCTCGACCCCTTTCCCTCTCTCACTCCCACTCCCCCCATCCCTCACCCCCTCGCCCCCATAATCCTCTCCACTCAATACCTCCAAACTAATCCTCTTCGTCTCAGGTATACACAGCGTTGTAAATATCCCCGCAAACATGAAGGCTGCATAGATCTCAAGAACATGATCTAACCACGGACTTGCAGATTTTGCAGTTGCGCCTCGTACACGCAGGGGTGCAATGGCCGCTTGGCCTATGATTGAACCGATCTTGCCCATGCCGGCGCTGAAACCGTGAGAGGTGCTGCGGTAGCGGGTGGGGAAGCATTCGCCGGGCACAATAAAGGTTGTTGTGTTGGGTCCTGAGGAGGGGATGGTCAGTTGTGGGATTGGCATTTTGGGGATTCTAGGGTTGTAAAGGGACGAAGAGGAAGGAAGGGGAAAGGAGTGCCTACCAAAGTTAAAGAAGAATTGAGCAACAACGTAAAGGCCCAGTAACCCATGCCCCGAAAGTCTATGGTAACCGAAACCCATCCCGATAAAAATAATCGTAAGGACAATAAATCCCATAAGTTGAATTGGTTTCCGTCCAATCGTATCAACTGTTGCAACCGTAACCCAATACCCTGGGATCGCACCGGCACACACAATAATCAGATTACCAATCGCTGTATTCAACAGCGTCTTATAGACTGTCGGACCCGTCGAATAACCGATCGCAGTCAATATAACAGGATTATTCAACGATAATCCATACCAAGCCACATCGAGCAAAAACCACGAACCAGCTGTACCGAAGAGGATTTTCCCATTTTTCCATTGAGAATAATAAGCGACAAAATCACTCCAACTAGCTTTGGGGATTTTCATTTGAGACTTCCCGGCCTGGAGTCCTTGGACTCGCGATATTTCGTCCGGGTGACCTTCCGCTTTACCGGCTATATATGCTTCGACATCCAGTTGTGCTTGTTCCACATCGCGCGCAACATCGAATGTATAGCGAGGTGTTTCGGGGATCGTCAGTCGGTAGTAGAGTGCCACACAAGCTAGCGTAGCGGGTATTAGTGGGTACTTCTACGGACAGCTTATTTTCGCTAAACTCAGGAGTAGATTTACCTGGAACCGCGCCAAATCCAATAAGTACTCTCCACATTTTATCGACTGCTAAGCCGCATACACCTTGACATACTGCGGCAGATTTGGCGGTGAGGAGAGATTCTTTGAATCCGGCGACTAGGATTAGCATGACGAGACCGGCGACGAATTGGCCGATTCCTTGCATGGCGAAGACGGCACCCATCATTGCTCCGCGCCATTTTGTGGTAGCGAATCTATGTGCTTGTTAGACTATACTCGGTTTTGAATGAGAATTTTCCATAACAATAAGTTTCAGGGAAGTTTAACTACTCGGAACTTTTCACAATAATACAATGATTATTCGGCCATATTTTTCACCAATGAGCAGAATGGATTCCACAACTTCAGAACCCAAGATTTGATAGCTGATAGAAGAGGAACTTACTCTGATGTGATGATAGATGAGAGTGGGTAATCACCACCAATTCCTATCAATTGAGTTAGTTTGTTCCATTCATATTTAATTGAGGATAGCAAGATCATGAGCTTAACTTACCGATACCCATAAGAACACGCCAGAAGATTATTACCCCCACGATGTTCACAGCCGGAGAACTCGAAGTTAGAGATTGTGCCACTGCAAGATTGGAGGGTCAGCATTTTCCGCCGAGTACATAATCCAAAAAGAAACGAGGAAAGTGAGATATTGATGCTTTATGGAGAGGAAGAGTCCAAAGGATGAAACATTCGAGTGGAAGTTAAAATCGAGGAACAGAAGTAGGTAGTGTAAACAGAAAATTTAATGAGCCATCCGTACTCACATGTAGCAAAAATGATAATGATCAATTCCAATCCATACTGCGATTACAAGTAAGCATTGAGGCTTGACCCATCACCGAACCACATACCATCTTCTTACGTCCCACAATATCCGCCAAGATGCCAAATCCAAACTGACCAACCACCGTACCCGCACTAGTCGAGACCTTGATTGCCGTGTCGGAATTAGTTGGCATGACTCCTTTATTATGCGGAAAATAAACTATTCCAAGCATAGTGGTGAGGAGTCCAACAGCAAAGATATCATAAGAATCGGTAAAGAAACCAATGCCGGCAACAACACACGCACGAACATGATACCATCCGAAGGGGGCGCGATCAATTTCAGCTAGAGCGAGTCTTCGTCTTTCATTGGGATCTTGGATGTGAGCAAAATCATTGTTGAAATTGTGCCAAACGGCGTTTCCACCGGATGTTGTATGAAGTGCAGCGGGAGCTGACGGGTGAGGTGCGGCTTCTCTTGGGGGCTCTGGACTCGCCATTGTTAGATGGCTTTGAAATACTGGAGAGTTCTGAACTTTATGCTTGTCTTATATCACTTTTAATCTTCAAAAGATTTGAAGTAGAGGTGCATTGTGAAATACCCACGAGGGCAGTCAGCTTTATCAAGCAGTGAATGGATGCGCCAGCCAAGCCATTGGGTAACATTCAATTGGTGACTGATCTGTCTCTCACAATCTTACTCAAGGTAGAAATCACTGAATATGGCAGGTTCCCGTCCAATTTGTGGCGTGGTAAATGTGGTTATACCAAACATGTTTATATATCAACGAATTACAAAGTGTGATATAGGAACGGGATTCACAAGTGATGAAGAGTGTGTTGCATATGATGGCTACAGCCGACGAGGCTGATATTGAAGAATTAGAAATACGACAAATCAGATGTTATAGATCTAGCACGTTTCCAGTTCAGAGGTTGATACAAGGTTGGTCAAACTCCTCCAATTAAGCCCTGTAATACATATTACAGGGTGCTGTTTATCAAATATATCGCGAGCATGGGTGGTTGTATTGATTCGCTTAATGCACTCGTAGTGTTACCAGCAACGACATCGTATCAAACTTCGAGTCAGATTTAGATTTGATTGATCGATTGGTTTGATTTCTGTGTAGCCTAATAATGTAGCGTATACTGTACCATACGAGGCAACAGCTATGTTGCCATCTATAAGGAAGTATAGACCCGCCGTTTTGTAGCGTTATGGGCCGAATAGACTACTCAATCTTGATCTATTCCCAAGATAACAACAAATAAGATATAAAATGACTCCGTGTTAGCTGTGAGCCATCTGCGCCACTGTATTGCAGACCCAAGGCATTCTTGGCATTGATAAGCATTTAAATCGGGATGCTAGAAGCGATGGCGTAGTTCTATAGAAGGATTCTCGAAGTTTAGGTGTCGATGAAAAGGGAGCTCGGCATGGAGCACGTTCTTCCAAGAGATCTTTAGACAGGACGATCTATGACAACCGAAAATCTTCAAATACAAGAGTGCTTTCCCTTTTCACTCGTGTAATCTGCCCTGCCATTATTGCGTTCAGACTTTAGCTGAATTTGGGCAGCCAACAGTTTGAAGCAATGTGATACCTGGCTGAAATGTTCAACTCTCTTGGCGCTTTCGAACTTGGTAAGTTTGAATCTTTGCAAACTAGCTGAGACATTTGTGCCGATTTAACCGTTGCTTACCATTGCAACCATAGGAGTGACTTCAATGTATACTTTCAATCGAGATATTAGATATCAATAATCACTACCGACAGAGTCGTGGTTTAACGCTCAAGTCCGAATGATCGTGCGGGCTTAGAAGGTATTTTCTTGCAGCCTCTTCGGAACATCAGGCGTGTATACCAAGATGAGACACTAGGCTTTGTGACTCTTTGGATGTTTCGGTATCTTCTTCGCCAGATATCCACTGCCAGGCTAGCAACGACCAGTTTAGTTCCTTACGCCAGAATAGTCCGTGGCCGAGTTCGCTGTCTGCACAGAGACCACCAGTCTTTGGCATACGTTGTCCAAATATTACCCGCCCAAAGCGAGAATGTACGATAGCCATGGAGCACATAACACACGGCTCATGTGTTATGTAAAGCTCCAACTCATGACAAAGATATCCGTCGATCCACTCAGCCGAGTTGTGGTGCTTTGTTTCCAGGGTATCCAATGATTGATCTCGGAAAATTGATTTTTGTTTTGAAGTATTCTTTGCCTCTGATTCTTTGCCAGCTTTGCGTTCTTCTTGAACTTTTATTCCATCTGCTACCATTGCAATAACTCGAAGCGCCGCATGCGCTGTAACATTACCAGACCCAACCCGTGGCCATTTTATCCATCGCGCGTCGCCAGCAACCGCAAGTATGCGTGCAGCTCCATTCTTTCGCTCGACAACTACAGCACCGATTTCCTCTCCAATACCTGCCGTGATTGAAAAACGAGCTACTTCAGCCGCTAAGTCCATATACTTCTCGACTTCTCCTTGCACTTCTTCTTCTGCTCTAGATATAATTGCTGGATGGGGACCAAACGGATTACTTTTCTTGTATACTATGGGCCAGTATTGAGACGACCAAGACTTCGCTTGTTCCTGTGATGTTGGGGCTAACAAAGGTACCTTGATGGAACAAATGGTTGCTGGATCTAGAATCGGAGAAAGAGCACTACGTAATTCTTCCGAGCTGATGAGATTTGCAGCCCCCACAAGAAGGAAAAGCTCGGGAGATTCAATGTCAGCTGGGTCATCGCTCTCTGCTCTTGCTTCTAGCATAGAAGTGCGAACGTGACCTGGAACGTCCGTTTGTTTCGCGAATCTCCTGATGTGCTGTAGATCATAACCACCATCTTCAGGAAAGAGTTTCCTTGTTAAACTGAGAATATGTGAGTACGTGCATAGTTCGATAAAATGAGGTTTGACACTTACTTAAGAACACCACTGGCTTTTTTCGCTGGAACGCTTGTGATGTAAACACTGAGTAATGAATATCGAGCCCTCGTTTCCAATGTGGTCTTAAGAGGAATAAGACCATTTGATGTACTAGCCGAAGCCTCGGCCTTGTTTTTAGTCAGTGCTTTATTCATTCTTCAGTTCCAGCTAACTTGACACTCGTCTTGTATAAATTATTGATTGTTAAGCCTCAGTTACTCTTATCTGTGAATCACTAGTTCAAGATATTTATTAGGTTACAAGTTTGTGCAGAAAAGGACTCTGTGGGTCGGTAAAAAATTCACCAAGCTTGGTTTGCACGTGATACAACCTGTATCATTACCTACTTCGTCGCACTCATTCGATAGAGTAAAACCCCGAGATGCTCTCACTACCCCATCATTTCTATGTACCATTCTTCAAAGGGCACGTATCTAAATCCTAAGATAAGGTTCACTATATCTCCCTGCTGTCAATTCTCTCTAACTCTTACAAGAGTTCTAACATCCACAAATCATTAAGTAGAGAGCATTGTATCAGATGTCATTGTTTTCTACCCACTGAGGTGGTTCGACTAGAAAATTATGAATTTAAGCCCTATTTCACCAAACCAACGTACTTTCCTGATCAAGTCCAACCTGAGAATATTTCGATACCTTATCAACAACCCATCGATGATTTGCTTCCCCTTCCCTTGAATTCATATCCCAGCGTGATAATACAAACGCTCCATAACCGATGCCATCCATTCATAAATACACAGGTTTATAATTCCCATTCCAAACGCCTATGCTGTAAGAACCCCGAATACCCATTCCCCATATACACATGTTTAAAAGATTTCCAGTCAATCAGCTGAAAACTGGAGCTTTCATCTGCCAAAGAGCAACTTTAGCTCTTTCTCTCACATCCAATTCTGGATCATGTTCCAGATTTTCAATTTTTTCGAGGATACCAAGTTGTTTCAAATTATGTACACGTTGTGCGCAAGCGGGTCCATCATTCGAATCATCTACCCAGGTAAGATTAGAGACCAAAAAGCACAAAGCGACGCGTACTTCGTAAGCTTTGTTAGTGAAGTGAGGGACGAGAAGTTTAAGGAGTTCAGTTTGGGCGATGACGATTTGACGATGCTGAGGGATGCTGGCGGCCATATGAACTAGGATATAAACGACAGCGACAATAATCTCTGGCTGAGGGGTAATGACTTTCTTTTCTTGTGCATTAGAATCTCGGCGATTAGCGTTGGAGGGGATATTGATGATCTTTGGTCGAAGCTTGGATGCCAGAATATCGAAAACTCGGTCTTGACCCAAAGAATTGAAAAGAAAGTCAATCATCTCAGTATTTTCTGCAGTGCCACCATGGCCTGATCCTGCACTTGAAATCAAATTTCGTATGAAATCCAGACCTTGTTCTTGAACAGCAAGATCGTCTTTTCTGGCCTTTTTAGCAGGGTTTAGTTCAGCCTCCCTTAGAGCTGCAAGTTTAGCTTCTGCTTGCTGTAAGCTTTTGCTGCGATTGCTACTACTAGATCTGGAGTTGCTATGGGCTGGGAATGAACCATTCATTGGTGTTTCAAACTGACTCATCTCCACATCTTCGTCCATAGCATCATCAGGCCCAGAGGCTGTGCTATAACTATTTTCTTTGAGAAGTGCTTCATCTTCTGTATCGTTACAAATGAGGTGGTCTAACCATCCAGAACCTAACTCCTCTAAACACTTTCTTTTGGCCTCGTTGCCGACACCACAAACAAAGTGTTTGAGTGCCCAGGTAGCATTCAGACGAAGCTTTGCGTTGGTCGAGTGCGCCTGTTCACAAAGGATCCTAAGTACCCCACATTCCATGAAACTCTACGAATAAATTAGTAACGAGGTGATAATAGCATCGAATGTGTACAAACCTCTCGCATTGGGGCAACGTCGGTCAAAAGATTGCAGACTGCAGCTGTAGCGGCAATCTGAACTTCGACATCTGAGTGAGTGAGAAGGGGAAATATTGGTGCAACCACCCCATTATCAATCAAGGTAGTCCGAAGTATACAGACCGATCTTGCCAAGGCGCGGGTAGCGGTACAAGCAGCGATAAGGACGCCCACGTGGTTGATCCCGTAACCATCCTGCTTACCCTCAACGTCGCTTGATTCGGGTTTCTTTTCTGTTTTGTCACCTTTATCATTGATTTTGGTTGATGGTTTTTGGGGGCTAGGGTTTAGCGATTCGACAATATAAGGAATGATACCATTCTCCACGACGGACTTTCGGTGCTCTTCTTTGAAAGGAACAAGAGAGGCTATAGCTCTCAACACGCTTTCTCTTACTTTTATTTTGTGGACAAGGAGAGCAGATTGACCAGGATCGCCAAGACGTGAGGATGGGGTTTGTTCCACATAATCCCCGGCCTCATTCGACTGAATAGGTGACCAGAATTGGGCACTTTCACTCTCTGGTACTGGCTCATAAGCCGATTTTATCAACTTAGATAGCTTGGGCATTGCTTTGTTTTGAAAAGTGGCCTTTTGGAGATGCTCGCTATCCGTGATCAGTAAGGATAATATTCGTGGAGCCATTTCTGTGATTGACCACTCAATTCTCAACGTTTCATGATCATGAGAAGCATCCTTGGACCTTGCTGGAGTGGACTGTTCATTCAACATCTGCACAAGAAGCGGCACGACTAACAAAGCTAATGTCGGTTCTCGGACTTTGTTGACAAGACCGGCTCGAAATAGAACTGTTAGCAGATATGCAGCCATAAGTCTCTCCTTGCCTTCTCGTGACCTCATGATAAATATCAGATATGCAACCATGGGGGTTTCAGATTCATCTGGAACCACTTGACTTTCCAGTGGCGAACCATTGCGATCCGGGGCGCCGCCCCATGTGGAGGCAGAACTAGACTTTCCACGACCATTGGGAGGTTCCCAAGAGCTAGATGAACCAAGTGGCGGAAATGCCGAAGCCTGTGCGCTCTTAATTGGATGTTGTGGAATGATCGGGAGTAAATAATCAATAGCATTCAATTGGCCTTGCTTTGAGCCTAAACTTGCTGTATTGAACGTATTCCAAGCAGCTCTCGAGTGTTGCGGGACCGGTTCCTCCCCTGCTGGAATCGATGGGAATACGGCCATAATTGATGGGTGATAAAGTAGTTGTGAAGCTCTCAACTTGGATTCGGCTACTATGCTAGCTAGAGCCTCTAAAATCGCCGGAAAACTGACGTTTGAGGGCGAAGGTTGGGGGAAGTATTCCAGCAGTCCGTCCCTATGCGCAATAATATCTGCACCTGGAATAACCAGTCCCTGGGCCACAACAAAGCTGGCTAGTTTCACAGCTAAAGCATCCAGAACGCCGGAGGTTGCTAGACTTTGTTGGTGAGACTCCTGCAAGCATATGCGAGCTATAAGTAATGCCGCCAACGAGATCTGATTTTGTATGATGTGTGATGACGATGTTTGGGAAATGATGCGGGTTAGCGAGGCAAGATGCGGGCGTATGAATAACGCTGCGGCCAGAGATTTGATGGTGATAGGATGTGCACTTGTGGCAAGCATTGCGGATTCTGCAAGATTGGTTAAGGCCCGAAGTGCTGCGAGAACTGTTTGTGGTGGGTTATTCGATGGGCAAAAGCTCGATAGGATAGCTGGGAGCGCAGAGCCATAGTGTAATGGCGCAAGGAAAGCTGGACCACCTAGTTTATGTTAATGAAAGGTACAATGAGTATAGTAAATCTGCTAACCATATGCAAGGCTTCCTAAGACTTGAAGAGCTTGCAGTCGAAGCATTTCCTCCTCCTCCTCCTCTTCTTGTGATGGTCGGATCGCATAACTATGGTCGTGTGCCTTTCCGTCCTGATTTTTGGGAACCGACTTATTGAAACATAGGCGTACGACAGGTTCCACAAGGCCCATGGTTACAACCATTTCTTTCTTTAAAGCATGTCCAACGATTTCATTCTTAAGGCCTTTCAAGTTGGCGATCTGCTCCGAGGTAGACCTGGCATTTCGAATCAAGAGCGGCCATCCTTGTGTGGCTAAACTTCTAGCCATATTGTACTTTCAAACCTGTGAATGTAGGGACAACTATCTCGAAATAGCACCCGATGACGAAGGAAGTTATTAGAAGTAGCAAGAAATATTTTTGAATTGATTTGTGTTCGTCAGGTAAGATGGTGTGATTCGTGGTCGATTTATTAGTAGTAGGTTGGATAGAAAGAATGTTTGAATGTTGTACGCAGATAGGATAGGGAATTTGTTAATAAGGTTCCATTAGAACTAAGGTTAATGACGAATGAGTTGTATCTCGCACAATACCTACCTTCTCTAAAAAGAAGCCTTTAACAACAACAATGTAATTGTTGAAAGACAAATATCAAACAACAGTGCAACCAATCGCTTGAAGAAGAATCGGGTATGTACAATGATTATTACAATATGGAGAGCCCTTGGTAGGTACGGTGAACGAGGCAGGTAGATATTTTGTAAGTCAGATAGACATGATAGACATCACCTAGGAGATATGCTCTATGTTCTGAACCGAACACTCTTTCTTTACTATTACTGATGGATGACGCGCTACTCTGGAGTCTGGGGTTTACCTTAAGCGTGGGATTGATTGGAATTCTTCACATGGATCGGAGGTAGGGAGGTAGTGGTAGTGGTAGTGGTAGTGGTAGGTAGTTCAAGGTATCTTACGGAGCATTCACACAAGATAACGAAAATGATATAAAACGGTATAAAATGATCAGATAAATTAAATGCCAAATATTCGATAGGAAGAGAAAGAGAAGAAGGCATTATTGTACCACGAGTCATTATCACCTAGTATCTATCGCATACATATCTAGGTACTGTACTTATTAAACATTAACCGGAATCATTCTCAAGCAGAGTTTTCCGGTCAACACTTTTCTTTCACTTTATTGACTATTTCTTTTGGCTCCTTTACTTCCTCCTTACTAGATACAGATACATCGCAAAGTCGGTATAAACAAAACCTTATGAGACTGTACATTTCTACTTTTCTCTCTTAGGTCCTTCCACGATTATCAAAAGTATCGAATCGCAGCTATTTCTGACACCACGCCCTATCAAAACCCCACTCCATCGTTCTTACCCACTCACTCAACTCCACTCCGCCAATTTAGACCAGAGTCGGAAGGCACTGATCATGATTCAGTTTGAAAAAGGAATATGTTGAAGTCGCCATCACTGAACAGATCCCAAGCTTCTCCTACTCTCTATCACTATGCACCTACTGCGACACGACCCTCACTGTCGCGCAGAACATCGGCTGCAAACAAACCTTCTCTCTCGCCACAATCACAACCACAACCACAACCACAACAGCAATCGACACCCCAGTCGCAACCAAAGAAATGGGTCTATGTTGATGCATCTACGCAGTGGAGTCCTCCCATGATGCCTTCTAGGATGGCAGATGGAGCATCGCCGTCCGCGGAAGTGAAAGTAGAAGATCCTCCTCCAGAACCCACCATTGCGCCAGAGCAACCCAACGTCAATGTATTACGAAATATAAACCCACCAATACAACCGGAATCACCAAGCATGAAGAGACGCCAATCGGCAATTGAAGATGCGAATACTTCCAGTAAAAAGGAGTCTCTCTCGAAGAGAGTAAAACCTCAAACGTCCGTGAAGATTTTGCCTCGACAGTATGAGCATTGTGAGGAAGAGGATATGGTCATTCTTATAGCTAGTATGATCGCGGAATTGATTCAAAGAAATGACGCTCTTCCTCCCCAAGGCGGGGTGTTAACACGCTTTCATTCTAGGTATGTATATTCATATTGTATTAGGATACCTCTTTACTAATGAGTTCTAGATCACCTCCTGGGATTTCTGTTCTTGATTATCTGGCGCGGCTTGCAAAGCATGCAACCCTGAAACCTCCTCTTTTACTTTCTATGGTTTATTATATTGATCAACTTTGCGCATCATACCCTGCATTTACAATTACAACATTGACTGTTCATCGATTTTTGATCACAGCAGCGACGGTAGCCTCAAAAGGACTTTCGGACATTTTCTGGAACAATTCTACGTATGCGAGAGTTGGTGGTGTCAAATTGGCCGAATTAGGATTACTGGAGCTTGAATTTTTACACCGTGTTGACTGGAAAATAATCCCAAAGCCAGAAATGTTGACCGATTATTACAAAGGGTTAATTGAGCGAAACGAGCGTTATAAAATGGAAGGAGATATGACGGATGACTCTGATGAATTAGAAGATGACGATGAAGAAAGCGACGAGCCTGATACCCCCGAGCAAGCCGAGGTTGGAGTTGACGCAGATATGAGTAACACGAAGGAGCCAGATGCTTTAAATCATAAGACAGAGTCTGGACATGAAGAGTCTTCGCGGTCAGAAGGACCCTGATTGCGTCTTATAATACCCCTTTCTCTTTCGCCTTGATTCTTTGGTTTTATGGCGTTGGGTAGGAGTATTTTTACACGGCATTGATAAATAGATCAAGGGGTGCCTCGGTTTTGTCTGTTTATGAGGGAATTATGTATACACTCAAGTTGAAATGCAAATGGCATTATTTGCCAAATCTTATGAAAAGCTGTTGCTTTTGCAGGCAAACAGTCATTTTATGTCGAAATGGTAGAGAAGAAACACGAAATGGTCTGGGAACATTATAGGCAAATATCAAATTTCTTGAATTGAGGCCGTAACTAAATGAATTCTCAACGTTGTACATTGTGTCGTACAATCCATACATCTAATGTTGAAATTGATCCACAGCATGGAATCTCGAACATTCGCGCTTATCGTCTTACGTAATCATAGCCTTCCCCAGACAATAGCTCCACGAAGCTCTCATCTCAAATCTCCAGCTTTGCTCCAACAAATCCAATCCGATAACCCAACCACCATCATGAAACCCGCCACTCTCCTCCTCGCGCTCTGCGCACACTTCCTCCCTTCGACTGCTGCAATCACAGACCAAACTGATACAGCAACAATTTACATTCAACCCCTCCTCTCTGCCTCTGCATACCCACTAGCAAGTATTTCCTATAACCCCTCTACCCTCTCCGCCTCTCTCTCATCCTACGATCCTCCTACCGATCTCCTTCCCGAGATATCCTCATCTCCAGAATCGGACTCCCGTAACCCCAATGAAAATCTCGCTCGCATAGGCATATTCGATCCTGCCACCTCTGTCTTCAAAAGCTCCACTTCTCTTCTCTCGTTGTCGAATTTCGAAAAGGGTTATAGACCGACTATTCTTTTGACGTTGGATTCGCAGGGTGCGGTGTTGGGGGTTACGATTAAGAGTGGTGTTATAGATGCGGGTGCTACGAGGGACTTTGCGCCGAAAGTGGAGATTAGACGGATGGTTGAGGGGAAGGAACCAGTTTTGGGTCCTAAGGTTGTTTTGAGTAAGGAGGGAAAGCTGGAGGAGGAGGTGCCTGAGAAGTCGTTTTTGCAGAAGTGAGTCCTTTTTTGTTGTTGGGTTTTGCGAAGGGGCCAATTGAATAGATGGATAGATGTGCTAACAATGTGAACTTTAGGTATTGGTGGGTTCTTTTGGGAGCAGCGATGTTGACGATGACTGCGGGAGGATCCGAGTAATAAATACGACTATAAACTTGGTATCGGAATTAGAGCGATGCTTTGGGAGTACACGGGTGTTGGATGGGTTCATTAGACATCGTTATGGTTGGGAACTTTTACGAAACGGTATGATGCTCAGATCTCGGCAGACTTCATCATGTAGACTTTTGAACTCTCTCGGTGTTAGGTCTCCATGACGCGCAACATGGTGTAGTAGACACTCTAGGGCTTTCTCAGGAGCAGAAGGCAAAGAAGCCTCGAGATAGTTGGCGACATCGCTGTGCAATAGATCAATGAGTAGCGACCTCATCGCTTTAAAGGAACATTAACCCACGGCTCTTTCTAGCATGTCGGAAAACCTATAAATGCGCACGTGTTGAGTATAGGTTTATAATCCCATCATAATATACATGTTTCAAAACTACAATTTACCAGTTCTTTTTTGCTTTCGCGCAAATATGGTTTGATTAATGATATGCCCGAGAAGGCATTCTTCAAATTCGTTATCGTCTTCTTCAGTGTTCAGTCTGAGTTTTAGGAATGAGGAGAGGAGGAAAATTATCATTATTATTTTAAATACCAGAAAAGAAGAAGAAATACAATATAAAAAGATATATATCTGGAAAATCGATCACAAGTAAGAGAGAAGAAGTATATGGTGTGAAGACACCACGTAGATCACAAGAAGTAAATCCTCCACTACAACTACCGAGTTCGCTTGACTCTATGCAGATAAATACTCATACAATATCATCGCCCGCTAATTTTCCCAAAAAAATCTACACCGCCTCTATTATATAAATCATACTTATCGATCGAAGCAAGGTATTGGAGCGGTCCCTCAACCGGCCAGGTCTCTCTTCCTACCACGCTCGGGACGTTCGTAGAAGCAGGTAGTCGCGCGCCTACGGACCAACTTCATATTAACCACGGTCGCTTGTAGCCCTACATGTTAGTATTGGGGTGTGATAAGAGATGGGTTATTGGCGTAATTGTGGTTGTGGAAAGGAGGTTGTAGGGCTGAAGACCCGGACAGGGCTTGCGAGGGAGGAACTTGATGTTGTTTGAGGTTGTTTGAGGTTGTTGGGATGGCTAGTGATGTGTGTGGATGTTGGGGTTTGATGGGGACGTACATGTTTTGGGAGTGATATATTGGGGATGGAATGGAGAGGTTGCGCATGCTTGTTTTTCTGCATTTTGGTTGATATTTTTGTCTGGGTATTTAAATATTATCTATCTGCTTCTTCGAATTTATTTATCCAGTTTACAGAGGCGTAATTCATACAAAGAAAATACAATGGGCAATTCATCATCGCACCATGCCGTCTCCTCTCCAACATCCACATCCACATCCACATCCCAACCTTCCTCCTCTAATTCCTCCACTAAATCCCACAAACACTTTCACATCCATTCCAATCCCTTTTCGCACTTCCATGCCCACAATCGTCGAACATCTTCTATCGAAGAGCACGGATCTCTTTTGAAAAATGCAGATAATAATATCGAAGAGGATGATGATGGTACATATTTACTTCGCAGAGGGAGCGCTGAATCCAGAGAAGAATGGCTAGCACGGAAACAAATCATCGCTTCGAGAATCAAGGGAGATGGTGTGGGTGATGTGGGGGTTAAGATGTGGAAGGATTATAGTATTGTTGATGGAAAAGGACGACTTTGAGTTAGGTGTTTAGGTGATGATTATGATGGTTTTGTGGTGTGATTTTTGTATTTGGATGGGTATGTCCTTGGAGAGGGGTTTCAATTGAGATGATTGTCGGTTAGATTTTAGGGGGGTTCTTTCAGGTTGTCTCTGTTTTTTTTGTTTTTTTTTTGGAAAAGTGTTGTATGAAATTTTGTCGGTTTGTGCGGATTCTTTTGGTAGATTTGAGTTTGGAATATTGCAGATATCTTGAGGTGTTGATAACCATATTTGAGCATTTTTGAATATCACTTGAATATATGGACTGAAGCTTTGCAAGGGAAGACTTTCCCGGAATCATTGAGGTCAGCTCATTTGATCATTTGATTATTGATGGATGAAAGAAGTACTCCGAGATTTGAGGGAGTATTGGGGACTGTTCATGGAAGATGGTGACATCCGTAGGTTGTAGCACTAGCCGCACTTGCTCCTGATCAGGAAGAACCCCCGAAGTATCAGAATGATAATGTAAAGTTTGTTAGCTCACTGGGGGCTAACTACCAGGAATAGCTTCATAGACAAAACGTTACTCTCTTCAAAGATCTTTTAATCTGTAAGAGGAAGAGAATTGGCATTTCCATTTATCCCTAGCATACAGCTAGATAGGTATATATACTTTGAATGGACTTCCATCTATTTCCCTCTGCAGCTAGTTAAATGTCAGTGGAATAAGAATCTCGAGGGACTTATATCTAGCCACCTATGCACATGAAAATACTTGACAATTATTCTTCAAGAGTACTTAAGCTTGAAGAGCTTTAAATAACCTTATTAAGCTACTACCGGGGTTATTCGGCAATCGCTGAAAATTAGACGCCAATTTCAGGGGATTTACAGGGACCATGATACTATTTATGGGGTATATTTGCTCTAGATTCCAGAACAACCATGCTAAACTGCTGCTACCTCAGCTAAAAGTACTCAGGGTAGCTACTTCCACGTTGTCCTTTACTACTTCCTTCAGCTACACATTTCTAGGGTTATAACAGGGATTATAATGTTGTTTACTTAGCATAAATGTCTTGAGCTCTTACCTCCACAAAATATCCAACTACCTAGACAGCACATAGGAAAAAAACCTGAAAGCTAGAATTCACAGAGTACCTACCTACTTATCCTTGCAGAGCGCACCTGCAATTGGGGGATTATCAAAAGCAAATAAAAATACAGTAGTGTGCCTCTATTCTACGTGTCAGATTCCAACATCTTCTTCAAATTGTTTTCTTCTTTTTGATACCAACTGCATTGTTGCTGAGCCACTATCCAATTTTGTATCGTATCCCACCGTACCGCTTTCAGTCACATCGGTACCTAAAATTCTGGAACATCACATTCACAAATCCTCCATTCTTAGATTCCAACACGGAAACGCCTCCCCCTGATCGCATTCAGTTAGTCAGAAAGGCGTATTTATGAATGGCTCGAAGACGCAGAGCTGATTCTGCTAGCAGCCAGCAGCAAGCATCTATGCCGGCCCAACGGCGTCGTTCCACCCTTCGAGATTTACAAGCTTCGAACGCCGATGGAGATGTCGTAGCCCCGAAGGTTATTAATGCTGCACCATCATTGGAAAAGGCCGAAATGTATGGAATCAATGATAAAAGATCTACGTCCTCGAAATTGCTTGCAATGGCGGGGCGCATGTTTATTGAAACAATTCCGCAATGGTTGGCAGTAGGTGCTATGCTTGGGTTGATTTTCGGAGGTTGTTGCTCAAATGTGAGTGCTCCTACACGTTTAGAAAATTGGAAAGGATGAGGAGCTCATTGCATACCTAGGTTTTCGCTTTGGAAGCCATTGTCAAGTAAGTTTTGACTCCCTTGCTTTTTGACGTTATATTGTTTCGAGTACCCCGCTGACATTGATTAAAACAGAGTCGAGAAAGATAGCGGTACATCCCCTCCATGCACCACCTCATCGAATGCCATTCTAATTTTCTGAAGGAACTCTTATGACATTTGTTCAATTCATCTTTGTAGCTGTGACTAGCTACATCTCCCAATTCGATCGAAGTCGACCCCCGCTCTTCCTTACACCAAATCGTGTCCCTATACGTCGATGGATTATAAATATTGTTTTATTCTTTACAATCAATGTCATGAACAATCATGCTTTCGGCTATAATATATCAGTGCCTATGCACATCATCTTACGATCTGGAGGTAGTATTACAACCTTGGCTGCGGGATATATATGGGGGAAGCGATTCTCTAGGATACAAATTATAGCCGTCATTCTTTTGACAATTGGAGTGGTCACAGCAGCTATGTTCGATGCGCAGTCTAAGGTATTATCACGCTTCTTATACCCTCAAAGCTTACTGACAATCCCCTCGCAGGACGGAAAAGTAGACGCAGACATACCCTCTTTCAACACAGGTCTCGTTATCCTCTTTATTGCCCAAGTGCTCTCCGCAATAATGGGTCTTTACACGGAAGAAACCTACAAAGAATACGGGCCCCACTGGAAAGAAAACCTCTTCTACTCACATATTCTCGCACTGCCTCTTTTCGCTCCTTTCTTCCCCTCCATGTATCGCCAATTTCTCAGGCTTTCCTCCTCCGCACCGCTCAATCTTCCCTTCCTCGATGGCCAAACGCTCCCCTCCGACCTCGTCTCCAAGTTCTCACAAATTTATCTACCAAGCCAACTCGTCTTTCTTGCTATGAATGTGCTCACACAATATGCATGCATACGCGGAGTCAACTTACTTGCCGCTGCATCTTCTGCACTTACGGTGACGATTGTGTTGAACGTGAGGAAATTAGCTAGTTTATTATTGAGCATTTGGTTGTTTGGAAATAGACTTAGTCCTGGAACCTTGGTGGGTGCGTTTTTGGTATTTTTTGCAGGCGGATTGTATGGTTTAGATGGAGGAAGAAAGAAGGGTTCGGATAGACTTAGAAGTAGTACTAGTAACGGAAAGGTGGGCTAGTCAAAAAATTATATATTATATAAAACGCTGTTGTTCAAGGATTGAGGGTAAATAAGTTGTGAGATCTGATATGTTTCCTAAATGCCTTCCGGTCATCAACTATCTTTTCTTTAAAGTTAAAGAAAGCTTCATCAGCATCTCAAATCTTGTGAACTTTCGTCCTCAATTCTGAAAAGCTGATCCGAGGACTTCAGTGTAATTACATCATCACGAAAAAAAAAAAAAAAAGCTCACAAGGTTGATTTAACGAGAAGATATTGATTAATATATTCATTTCCTCATAACTTTCCTGCTTCATATTATCTATCTCCTAACCGTTACATCAAAATTTCCAATCATCTATGCCAGACTCCCATAAAACAAATTGTAAGAAGCGGAATCAATATACATGTTCTCCGAGTAATCTTTGCTGCGGATATCACTCAAAGCGGTTTTCCCTCTCTAGTTCTTGATATCTTTGTGGGTTTTCAGCTCGTGGGTGATGCTGTTGCAGATTTGTCCATACTTTAGTGTTAAAGGGTGGGTGGTGTGGTGACTTGTCCCTGAGAGAGTCTCGAAGATACAAATGGAAGTATCGCAGATCGATGTCCTGCATCATATCTGCTTCTTCAAACATGTCTTCTTGACTTCTTCTCTCCTCTCGCAAGAACACTAGAGAATTCCATATTACTCGAACATGTTCTATTCATCTCCGGCCCCCCGATGTATACCGCGATGTATCCAATCCACTCGCCAGTGCTCTATTCCCCAATGTTGTCGAGCGACCTCCCTGACTGTACCCTCCCTGACTATATCCTCCCTGACTATATCCTCCCTGACTATATCCTCCCTGACTATATCCATGAGTAGTATCTCTATCATAATAATCCCTCGAGTCTCTACTACTATTACTACCATATCCACTATTACTATGCCCGATTTGCGACGATCGATTTGGATATCCGTTTCGCCCAGAATTGCTGCTGCTTCTCGAACGATTTCTATAATGATCCAGACTAGCAGGAACGGGTGCTCGATGACTGTTAGATTCGTACAATTTTTTCTTTTCATCGACTTGGTCCTGTGGAATTTTCTTAACGGGCTCGACGTGTTCCCCGCGGGATCCGAAACAGCAACACATTTTGTTAGTTTTTTGAGGAAAATGAAATGGAAGGGATAGTTTAAGAAAGAAGCTGAGACAAAAAAGAAAGACTAATTTTCAGATTTCAAAAGAGTGACTAGATAATTAAAGAATGAACAGACGTCTATTTCTCAAGAAGAAGAAAAAATGAATACAGAAGAATCAAGAGATACTCCTCATCTATATACACATGCCAATATCCAAAGGATCACGAAGAAGTTAGTTGACCCCAACACAATACCACCACCCGTCTTACAGCATCCCCAGTGTCCATTTTTCAAACCCAATCCCTTCTCATCGCCGTTAACAAACCCCATAACCAACTTCTCCAAGTGCCTTTATCAAATCCCAGGGACACGTATCCGAAACTCAAGAACCCCGTACCCGGCTACTTCTTAGCGCCCCAGGAAGGCTGAGCGGTCGAGGTCCATGGACTTTTGTTTGTTTCAGAAGAACAAAACATGTTGAGGTCATGGGATAAGCGAGGTCGCGAGAAAACGACCGCTGCGGCAAGGTACTCATGGTAGTGTAAAAAGATAATTTCTGACTGAATTTTAATGTACTGGAGATCGAAGACATGGAATAAAGGTTTAAATTTTACAATGCAAAGAGATACATGTGATACCAAAGCAGAGAACTTGGCATGAAACTAATCCCTGAAAATGCATATGCAAAGTTGTGGGGATACAGATTTGGTCGCCGCCGACCCAGCAATCTGGTTACCAATCCATCGGGTAGGGTCCTATGAAGATCCTTCAGGAAGCGGAAATCTTGGGGGTTTTCGTCATTGCCGGATGCGAATCTAGATTGTTGTATGATCATTGATCAAGGTATTGGGATTTCAAGTCCCAGGTGGGTGTTCAAAATGCTGAGAGAATGATATCATGTAATATTTTAGAAGAGAAATCCAATGGGATGATCAGGTAAATAGGAAATGCCTAAACAACTTCATACTTTATCCCAAGATTTCACAGGAACAGCTCCGCATCAAGACTCAGGCCATCAAACAGTATACTCCAACCTTCTAATGGATAATATCCAGCTCGGTAGTAGCGCACTAAGTCTCCATGTCCTCTCAAACACCGCCGCTACTCTACATCTGAAAACTCTGATATTTGATAATCCAGTCTTCTAGTTTGTATATCTTGAACACTATACATAAGATTCATTTTTGGGGGGAAAGGGGGGTTTCTCCCCCTAAGATTTCAATTTTTAGCGAGCCTGATTCGTAGTCATGAGTAGGAGATAGGAGAGTGGAAGAAGAGGACTTCACTTAGATTCACAATTATTGTCAGGTATGAAATGCTTACTCCTCAGGTGGCCTCAGTATGAGTTTTGTTTGAACGGCCGCTGGCATGAATAGTAAGATGGATAAGAAACTGCAGATTCAACCATACTACCCTTTGGATTTGGATGTTTGATACTAGTGCTATCCGGTCTGCTCTATCATTGTCCACTTATGATGCGATCTCCAATGTAAGATATACAATGAGAGTTGTTTATCCAGAATTCACTAAATACTGTATTGATACAAGAGTAGATCTACTGACGAGAGCCGCTTGGCACCATAAATCAGTAATTGTAAGTATTTTTCTGCGCCAAAGCACTATGGAATCTCAAGTGATTGGTCGATTTCTCGCTCTCCTGGTAGCTTCTCGAAGCATGAATCTGAAATTGATATAGATGTCCCTATACCGCGAGGAATTTGAGCTCAAACAACGACGGTATAAGAAACCCCATTCTTCTGTTGTCTTAAAAGATCTATCTTTTCTGTATCTACTTTTCGCGTCGTGGTTCGACCCATGAATCCCGGGTATTATCATAATGCAATAAATTGATCATCTCTCATCAATCAGCTAAAGTATCAACAAAACTCCACGGATGCAGACACCACGCTCATCTGATAATCTCTCTTCCACCACTTGCAGCACCTCCCTCCTTCTTTCCACCGGACCCAGCCAACCAAGCTGCCGCATCGAAATTTTGCAATGGATTGGCGCCATTGGCACCGCCTGTAATTCCACCACCACTCTTCTGGCGCTCCTCAAATTCCGCCTTGAGTTCTGGGTCCACTGTAAAAGATGTACTGTTAGCATAGAAAACAAAGAATATGTTATATGCCATGATTGTGAAGCCTCAAATCTGACTCCCGGAAATTCAAGAAGAATATACGTACTATTATCCATAAGATAAGGCATTCCAAACACAATAAGCATACTGAATCCAGCAATTAAGATCATAGGATTCTTCAATAAACTCAATGGCGAGAATCCCACTCGCTCAAGATAATAGTTTTTCTCGACAAGTGGCTTGACTTCCGCTGTGTATTTATCATCTCCGAGTTTAGAAACCGGGATGATCTCTCCCTTGTTGCTCCATTCATTGGCGCGGAAAGTGGTAAATGCTTCGATGGGAATGAGATTTGACTCAGAGGATGAAGGATGGATATCGACGCGGAGAGGAATGAAAGCGTGGGCTGGAGAGGAAACGGTGAGAAGGTAGGAGCCGCTAGTAAGGTTGCGGAAAGAGAAGGAATTGGATGGTGTGAGAGGCGCGGTGTGCGTGTGAGAAAGGGTACTGAGGATTGCGTGGGTGGAGGGGGGGAGAGTTGATGGGTTTAGTTGGGGAGTCGTTGGGATTGTGAAAATGAGTTGAGTTGCGAGAGTGGAGGGGAGAAGGGAGAGCAGCGAAAAAACGCTGATGGTTGAAAGACGCATTTTCTAGGTGCTTTCGGGGAGAGTGTCTTTTTGGGAGTTGGGAGCTACTTGAGGGTCTGGTCGGTGATGTAAGGTCAAACGTATCTTGAGCCGGAAAAATGAATGGTCCGAGCTTAGGTAACCTTAGGATTAAAACAAACGGATTTCTAAACTTAATACACATTTATTACATTCATTGTTCACTTGCAACATAACCGTTCACTATTTTTGCACTAGTAATATATCACACCTAGTATGTATATATTAGAATACATACCAAGATCTTAAGGATATGTCGGGTAGGCATCTTGTAGTACCTCTCAACCCAAGTACAGCTCCTACTTAGCAAGCGCAAAGTGAGGACGGCGATGGAAAATGTCTATGCCTAAGCAATCTACAGTACATTAGCTCTTATTTCCACTAGATACTTGGTTGTAGGGCTTCCAATATTCGGAGCATATTGCACGGGGATAAAGGATATCATGAAAAGATATGGAAGTTGATTTTTGACCTTTTTCATCATGTCACTCCTTTTGCAAGTGCAAAAGTGCAACCAATAATGCCATACCTGTAAAATATCCTTTTCTTTGATGATTGAGTATTGACCTGTACTGTTTGTTGAGAGCTATCAGTTCAATCACAGCAGAAGCTATCCCTCATCAACATTGAGAAGACAAATCTCAACTCTACAAATCCAATCTCATGTTTCTAGGATCAAATATAACAAGCGAATTCAGTATCCTAGCAAAATGTAGGTAGTTAGACAGTATGCTACAGTATATGCACTTTGTCACGACAAGATTAACACAGGCATTAGAGGAGAAAGGAAGATCCATAAACACAATATTGGCGGTATGCAAAACTTCTCCCCCTCAATCAACATATCGTCAATCAAATTTGACCTTGCGGAACAAGTGGTCAGAGTGAGGGACGTATTGAACATCAGATAAATCCATGATACCACTTTTTGGGCTTATTTCACCTCACCTCACCTCACCTCCAACATCAAACACATCCTAACACATCCCAACGATACGCGAATACAAATCATACCCTCCTACGTATCAATCAAACTAAACAGAAACAAACTTCCACAAAAACCAAAGCATCTACCTATACACAAAATACCCTTCTTAACTTACAACCAGCTAAGTAGGTAGCAAACCCAAGCATAACAGCGCATGTAATAAATCTTAACGAACCCCCCATTTCTCCACCACGAAACGATGTAAATCATGGTTTCAGCAGTAGCAGCAACAGCAGCAATAGTAGTCATCCCGGAGAATGCAAGCACCAATTTATCACCACTCATCAAGAATCTACTACTTGATTAGAATTCCTGCAAAATACAAATACAAATATCACTTAATCTAAACTTTGACCTTCATCCCAAACCCCAAACGTAAACATATTAACATAAACATCCATGATTATACTCATATTCATATCCCCGCAACCTATCATTCCCCTTCCCTCTCAATTTGCACCCACTCACTCCCTTGTCCAAGATAAACCCCCACCCCCCCTCTCCCCAGAAATATCCTTCCTAATCCCTTCAACGAAAAACACACCACAACCATATGTGTAACACATACATCCATTCTTCTAACAAAAATGCTCTCTTCAAGAATAACAAACACAAATTCACCCGCAAAAAGCAGTCCTCCCTAGCAATCATTAATTACCATAGAAAAATCACCTCCTCTCTTCCCTCCTCTCCGCTCCACTCTAATAAGCCAACTCCCTCCCCTCCCGTCCCCCCAATCCAAATTTCCAAAAGATACCTACCTACCAACCGGAGTGCCCTCACAATATAAAAACCTAACAAGCAAGAGAGGCAAAAACAAAAATCAAAGCAACATACAACAGTGGGGATTCGCTGGTGGTCACCCACCCAACTACTAATCCACCGATCTGAAGCTTGTGTATGGCAGAGCGGACGGGATGCCCAATTCGACAGAGGCATGGACATTAGAGAATATAACAGAGTCCTGAAGTGGTAAACTTATGAGCGTGCTGCGTGATGACAATGGAGAGGTTGTGGTAAGGTTCATCACTTCAATGATTTGTTGATACCATCTAACTTAACAGTTATTAGTATGTGCAATCCAATGTCCCGAGTTGAAGATTCTGAGTCTAGGATTGAAATATAAATAACACCACAGATGTCAAAAACGAAAGTTCACACATATAAAAACCATATATAATTCACCCAAGAAAAAGGTCCTTGTTTGAAAAAAATTCAAATTCTGCCTAATAAAGCTGTGCAATTAATGACGATTAAATCATAAAGTCATAAAAGTGAATTGATTCAGAGTCGAGATAATACACAGACGAAACGGAATACTCCAATCCGAACGTCATTTCCTTCCCATACCATAACCCCATTCCGTTAATCCTTCCCAACGATCATACCCAATATTAAAGCGTAATACATTTACTCGAATGGGTTGGTGTGGGTTCCCCACCAGGTGAGGAAGAGAGAGAGACCGACAGTCTCGAAGACGCGGGCGAGAGCTCCAACGGCAACAGTGTCGAGTGGTCGCTTCTCAGTGGTGACTTGTGCAATGAACTAACAAGGTTGTTAGTAGATTGTTCTTGATATATAATGTTTCTAGATGGATGACGTACAGATGGAGCAGATGAAGCCATGAAGATCAAAGATCCCAAGTATGCAGCACCCTTGTATGAGAGAGTACCGGTGGCATTGATCAAAGCACCAACACCGTATGATTGGACGGCGCTACCGACGAGGGAAGTTCCCCATGCAGCAGCGGCAGAAGCAGCCTCCTTTGACTTAACGAATTCCTCCTTGGAGTTGGCAGCTTGAGCTCTGTGGTAGGTCTCGCCGAAGACTGGGCCGAGGACAGCAAGGGATGCAGCGTGGTTGAAGATGGTACCGAGGGCAATAGCCGATGGCTTAACTGGTGGGAGGTCTATTAGGAGTAGGTGTTAGTGGCAGCTAATTGGTGGGGTAGAGGGGAATTGAAAGAAAAACGAGAGCTAGATGAGAGAAGGTGGTGATGGCATGATAATGCGTTGTGAGGATGCATTGTGAGGATATCCCATGGACATTCAACTTGGAAAGTGTAAATGGAACAAATCCCAAGCCCAATATGTCAATTCCAAAGTTCTCTCACAATGCTCCAGCATCACCAGTTCCATTCCAAGCCATCTCCCATTCAAGGCGTCCCGTGCATGAATACGTACAGTGAAGAGACATGATGTGATTGTAAAGTGGCGGTTGATTGAAAAGATTAATTAACGGTTCTTGTTGATTGAGAGTTGATGAGATTGTTTTGTTTGTTTGTATTGAAGAGTAGAGTAGAAGTGTGTGAGAAGGGAGGGACAAAGAATAGATTTATGTAGCGGGGTGAATGGAAGCTAAAGCCATTACGGATAAAGTTGGGAAGGCACGTCATGGAAAGAGTTCCAAGGCAGGTGAAGACCGGGCTTATGAGAGGTTGGCATGATTGTGGAGTAACAAACAGGTGGAAAATATGAGAATGATCGGGAAATCACTTTTTCTGGGTTAATAAATGCATGGGATTTTGAGGTGGAGCCTTTTAGCAATATGTTGCGAATCATCTATATAGAATCTAGATTGATTATGGATGTGATGTAAGTAGATGATGTAGAGTACCGAGTATACCGTATACTTGGTACATTCAATGAGTATACCGATACCTACCATAGTATGCGTGTACCTTTGGTTTACTTATCAGACATGAAAGCACGAAGTAGTAGAAAGTATGTACCCAAGAGAAGCATGTATCCAATGAAAGTATCTATCAAGTAGAAGCATGTATCCAATAGAAGTATCTATCAAGTAAAAGCATATATCCAATAGAAGTATATATCTCGTAACCCAAATACTTTTCGATTGATCGAGCGCACTTTCCTTACCAAAACAAATAACTCACATCTTGGACGCCACCAATAATCTCTCATGAAAATACAAACTCGTCGTCCCGGCCCATACACTACCACTAGACTACGCATACTTCATACCTGTTCCTGTTCCTGTTCCCGTTCCTCTCTATACAGTGTACGATGTACCTTACCGGTCTAGATCTGATTCCCCTCCGAGCTCTCCCTCATTTAGTTCCACTCTTCACTCCACTTTCAAGCTTTGCTTGCTTGCTTGCTTTTCTAAAAAAGAGCTCTGAGCTAATTTCCCCACAACTTTTGCATGCCCACAACCAGATTTATCCTAGAGTGACATCATACACGGACCTGATTCTCCAACTTTAACATTGTGGCGTTATGGATCACGATTGGAATTGAAATCACGAGATTTCGAATTGACTTTGTGGCTAGTTACCGCCGCTTTGTTAGTTTCCGTTCAGTAATCATAAAACAGCGTCACTTTAGCTTCAGCCTTAGGCAGTAATAATCTTGTGCCGTTGCGGTTACGTACAAAATACCCTCGCGCCTAGAAGTAATCCTTCCCAGTTCCAGAACACTCATCCCAAGTCCTCCTAACGACTCTGAAACACCAAGCTTAGATCAATCAAATTATATTCAATATGAAACCAGTACTCTGTACTTAACACAATTCATTCCTTTGACACGTGATGCTCATTTGAATTTGGTTGGTGTACTTTTTTCATCAAAACTCAATTTTCATTCAAAGCATTAAAGCCCCTTTTTTCTTATTGTCGCCGATACTATCTTTGGTCCGAAGGTTCCGTATCATGTTATTTTGGTGTTCTTTTTACTCTATCATTTGGATTTTGGATGGTTGTGAATTTTGAAGCCGGCGTTAAGTGAAGGTGTAAGATATGGAGGACCAGGAGTCTTTATTGGGTCATAGGTCGAATGAACGGTCGGGCGCAAGCAGTATTGCTAATGCATACCAATATGCTTATCGACGAACAGGTTGTTGGAGAGCATCTTTGATTCTGTAAGTTGGATTTGGTTTTCTCTGTTTAATTTCGATTGTCTACCCAAGTACTTCTTTGTTACTATGATTTTTTGCTTGTGTTAATTTGCATCTTATTTTACGGAGAATTGTTAAACTCATCAGCTATCAGCTAACAATCAAAACTCTAGACCTTGCTTATTTTTAGCTACACTTTTTCTGACTCCATTATACATGATGAATAACAAAGTACAACCAAAGACTAGACATGTGGAGTTTAGAAATGTAGTAGGATATTTCCTACAAGATGATCAGAATACAAATTCGGAAACCTTCAATTACACGGTAAGAGAATTCACAATCATGTTGTTGGATTTCAGACTAACATAACTATCAACTTAGGAGTCGAACTTTGGGTTAAAAGATCGTGTGTATGATACGGATGCAGAATTTGACCCGAAGAGACAAAAGACTCAATGGGAAAGATTTGAGAATCATGTTGTGAAACTCAACAATCAAACTCCTAAGAATGTTCAGTATAAAGTTCTTTACTGTATGTGTTCAAGATCACTACTGCTATCACATGATATGCAACTGACAGTTGAAGTGGGGCGGCACGGGGAAGGTTATCATAATATAAAAGAGACTGAGGTTGGAAAAGAAGCATGGGATGTATGTTCTATCCGGCCCTCAATACGCGATCCTTACTGACCTCCATAGTGCTACTATTCTCACTTGGATGGAGATGAAAATTCAACCTGGGCCGATGCTCAACTTGCTCCCACTGGTGTTGCCCAAGCTCTGGTGGCCAACGATTTCTGGGAGAAACTAATCACTACACAAAAGGCATCTCCACCACAATCCTATTACGTTTCACCCCTGACACGTTGTCTCGAAACATGTTCCCTTACATTCAACAATCTACCATTTCCACCCACCTCTCCTCCATTCACACCCATTATTAAAGAACTTCTCCGTGAAGGTATCTCCTCTCATACTTGCGATCGACGCCGCTCGAGAACTTATATCCACGCTCTCGCCCCCACTTGGAGATTTGAATCCAATTTCCCAGAAGAAGATCCTTATTGGCGCGCCAATTACTCAGAAACCCACGAGGCAGAAAACCGAAGATTCAAAGCTCTCTTGGATGATTTGTTCATGAATGATAATAGTACATTCATCTCACTCAGTTCCCATTCTGGAGCTATCAACACTATCTTGCGAGTTATCGGCCATAGAACATTCTCCTTGAAGACAGGAGCTGTAATTCCAGTATTGATCAAAGCACAGAGTGTATTGGGAGAAGATCCCAACCCAGTTTACAAAGGTCCAGAGCTTGCGAAAGATCCGAAAGTGTGTTCAGCGCCTCCACTTCCATCTGATACCCCAAAGCCAGTAAATGATATCGGCCTTCAAAAACCCGAGGACATTGTTCCTCCCCCGCCACAACCTCCAGCTCCAGAGCCAGCTACTCCCGCCGAGCCAAACCCTCCTATGGATCCATTACCACCCGCAAATCCAAAGTCTCCCACCGAACCGCTCCCTCCTGCTGAGCCAAACCCCCCTACCAACTCAACACCACCCATAGATCCCGCAAACCCAGCAACAGTGGAAACGAATCCTCCCCCCACCCAAGAAATACCTCCTCAAGATGCTGAGGTAAATCCTCCAGTCGAAGCGGCTCCACCCACAGATATAGCTGTGAACCCACCCACCGACTCAATCTCACCCCCATCAAACGACCCTCCAACCAATCCCCCCATCGAAGCAAACCCTCCCATCAACGCAGCTCCCTCACCAAACGAATCTCTTGAGGCCGCCAAGCCCGAGCCCATACTACCCGTTGACCCAGCACCGCCTATTCCAGGAGAACTTGGCACTGGTGATGGGGTATCTTTGTAGTTCTAGTTTCTTATTATTCTGTGAAATGAATACTTAGTTTTTCAAACTAACGGAAATCTCTATGTCTCGTCATGGTATGATGTAATGATAGTGTATCAGTACTGTGATTTTATAAGGAAAATGGATATTGGCGTTTTGCGTTTTGCGTTTTGCGATGGATTGAGTAGGACTGTTCCTAGGCATGTATAGAATGTAGTATACAGATGCGTAAAATATTCTCGTGATATCAATCTTCGATATAGCTATATCAGAAGTTTAGCAAGGGCATATTAGGACTCAAGGATTAAGCTATTCTACATTTCTTGATCTTTCACGAGCTAGTTTCATATACAATTCAAAGAAACAAGAAGGTGCAAAATATCGAGTATTTTTGATTCTCAATCCATATGATCTATATATAGACTGTATAAGTAATCTTACTTGAGAGAAGATTCTTCCCTCCCCCTCGGGCGTCCATGATATACTAGGTATGCAAACTGCATTCATGTTTCCACAAGAGCAGCATCTTTCCTAGATATGTCGTCATACCATCCATCTATAAAGCCACCACAAACCAGCATGATGAAAATGACTTTTAGACTCCAGGAATATATGCAGTCCTAGCATCCCATACATATCCATTTAATAACCCTCATTCATTCCTCTTCCTCGAAAACGAGGAATCGCAAAATAGTTTCATCCATCCGTTTCACTTCCCCTCCCTAATAGGCAACGCCTCATTTTTCTCCACTAACTCTCCTACCCCCAATCCCCTCCCTACCTTAACCTTCCTCTTCTTTTCTGCCGCCTCGCCATCCTTCCCCTCCTCAATCGCCTTCACATCCTTTGCGCTTCCTGCGCTCCCGACAGCTTCTCCCTCATCTCCCTCCTCTTCATCTAGTATCTGCTCGCGTATATACGATAGATCCAAGTTCATCGAATAGGCATCTTCGCCGTCGGCGTAGTACTTTGCTTCGATTTTCTCGGTCTGGAATCCGAGTGTGTCGCGGTAGAGACGGAGTGCGGCTTGGTTGGAGACGCGGACGTGGAGGGATACGTATTGGGCGGAGAATGTTTCGACCATTGCTTTTTCTGTTGGGTTTGTATGGTTAGCTTTTGTGTTTTTGTTGTTGTGGAAATTCATAGTCTTGATATGAAGGCCAATCCCCCGTGGGTAAAAAAGGAGAATGAGATGGGATGAGAGTACGATAAGAAAAGAGAAAACATACGGCTCTGTCTCATTAATTTCTCCGCAATGCCAAGACGACGATGGGTGCGCATAACACTCAGACTAGTAATATGACCATGTTGCACGCCATCCGCAGGATCTTCTTCCATTTTCGCAAGGACGTAGCCGACGATGCGGGGGTAATCGTAGGGGGTTTTCTGGGGACGCGAAACGTCGACTGCGACGAAGGAGAGTTGTGGCCAGGAGAGGGCATGGTAGAGATAGTATTTCATGAAATAGCTAGAGGGGGTTAGTTTGGAGGGGTAGAGAGAAGAGAGGGA
Source organism: Botrytis paeoniae (assembly GCA_004786145.1). NCBI lineage: Eukaryota > Fungi > Ascomycota > Leotiomycetes > Helotiales > Sclerotiniaceae > Botrytis > Botrytis paeoniae. Next base: position 116,683 of record PQXI01000034.1, read on the forward strand.
GGGGAATGACGAACTTTTCGGGAAGATTGGTGATATTGGCATGTTGAACATGCGGAATATCCGAGGATCGTAATAGTCTAATATCCATATTTATTAATGCGACGGCCTTTCTTCCAATTTTGTTTTTTCAACGGAGGACTGTGAGTGATTCAAATGGGATAGCTGGTTGGTTGTTTAGAGCTCGGTTTGACAGGTCAACAATTGGTGTATTGTGTAATGCAAAGCTTCCTCTCAAACCACACGTAACTGGTGCGCTTAACCGATAAGAACTAAGAAAATGATAAATGAACCCCGGGGATTTCTATGCCGACAATTATGTATAACCCCACCATAGAATGCTCAAGTAATGTATGGTGGGGGTATGAGGAGGGTAAACAGGTAGTCAATGGAGTGAAGTTGGGACTATTTGTTACACATATATAAAGGCTGAGTAGGCGTTTCTTTTTTGTTGTGGTTTTTTCGTTTTACTTCCTCATTGATTGATCAAGCGATCCAGTAATCAAAAGATCAAGGTGCAATTATCACTTCTACATCTGTGATATACAACTAAACTGCTCGAGAAATTCATATCACATCAAAAACTACGCAATGGCTTCGAATAGACCCTTAGAGGGGAAACTGGCTATCATTACTGGTGGTTCTAGAGGTCAGTCAATTGCTTGTTGTCATTTCTATTCTACAAATCTTTCTCTATATTCCCCAAGCCTTCTTTCCACTCCTGCCCATACAGTTATACATCCTATAAAACCAACACCGACTAACAAAACCCCAGGAATTGGAGCAGCAATTGCCGAAAACCTCGCATCAAAAGGCGCCAACCTTGTCCTAAACTACACATCTAATTCCTCCGCCACTCTCACCAACGAGCTCTCCAAGAAGCTCGAAGAAAAACACAACATCAAAACTTTCATCGTCCAAGCCGATGTATCTGAGAAATCTGGCGCAGAAACCATCATCAGCAACACTAAATCCCATTTCTCAGACCCCTCCGGAAAATTCCAAATCGATATCCTGGTAAACAATGCAGGTGTATCCAAAAACACACCCGTCCCAGACATCACAATCGATGAATTTAACTGGCAATACAAGATCAACGTGCTTGGTCCCCTTCTTCTCTTACAAGCCGCACTAGACTATCTTCCCCACGATAGATCCGGCCGCATCATCAATCTCGGTTCCGTCTCTAGTTCCGAGGGTTTCTGGGGCCAAACCGTATATGGCGGTACCAAAGCAGCTGTAGATGCCATGACACGAACCTGGGCCCGCGAATTGCATGATCGCGCAACGGTAAATTCTATTAATCCAGGTCCAGTGAAGACGGATATGTGGGCAGATACCACTGCAAGATTTAAGAAGGAGCTGAAACCTTGGATTGAAAGTACCCCTGGAAGTAAGATCAGGCCGGAATTGGATGATCAGGATTTGGTAGATGATGCGCCAAATGCGGGAGGTAGACCGGCTTATACTTCTGAGATTGCAGGGATTGTGAGTATGTTGTGTACGAGTGATAGTCAATGGTGTACTGGACAGGTTGTATGTGCGAATGGTGGAATGGTTTTAAGATAGTGTTGCTGGTATCTGGTTTTGGGCATCAAGTCTCGATTCGAAGATAGTTGATCGTGGGTAGATTCCGAGCAAATTCTAATTGAATAAGTATGACCATGCATATTGAAAAGTCCATACTGTGCCTTTTTTGGTCTTAGCAGACCCTTTTATCTACCGTAAAGATGATATCGTGAAACCAATTCGTCGTTATCCACCCTGATTTTCGGCAGATATCATTTGGCATGGTCTCGCTAAGTCGAAGGCGATAGATATATCAAGTTCGGACGAATATGCGCGAAGCTTTCTCATAGATATGAAGAACAACTTCTTAGGTTGAAGAAACGAAGATTTTCGAGAATTTAAGACAGAACGAGAACTTCTCGGATATCCTTTGATGTTAGGGTAATAATGACACTGTGATATTGCGTCGATCATCTGCCCTGTCAATAACGTATAATATTTATGAAGTCGTCGCTTATTTGCGACTAGAATTGTATAGTAGATTTGGTGGTGTAGAGTGGCAATGATATCTTTCAAGATGGAATCGGTCGACTTTGAATCCGGCATGATTCGGGTCAACTTGACGGTTCTCGGTTGGCAATCTGTGGTTAGGATGGAAAATTGGTACACTGATGCTCGAGTTTGTTTAGGATTCAGAGGAATCTCATCCGTCGTCACATTCCCAGATTGTCGCTGTTTCCTATCGAAATGTGGCTTTCTTTGGTCGTGGTACTTCCAATTGTCATTTGTCGAAGTATAGATGAGGCTCACGTCTTACGTGGCACCATAGAATATATACACATTCTATGATAATTCCGAGAGACACTTCGTTTTTGCGCCTGACGCCATGGTGCTTTCACTATCTTGTTCAACGCAAATCAGCAGACTGATCTCATCAGTTGATAATTTGTGATCTGTTGTTTATCGGTGAAAGTTGCATCATGAATGAACCAAGGCGGAAGTGGTCAGCAATTAGAACTCTCCGAGCCCGCTAGTTCATTGGTGATATACTCAAGTAGCTGTGAAGCGGTGTTTTCCATTTAATTTCTTTAGTCTTACGTGATAGACACAGAGCAAAAGTGACTTTCATTTGTAGAGGATTCCATCCCTGCCAGGGGAAGGCAGAGGAAATGGGCTACTGGTAAAAGCCATACTGCTTAGGCATACCTACAGCAGAGATAAAGTCTGTAGAGGTCCTCGGTACAAGTTGAGATGTCTACATCAGCACTCTAAGAGCTTATGTGATGCAAGACTTGCTGGTTTCGAGTGACGCGAGGCTATACACAATGTCAGCATCAAAAATGCCAATCCCCAAGTGAAAGGATTGTAACGATGATCGTGAAAGCCGACCAATAGTAGGAATGACTTACTTGGAATGATCCAAATTTCATAATACCATTCTTCACCACGAGGTCCATTATTCGGTGATAGGGCAAGATATGTCCCCGCGGATTTAGCGGCGGCCATCATTCCCAAATGAAGCTTCACGATGGCAAGTTCAAACATGATATCGAATTCTGGCTGACCTGTAATCTTTAGATATCGAAGATTTTGTAATTTGCCTATCAACAATGGGGATCGATGGCAATTATCCACAGCAGCTTGCGAATGATATTTGATAGATAAATAATGAGGATGAATGTTGTAAAAATGTTCCTTTGCTGGTGTTTCCACTTGTAATCTTGGAATGATATACATTGGCCATGGATAACTTAAGCTTCCCGGAAACGTAGGAGCAAGATGTAAAGTCAGTGAGGTCAACGGAGCATTAGAGGCTATGATCTCTTCGAGGATCGGCTCCAGTAGTTTGGTCTCGGAAGATGGTACTGATAATTCCAGACTCTTCAGAAATCGAACACAATCATATGTGATGGAAAAAACAAAACGACATAGGGAAGGCCGATATAACATAAATCGAGGGTTCATCCGACACAAGAATTCAGCCGCATCATTCAGGAACCAATGGTTCACACGGAATAAGACTGCTCCTTCATGGACAAAAAAGTTGTGGCATTCTGCTTCAGAGAAAATATCATCTCGACATCTCAAATTCTTGAAGAGATATGAGTAAATCTCATGCCGAAGCTCCGCTGGTAAATTGAAGAATGCATTACATGGTTCTAAGACATGAGCATCTTCCTGGGCAGGAAGCGTCCGAACTTCTTTCCAATAGTCAGTTGTGTGGTCACAAATTGACTGTATCTATAATGGACCGTACTTTTTAGCTTTGATAGAAAATATTCAATCCTTTTATATACCCCAGGTTTGTGGGTGGCCTTGTGGTGAAGATGTTGTAAAGATTGTGGTACGTGCGGCATGGTCAGTGAAAACTGTAGATCATCACGATAATGACGAATATCTGATCGTATTGGGTGAAAAACGAAAAGGGGTTGAAAGTTTGAAGTCCGGATTCAATAGAGTTGGATTGGATTTCAGTGTAAGGCATAAGGCATGTTGGTGGCTTGATAAATTTTGGGACACATATCAAAAATGTGCTCGTACTCTTTTCCTTCTACAAACGGATCAAGCAATATCAGCTATTATCCCCGGAATCCAGGGAACAAATATGGTACGTATTTACTTGATTGTAAAAATTCGGATGGAACGAAGATTCCGGATAGACCATTTGAGCGCAATTTAACTTCCTGATTGAGGCGACGATCAAAACTTATCCTTGTGGAACGATCAGGGAGAAATCTCAAAGCGCTGGTATGTCTTGCCCTGTCTTCTCTGCCCCTTTGCCTTTTCGCCCTTGTCAATACCGGAAAATCATCTCCAGGTCAACATCAAGCGCTTGTCACAGTGGCACTGAACTGGCACTACTGGGTACACAATTTGGTACCGAAAGAACTCGTAAGCATGAACTCTAACTGAAGAAAACTGTACATGTCATATCCGTACGAATGTGGGTATAGCCATGCAAGTGGTAACAGACGCCGGACGTATAACGACAAATCGAATTTCATGAGGGAAAAATTTAAGAAAGCAAGGCGGCTGGGAAATGCGGCGTAAATGATAAATCCGCCACAATATATATACATGCTCCTCGAACACGAGAACGAGATATAACCAACAGTGTACCAACAAGACGGTTTAAATTCATTAAACCAAGAGCCCAATGAATCCACAAGATTGCGATATTAAAGGCATGACTCCTCCATTAATATCGCCGATGATAAGAACTAGGACGGGTCGGTTTTCGTCGCTCTTCAATAGCCGTCGGCAACAGCACGAAGCAAGCAGATAGATGCATGCATAATTGAAACTTGACAAATCATGAAGGAATAGAAAGAACGTCTTATATTGGTTATGCCCTAGGAACGATCTCAATCTGTCAACGTAGTACGAAGAATGGACGTGCAGATGGATATGTGGAGTTGTGGATTTGTGGATTTTCTAACATAATTGGCAATTCGTCCGATACTTTCCCAATACGTTCAGAGAAAGAAAATATCCCTTTACGTTCAGATAAGAAATAGGAAAGTTTGGTTGCAAATAATCAAAGGGCCAAAGACTAGGTATCAATCTGGAGTTCGCGGAGTCCGTTTTCAAGGGCCCCCTGATGCAGGCAGTGTTGCTTCGAAATGGCTTCCAAATAACACTAAGTACCACACCAGAAGCGAATTTTTTCTTCGTATTTGAATCCAGGTTGAATGCACAAACAAGTGAATCGAAGAGCCACAATTTGAATCTTGACAAGAAGATGAAGTATAACCAAGAGATTGAAGCTAACATAACGATAAACTGCTCAACTTCATATGAAAAGAAAAGACTATTCATTCTAATATCCATTATCCCAAAGATTGTTAAGTACATTCAACAACTACAGTTAACAAATGAAATATGACCAAGGAGACTTGAAATACAAAGGGCTGACAGACATCAAGAACCCCATTAGATCTTGCTCAACACTATTATGTACTTGAAAACACAGATCGACCACCATATTATAACATCGTCGCAATAATCAGATCACCAGCCAGAACTTATCAAATGCATATTCCACAATCATAAACATAATACCAATCAAGAATCGAAATCAAAATAATCGAACAAAAGAACTCCGTATATCATCATGGCCGTTATACATATCATGCTCAATGCTTTTCCGAAGCAAAGACCTTTTTCCCCAATGTCATAAAGCTCTTGAAAGCACTCTTTGGTTTTTCCGCTGGCTTTTCCGATGTACGAGAGCCTCGGGATGCGGGTATTTCTGGACGAGAGCCTCGTGAACTATAAGAATTCGAATGGTGTCTTGTCGGTCGTCTTTCCCGAGTGACTGGCCTCGAGCTAGGCTTCGATTCTCCGTTGTCGACATCGTTCTCGGGGAATGGTTCCAATGATTTGTCACTTTTCTCCTCCACTTCTCGATTCCTGACCTCTCGCTCCTTGGCCTCGCGTTCCTCAATATCTCTTTCTTCTCGCCTTCTTCGTCTCTCCTCACGATGTTGACGCCTCAACTCATCGTCCTTCCCTCTTTGGAGTCTATTTTCTGCTTCCGCCTCTTCCTTGGCAAGCTTTTCTTGTCTTTTCATCTCCCTGCGAGCCCTTCTTGCCTCCTTCTCCTCCTCCGTCTTATACTTCTCCCTGGTAGAATCTCCTCGACTTGGCTCTTTCCTAGAACTATGAGTTCGTTCAGACTCTCTGCGAGACGACGAGTGAGAATGATGTGGATATGATCGAGATGATTTTCTCGTATTAGAACTCATCTTCGGACGTTCTGGTGTAACATCGAACTGAGGAGGGCCCGGCTCATCAACGATGGAGTCTCTTCTAGAACGTGTGACAGGGGTAAGCTTCTCCTTGATATGTGGCTCGTCGTTTGCTATAAATGGACTGGTAACTTCGCTTTGAACACGCTTCTTGAGACTAAGAAGTCGGGATCGAATACCGTCACTTTCATGCGGAGTGACTGAGTATGACTTTGAAACGCTTTCTCTTCGTGATCTTGATCGCTTTGGAGCGGCGGATAACGCAATGGATTCAGATTTTTTCTTTTGCAGTGCCTCCTCAGCTTTTCGTGCTTCTTCTGCTCTGAAGGCTTCTTCGGCCTTGATTGCTGCCTCTCTTTTAGCTGCTCGGCGTTCCTCCTTTTTCCTGTCGTGTTCTTCTTGCTCCTCTCGATTGCGGTCTCTACGATGGCGTCGGCGACGTTCACGTTCATCGTCCACACCCTCAATAGCACTATCTCGACGATCTGGAGATTGCTTTGCTGGAGAAATACCACGGGTTGGTTCCTCTTTATCTTCCTTTTCTTCTTTACGGCCAGACCTACGTCGATAAGAACGCTCGGGCTCATCTTCCCTATGGCTAGATCGTCGGCGATGAGAACGTTCTGGTCTCTCTCTATCATCTTGCTTCTGACTAGATCTGTGGCTACGATAATTCTCTTTATCCTCTTCTCTATCACTAGTTGCGTTACTGGTTCTGTGGCTGTGAGAATGTCTTCGGCGTCTTGGCTGTTCTTCTGGTCTGCTGGAAGGTGGATATTCACCATATTTGGTTGAGTTGTGGTTACTGAATGAGTGATGCCTCGAGCTCCTGTGTCTGCGTCTGTCTTTATCCGATTTGTCCGATTTTGAGGGAGACTCAGCTCCTTTATCCTCGCGATTTTCAATGCGTTCCGGCTCATTTACCAAAGGCTGATCAGCTATTGGATTGTCATTTTCCTTATCGTCCAAAGCCTTGGCCGCCGCTGCACCTGCGGCTGCACCTGCAAGTCCAGCAACGGCAGCAGCCTCAAAGTCTTCGACTTCCTTCGGCTTGTCCTCCTTTGGAGACTCGCTTTGCTCTTGTATGGGATCTGAGGGGGCAGGTGACTCCTCAATGGCTTCCTGTAGAATTTCTTTAGCCCCGGGGACTTCTTCTATTGCTGGGGCCGCAGGCGGATCAGATGATAGATCTTCGACGGGTTCCTCGGGTGCCTCTTTGGTCTCCGTAGTTTGTTCCACAGCAGCGCCCTCTATCACTGGCTCCTCTAAAGGCAGTGCTTCCGCAACAACTGTCTCATCAATCGGCTGTTCAGCCACTAGGGCGACGGGCTCTTCGTTCGGCGGTGTAACGCTGGCTTTTTCGACAGGTTGTTGGAGATCCGGTTCACTGGATGCCTCCACTGATTCCTGGTCACTTTCGACGACGGGTTCTTCAGTCGGTGCTTCGATGGTTGGCTCCGGGACAACTGGTTCTTTGGCAGTCTCAACTGTAGATGGATCGAGTATTGGCGCCTCGCTAGTGGTATTATCGGGGGGTTGGTCGGTAGCTGGCTCCCTAGCAAGTTCTTGAGCTACAGCCTCTTCAGCTTGCTCAACGACTACTTCTTGAGCTGCCGGATCTTCTATTCCATGTCAGTATATATTCATTCCATAAAAGTGATGAAAACACACCCTTTATTGTCTCAACAACCTCAGGCTGTTCCTCGCCCTGAATCTCCTCAGTTGATTCAACGATATCAAGTTGTGTAGGTTCAGACTCTGCATAAAACTTAGCGTCAGGGACTGAGGGATTAAGGGGAAATTGGAAATGGGCATCACTATCTCTGAAACATTGGCTATTGTAAATTCTAGACCCAAAACGAGAATGGATCCAAGGTCTCCAAGATCTAACGTACCAGGTGGTGCTTGTTCCCCATCCTCCAAATTTTCAATGGGTTTGGTAGATGTTTGGGGGGTTTTTATGATTGGGCTGGGTTCTAGAAACATTCTGTGTCAGTTTGTGTGTAAGGACACTTTTATTTCATCTCTGAGAGGTGTTTATTGGATCGATTCGCATTCGCAACGCCCAATATCCTTTCAAACTTTGGATTCGTCATCTTTTGGCATGAAAGTTCTCGAAATTTCCGGACCTCTGAAACACATCTTGGGGTTGTAGAAATTTATTTGAAGCAGATTGACTCAGAAATTTGCCAATAGAATATACGCCGTATAATATAGTTTTGAATATATTCAAAATAGGTAGGTGGCGTTGTCGTGAAGTATGGGATTCGACACGTGTCAAATGATCGTGGACATACGTATGCAGAGTTGCATGTGTACAGAATATAAGAGAACACATAACTTACCAATAGGACTTTCTGTCTTAACGCTCTCTAGCTCGGGATTGCTTTCAATCACTGGTTCCTCGAAATTATCAACTGGGGCGGGTTCTAATTACCCCGCATTAATTTATTTATCATAACGTGTACAAGAGACGAAAAAGTGAAAACTTACCGGGGGCAATTTCTTCTATAACCACACGCTCTGAAGGGGGATCGTTGGCTGCTGGAGATAAATCGATAAGTTTGTTGTTTTCTAGGGAAGCTCGACGTAAGGGATCCAAAGCCCAGTTTGAAATGAATTCAAATCCTCCGGGACACTTACTGGCTTCTGGTTCTATAGGAGATTCTGAAGGAGCTGATTCCTCGGCTGGTGCGGAAATAGGCTCGCTTGGTGTGGGCTCAGGCTCTGGTTCTGTATCTTGGTGTGAGTAATTTGTTTTGGGAAAATGGTGGAGAAATGAGCTATCAAACACCTACCAGCTGGATTTTCCTGGATTGGATCGGTAGCAGATTCTTCAGTATGAGGAATTTCAGCAGCGGGCTCTTCAGTAGGAAGATCTTCAGTCAAAGGCTCTTCGATTGGAACAGTCTCCATATGTGTTGACTCGGGATCTAGACATTTTTTTCAGCCACATTTCATGATACAACATACCCAAGTCCATGCAGTACTTACCAGCATCTTTTCCTAGAGCTTCCTCCTCTTCGGGCGCTTCCACTGATGGTTCTTTATCTGCCACCGTCTCAACAGGTATAGCATTGATGGGAACAGACTTTGGTTCTTTTCAACAAGTTATTAGTATGCCTGAAATTTTGATTATAAAGTATTCTTGTTTTGTGAACTCTTACCGACGGGAGCTTCCACATTCTCAATAACCTCCTTATCCTCGTCCGCGTGCGGTTGGGGTTCATCGATGGTTTGGGTCTCGTTTTCTGTGACTAATAGAACTTGTTATTCCCCTGAACTCATTCATACCAGACGAAGCACAGTGTTAAGAGAAAGTGTGGGCAAACTTACTTGCAGCAACATCACCAGTGATCTCATCATTCATTGCATCTTCCAGAGCTATTCATTACTGTCTTAGCATCTTGTTTCAATCAAGTAGGTTGGCGGAAGAAAATTGAATGTCAACTTACCTGCAGGAGATTCATACGCTTCAACTGGTTGTTCTTCATGGACTGGAAGGTTGGGATCTTCATTTGAGACGGTTTCTACAGTCTGAATAGGTTCTTTGTCCTCGACAACTGGTTCGGGCTCATTTTCCTCATTGTCGGAAATTTCTGGCGCCTCAATTACCCCTTGCTCAGGAACAGGACTTTCAGGTTCCTGGAACGGGACATTTTCTGTGGTCTCAATTGAAGGTTCCTCACTAATTGGCTCCGAAGTTTCCACGGCAGGGACATCCGGGCTCTGGTCAGACTCGTCCTCGGGTACTGCAATTTCGGCTTCCTCGTTGTGAATTGCTTCTTCTGAATGTACTGGTCCTTCTTCCTCGATGACTGCCTCGGGAGTATCACCTTCGATAACGTGTGTTTCTGGGTCTTCCCCTAACTCTTGGGTAGGATCTTTAATTTCCGGGGATGGGTCGGTTTCCGAAGTCTCGATATCTTTATCTCCTTCACTGACTAATTCGGGAAGATTTTCAACGGCAGGGGCCTCTGTATTTTCGATAACTTCTTCTTCGGGTTCGTGGACTTCTGCAATATCGATATCTTCGCTTGGCTGAATAGCATCCTTCTCAACCACCGTTTCGGAAAGGTTGTCCGCAACGGATACCTGCGGGTCTTCGGTAGATTCTTCCTTGTGAACAGGAGTATCGGAATCTCCAACGGTAGCTGTTACAGCTGGCTGATTATTCTCCTCTACGGACTCAGGGATGCCCTCGACGGGTTCCTCTCCAGGGATAGGATTATTGGTACTATCGATATTGGCTGTTTCATCAAGTTGAACATCAGCCTCTCCGTCCAATGATTTGGGTGCATTATCCAAGGAAGTAACAGGAACTTCATCTGATTCATTGGTAAGAACCGGAGCATTTATTTCTTCCGTCTCATGCAAATGTTTCTCCTCACTCCCTGCCGTTTCAGGGCCATTTTCTTCGGTAACAGATGAGTTTTCGTCCTCGTTTTCGTTATCAGATTCTGAATCTTCATCATTTGAATCGCCATCCCAACTTGATGCCTCGTTTTCCGATTCGATTGGATCGGATTCCTTTAACTCTTTCACCTCGATTTCGTCATCGTGCTCGGTAGAAGGCTGCTCGGTTCGAGGTTCTTCAATTGGCTCGAGATTGGTGTTATCTGGAGTTGTTTGTGCGAGAATTTCATTCGGATCTTGAGGAGGATCTTGATGGATTTCTATTTGCTGTTCATTGCTAGCCGGCAATTCTTGAGTTTCATTGGAAAGCTGTTCCTCTCCAGATTCAACTTGTGATTCCTCGCTTGGTTGTTCCAAAGTATTTTCAGTATTGACAGGAATGGTTTCATTGTCAGCCTCAGGCACTGGGCCGGTTTCTGGAGATTCTTGGATCACTTCCGTCTTGTCTAAAGCATCTTCTGTCGGCACGTTTTCTGGATGGTTGGATGTCTCCTCAATCACTACGAGATCTTGTTCAGGCATGAATAAATCTGCTATCTCGTCATCTTCGGAGGATTCATGAACATCTTCAACATCTCCTAATGAGACATTTTCCGGCTCCAAGTCATCCTGAACCACTGCCGGTACAGCGACGTTCTCGAGTTGTTTTACTGTATCGTCATTCGCTTGTGGTTCTTGACATTCCTCAATCTCCGTTGGACTTTCTTCAGATTCCGGTAATTCTGGAGCACTTTCTGCCTCGTTGGAGGTTTGATCAAATGTCATCGGTGTTTCTTCATTTTCTGGACTCTCATTGCTTTCTCCCGTATCGGTAGACATGTCTTCAACTGCCACGGACGTTTCCGGTGTTGAATGTTCCTCGATTATGGCTTGTGAATCATCCGAATGACTCTTGTCCGAAGCTTCCTCTTCCACAGACGTTTCTGGTGTTGAATCTCCCTCGATTATGGGTTGTGGATCATCCGAAGGACTCTCGTCCGAAGCTTCGTCTTTTACTGGAGTTTGTTGAACATTTTCGCTCTCGATTGGCAATTGTTCGACTTTTGCATCAGATTCCAGAGCTTCGGGGTTGACGAGGGCATCTTCTTGGCTCTGAGGTGGCATTTCGATTGTAGCTGGAATATCTAGGACGTCATCGTTGGGTTCAACGCTTTCTATATCTGGGCTGATTTCAGGACTCTCCTCGGTAGAATCTCCAGCAACCTTGTTTTCAATGGCTGGACTGTCATCAGAATCGCATGATTGTGCTAATTCCTGAGTGACATCATCTTCGACATTAGGGTCTTCCACGTGATCTGCCAGCTCATTAGTCTCGGTAGTCCCAGTCGGATCCTCGGGGGTCAGAATATTGATATCGATATTATTAGGCTCTGTTTCCGCCGGGTTGTCCTCGCTTGGCTGAGGAGAAGGTTCGGTTGGCTTAGATTCTTCATCGGTATGATTATCTGCTTCTTCGAGAGTTTCAACACTTTCGGGTCCAGCTTCTTTGGGACCAGGCGTTTCGGCTTCGGTTGGTTGAATAGGCTCATCTTTTGAATCTTCTGTGCCTGTTTGATCTGGAACAACTTCTTCTGGAGTATCCAAAGTCTCATGATTGACGTCATTTAATTCTTCTTTCTCCTCGTTTTGAACATCACTTTCGATCGTTACTGGCTCCTGGGCAGGTAGGGATACTGGCTCGCTTGGATCGGAGGCTTCTTCAGAAACGGGTTCTTCAGAAGAACTTTCCTCGATTGGTTTCTCGTTCGCATCAAGTTCGGCTTGGGAGTCCGATTCAACGTTATCCCCAGATATATCTTCGACGGGAGGTGGTACTTCCTCATCATTATGTGTAATTTCTTCCAGAATAGCCGGGTCATCACTAGAGTGAGTATCATCCTCTGGTTGAGACTCATCGATTGTTGTAGGTGTCTCCAGGGGGCTTGGAACTTCTTCGCCGGTGACAGTTGTTGGTGTGGATTCGACAGGTTCTAAGGCCTCTTCCCCAGGGGCTGAAATCTCCTCGGTACCAGTTGGAATATCTTCGCTGCTTGAGCTCTTTTCAGCTACTTCAGGATCTTGTGAATCATTTTCATCCGGTAAAGGACTCTCCTCGTCATCGATAGGACTTTCCACTGCAGCTTCCGAAACAACCTCACTGTTAGGCTCTTCGGCATTGATCTCCATCCCATTTGCAGCAATAAGCTTATCATCCTCAACTTCAATTGTTTCGTTTGTAACAGGAACTTCCTCATCAACATGAGATTCTTTGATGGCAGCGGGATTGTCTTCTGTGCTCGGAATATCTCCACCTCCCACCTGTGAATCTTCTGCTGTTGGCACATCAGTTGTGGATGCCTCTTCTGTAGCTACATGTTCCTCGGAGACGGCTTGATTGTTTTGCATGCTCGCAACGTTTTCCTCTTCTTCTTTTACTTCATCTGAAGATGGTACATCACTGGTTGGTGTCTCCTCGGTGTCTGGATGTTCTTCAAGTTGTGTTGGTAAGTTCTCTTGTACTGGTGCTATTCCTTCGGCCTCTATATTCTCACTTGGGTTATCTTCTGGTAGAGGTGGGGGGTCTGGATCTTTCGAGGTGATAGTTAGTACATGTTATTCATAACGTCTGATTATTGACCGCAGATGGATATTTCAAAACTTCATCAAGCAATAGTAGTACTCACCTGATACTAGCTGAACCACATCTGGAATTGTCTGTGGCTCCTGGACTGCTTCATCACCATTATTTTTAGCTGGTATGGACTCATCATCATGTATTGCCGTTTCCGAAAGTTTCAGTATTGGTACTAATGCCATTTTAGAAGCATCCCTTCCTTTGCTCCTACTTTTCTTAGCGTCGCCTTTCTCTTTCCTGTCCTTTGCCTTCCTTTTCTCCCCCCTCGAATGTTTTTCGAGCTCAGCATGTTTCCGCTGGGGCGGGTCGGGAACTTCTGGTGGTACTCGTAGTCCATCTTCAGTAGACCGTGAGCTTTCCCTGCTCCTTTTAACCTTCTTACTCAATAGAGACTCTGGTTTGCTTGGAACTTCGGGCACAGGTGGATTTCTATCCTTACTGCTCCTCTTGTTCTTCTTGTCTCTTGATCTGGAACTTGTTGACGCTATGTCGTCGGCGAAACGAACTGTATGATTTGACGGATGCGATTGATGGGATTCTATTTTACCAAGTGCATATCTATCGTCCCGTATGCCTTCTGATAGTAGAGCGTCTGGAACGGAAGGGGGGACGTCATCTGATGTATTTGGAGTAGGATCGGAAGGATTTTCTAGACTATGATTCGATTCTGGCTCCGGCACTGTTTCAAAGTCAACAACGCAATCTTATGTATAAAAAGATGAGATCAATCAAGTGGCGTTCATGAACACGTGAAGATGATACTTAATACTCCAAGATATAAGATGTTTCCATACCTGCTTCTGTACTATCATTCGCTAGACTTTCTTCCGGATTCGCGGTCGACTCTATCAATTTCGAGTCAGTCAATTCACCTGTCGTCGATAGGGGCTTGTCGCTTTCGGGAGACTGAGGTTGTTCTTGTAAGTCATATGTATCTTCATTCCCTTTCTCCTTGGATATATCTTCCTCCTGTGAAAGTGGATCTCCATCCTCACTTTCAGACAGCGGGGTATCGCTTGTTTCTTGCGTTTCTATTGGCTTCTCTGGTATTCCCTCTAATTTATCTTGATTCTCATTATCATTACCCTCACCCTCCTCGTCATCTTCATCGTCTGTATTTTTGGTTAGCAATGCAAAGCGAGATCTATAGGAGCATTCAATGTTGCATTTTTAATGGAAGTGGAACACATTGATTAAAAACAATAATTGTGGGGAAGATTGTAGACTTTTGATGGAATTTCGAGATGCAGACATGGAATCGGGAAAGCTTACCTGTCTTCCCCTCATAATATCTGGCAATTTTAATATTTGATGTATCCAATACTAATGGTTTCGCCCACTGAGTTGTCTGGATTGAGGACCAATTACTACCAATGGCCGTGGTTCTGGCTGGACAAAAAGAAATATTCATACTGAGGGTGTGTGTACCTCGTCACAAGCAACAGAAGATGCAGAATCCTCTACGTGATGAACGAATTGAACGTCCTTCTTATTGTTCTTTTGATCCTTTCTTCCCATGGTCTACAATGACGAGGGGGGTTGCCTCCGGTTGAATGCGGGTGCCCAATCTTTGGGTGACAAACGTTTGGTTACCACCCGAGAATCGATTCAACGTGGTTGGAATGGAAAACGGTACAATAATTGAAGAATCCAAGATGACTTATATCAGCAGATGGCAAGGCGAAAGATAATTCGCCTATAGGAAAATAGAATGATGAATAAAATCAAGACTAAAAGAAAGATTCGGAAGCAAGAACGGAATTTCCTACGAAAATTAGTTTCATTGGTAGGTACAAGAAGGAAGTCATTGACAAAAGAGAGTACAGTATCACTTTTTTTCCCCATAGCATAAGATAGAGATGGGCCAGAAGTCCCACGGTAATCCCACGATTTGCCAATGTTTGTCGACAGCATTATTAGAAATTTGCCTAAATCATGGTCGTGCTCAACCATTATTGGCCCAATATGATACATTGCAGCCACGTCGCAATCAAATCAATGATAATAATCAAATGTGATTTTCGAGGCAATCCGCGATCTATGTTGCAGGGCCCCGAGTGCAGCCCAACCAAGCTGCACATTGATGAGAAAGTGGACAAGACCGTGCAGTCAGAAAATTCAAAATCCAGAGAAAAAAAAATAGTAATGTGCAGGAATAAATCCGGTAAAATGGACCAAACCCCCTGCTGCTTGCAGCCTCCATTCAATTCATACGTCTACGTCGTACTAAACGGGGTAGATGTTACTGGATGATGTGGGACGATGATCGATGACTGTATTGAATAACCTACCAGCGACCACGCCTACTGGCCAAATCAATCAATCAATTCATTGAATATCTTGATGTACGAGACTGCTACCCGAAAATGTTTCGCGGCGCCGTGCAGATTGACCTGGTGGGTTGTGCAACGTGGTCAGTCGCCTTATATACCTGCCTCATCTTTTTGATGCTTGCGATTACCTACCAGTGAAGCCAATCAAGCCAGTGAACAAGTAAATGATCATCCTATATATCCAGCTTTATCCTCTGTCAATCATCATGGAATTGAGACAGAAATCAGAATGTGATGAGCAAAAAGAAAAGTAAGAAAATCACAACAAGCAAAATCCCTCTTCGGACCCCCAATAAATGATAATGGCATCCAATGTCATCCATACGATATTGGTTAATTGTAACCCTTTGCCACACCAGTGGACCTCTTTGGTGCTGATGCCCAGAATAGTGTTTGCGACGTGATGAGTTGTCAGTACAGATAGGTACATTACATGAAGTACCTACCTACATAAGTTATCGCCTAGTACTTACTGAGTTACTGTACCCATCCTTTTGGGTGCCCGGGTATCCGATGTACCATAATCTTCAAGGGGGTGAGGATCTAGCTCTTTTAGCGATTCCGTCGATGATACTGATATGTCAATTCAACTTACTTCAAGCATCTAGAAAATGAGGGGTTATAACTTATTGTGAGACCTTACATATATTTGATGCATTGGTGCACAAGATGTTGTGTTGGTGGTGTGGGTACAAAAAGACCAAAAACGAGTGGCTAGAATAATTCAGACATGGCTTGAACAAAGAGAATTTCTATAATTAATTCGATAACTAAAAATTGTTCCGAATGAACTGGGCCAACTAGGATTGACTCTAAATCTAAGTCTTTAAGAATAACAACATTCCCTCTCAAATAGAATTTTGATGTGTTTTGCTACTTGTATTTGCTAGTCGTCGACTCCCCAATGTTTCAGCCAGGAGAGTAAAACATGACTTAAAAGCGAGGCTGACATGATGGATACCTACTTTAGCTTTCATGTACCTATGTATGTATGTGTGTACCTATCTATCCATCCACAGTATCAGATCGGTGAATGACTATCATGTGAGCGAACTTCAAGGAAGGTATTGGCAAACACATGCATCATTACATTTTTGGTAGATGTTATTCTAGTTTATTGGTAATAGAAGGTATTCGGTGTCCGTTTGACAGATGTACAACAAATCCCAAACGCCGTCGCAGTTAATGGATTCGAAACTCCCGATATCCTCTCTTGTGCAAATTGAAAATTGAAGCTGCCAGTGCCCTCCCAAAATAATCTCGCACGCCTCCCCCATACACAAAATAAACTGATAAAACCAGAAAGCCCAACGACCCACTCACTCAATATTGGGTTTATTGTTCTTGAATTACATGGCCATCTCAGCTTGTAGCCTTCGAAGTTCTTCCTCTTCGTCATCCTCTTCAACATGAACGGGTGCTTTGGATTTGACTGAAAAATGAGGCATTAGTAACTTTCAACAAGAAAATAATAATGGTATTAGAAACTCACCCTCTCCATTCACAACAGATGGCAACCTATGAACTTCATCAGAGACCGGTACGGAACCAGTCTTTAGCATCTTATGGTCCAACTGCTCTTGTTCAAGATCCGCCAATTCGTCTTCGAGCTCAGTCTCATCTATAGGCTCGCCGATAGGTGCGCTCGTAATAGCTTGAGCGATTTCTTCGCCCAAAGCATGCTGTTCTCGAAGTTTGTCCCTAAAAGTATATATGTTAGCCTTTATCTCCATCTTCATCGAACCACAAAAAACGTACATTGTCTCATCAACCTTGTTGATATCGAGTTTGCCATGAATAGCTGCCATTGCCTTGCCGGCTTTCTCCATGGCAAGGAGAGTCTCCTTATTAATGTTGGCTGCTTCGATCGAGTATATTTGTTGTTCTAATGTCGATATCTGCGCAATAGTTTGATCTAGAGTGTGCTCATGTTGTTTCTTCCGGCGCAATGCAGCCTTCGCAGCTAAGAAATAACCAAATATTAGCAGCTGCTATATGACGGTCCGGAGAGATAGAACATACCATTCTTATTCGTGCTTACATTCTTCCTAGCTATCGCATCTTGTTCGTCCATTTGACTTTGTAAATGACGCTCTCGTTTCTGCAGCATCTCAAGCTGCGCACGTAGTCCTAAGATAGCATTCTTCGGGGAGTCCTTCGCTTTCTGCGCACCCCCTCCCCCGAACCAGCCCCAAACACCCGACATATTTCACGATACTGTGCAGACTCGAAATCGTTGAGTTGGCAGGACTTTCAAGTCCCCAGCGCTTTTTCGCAAATTATGAGGAGACTGTGAAGGCTCGAAATCGATCGAAGTGGCGGCTAATGATTAGGGTTTGATGATAAGACCTGCTATCGGAACTTGATAGTGGGGAGCTTGATTTTGTCGGACAAAGACGGTAAAGGCAAGTAGACGAGTTGGCTGGCCGTGGAAGATGGAATCAGTAGTGTCGAGTATGTTTGGTTGGTGGAATTCTATAAATGTTTTTGTGGTTGCCTACGGTTGTTTCGCATAGTTGATTGAAGTGAATGATGAAAGTGTGGTAACATGGCGTCGATGATGACGCTAGTCCCCTCGTCTATATCAGGTTAGCGCAAGATTACACAGGAATCACGTGTAATGTTTTGTTCCAGCCCAGCCATCTGGTGATCTCGAGTTTCACGTATGTCAGGTAAAGTTTTACCACAAGAATCAACAACAGCACCAATATCTTTTTTTTTTCATAGTCCCATAGTATAATTTCTCTGAGTTGGTTGTTAGAACAAATGATATGTCAAAACAATATTCGGGACCTAATCCTTCGAAGCTCACATTACTTGCCGACCTTCAACAGTTTTCAGAAGGGGATAAAGTTCGATTCTTAGGATGGTATGATTAATATCCCTCCTAGTTTACTCCTCTTTCTTTTCAACAAAAATTTCATTGTCTACAATGTATATTAGTAATCTCTCCTTTCTCTTATTGGAAAAACAGACATTCTCTGTCAGATCTTAGCTACTCACCAGATCTAAGGAGAGTTCCCAAAGTACTCGGCAGAGCAATTTGGAAAGGTTTATAATTCAAAAAGAGATAGACTAACATTGCACTTATATAGTGTGATAAATTATAACAGAGACTCTGCTGTTCTTACTTTGCAACACAACTTTCCCATTGGCAATGGGATCAAAGCCTCTGTCAATGTTCGACTTCTGCTGAATAGCTTAACCCACTATGAAACCCGGGTTGGAGAATGGGTCAATGTTGTGGGTTATGTAGCAGACACAGATGAACCACAAGATATCAAGACTCGTAAATTAGGGACTGATATTGCTATTCAAGCAATTGCCTTGTGGTCATCCGGTCCTATACAACTCGATGCATATGAAAGAAGTCTTACGCTTTGACACTGGACACACAGGACCTTCAAAGTTGCAGTACGGTGTTGCAGGAGTTAACTGTTCAAGTTTGTTTGAGACTCGAACCAAATATGAGGATCCTCACAAGCCATCCCGAACTCGAGTGAAAAAACGCACTCTTTCCAGATATCACAATTGTTTCCTGGGAAGCTTAGCATAGTCTCCATATACAGAGTCTTTGTATTCCATTGCATGCAATCACTATGCCGGCGATATTTCTGGCAATGTCAGAGTGGTTTTGACATTGGGGGCCGCGCTAACGTTCGTTCCTACCAACCGATTCAGATCAAAGTTCTTAGGTCTTATAGATCAGTCAGAGCCCTAGGGGCACATGAGAAAATATACGGCATCGAGTACCCAAATCTCATGTGGTCACTGTTGGTTTTGAGTTCAGTTTGTGTTGAGGTCAAAGGCTTCATTAAGTCGGTCTTGAGAATTTGCTACTGTCATTATTAAGAAATGATTAAATTCCAATACTAAATGAAACACTAATTTCTGTCTTGGGACGATGGGAAAGTCTACATTGTCAATACAATTACTACACAATTTATGTCGCCAAATTCCGGTAAATTCAGTACAAGGATAGAGAGTTGCAACTACATGTAATGTCTCGCTTCGTTCTTGGCTGCAGATCAACTCAGCCTAACATGCTATTCGGTCGCATTTAAAATGCAGCCTCACCTCAACCTAGATGTCCGGGATTGTGAGGCTTCAAACGGGTCCTAATGTCGGCTGCATCAAATACGACTAAGACTAGTAGTATAGCTAGCGATTATGACTCTAGTGATAGACATAGCAAAAACAGTCACAGGACCTTTGATCGCCTCCATGGATTGAATGGCACTTTTGGTTTGTATTGTCAAAAAAATTCACAATTGACAAGAATGGCTTCTGTATGCTGATGTCTATTCACGGCATTTACATCTCGAGGAAAATTGTGCCAACATATAACTTTTCCTATACTGGGACAATGGCAAATATGTAGAAGAATATGCAGATTGTACGCCAATAAACACACTTCCAAAGGATGCAAAGGCTATATCAGAAACCAGGATATCAACAGCAACAATAAGATGCATGCAAGCGCTACGCATTTTTACTTCCGCAACAACTTAGTATCTTTGCCCTGTGGCAGACTTCGAGCCCTTTTGTTCTATGAAACAAGTACGATGCCACACTCTTTAGCTCTCGCTGAAATATCCACGTGCAGGATATTTGCATCGCTAGGATCATTTTCGTCTTCTTCTAAGTCTAGGCCATTCGAATATCAAGAACTTTTATGATCCGGACGATGAGATCTTGAGGAACGGGGCTTTGAGCCTCTTGAAATTACGACTGGCTGGTGCAGAGGCCGCTTTAGTTGCTTGTCTGACTCCTTCTTAGCTCGAGCCGCTGCCTGCTTTTCCCAGAGCTCCTTCGACTTGATACAGATATCGTCTATCTGTTCCTATATATCAAATTAATCGAGACCCTCAGGCGGTTTGTTGTACATAATGGTGCTCACATCTGTCAAGCACTCTCCTGGTGTGCTAATAAGATATCCGTCTTCTCCCTGTGCACCCTATGAGCATGATTATCTGGCAGCTGAAATTGTCATCACGTACGTCTCGTGTATATGGCCTCAGCGTGGATTCTGGTCCCAGATAGTATTGGATCTCCTTGGTGATGACTCTCTTGTTGATATCAAAATTGGGTATCCAGTATCGATTAAGTTGAGAAGACATTGCACTTGGCGATGGTATGACAGGAAGATGAGTGTGAAGCAAGAGGTTTAAGGGGGTATGGACTGGTTGTGTATCACCATATACACTCGTCTATGACACTCTTTTGTATGGATGTTCGGGCATTTTATAAGAGCCTTGTTACGACTAAGGAGGTGGCAATAGACATCAGGAGCTATCAACGCTCATCATTTAACGTCTTATTGAAATCGGACGATTTTGTGGATTTATAGACTGTTGCTAAGTCGACTAGCTAAATCAAAGGTCGCAGCAACCTTACACGTATCTGCAAAGAGGTCTGCATACAATATAACATTCCGGGCAATAGCGGTGTTTGGAAGCCAATATCTTAATCGCCTTGTTGAGGCGGACTGGCGAGCTTGTCTTCTCACACCCTATTGGTTCCAACATACTCCCTAGTAATCATAAGATACTAAAGGGTACTAACCGTGCAAATGAAATGCAACGCTATAAACCGCCTCCGATGCGTATTTCTCGTGGCATTCCATTGCTGGAATATGAGGTTAATTACATTGCAGCAAGAACACAGTCGTGTTACGAAGAACTGCAGCAGGAAGATTTAATGCAAAAACAATATCACGAGGACGTCAATCAAATTCTACGATATGCTTCTCAAAATTTCCACGTGCAACCTAAGTTCTTTGGCTGATAAAGTTGGGTTCCATCGAAGATCCAGATTTAGTTTGGTGTTTCTTGAATTTTGATCGTGGGATTCAAAACGAAATGTTGAATTTTGAGTGATCGAGAAGCATACCTGTTTCAAGAAAGTCGACGAAGATAGTATTATATCTGCAGATCGCTGATCATAATCGAATTCTCGGAGGGTTTTCTTTCTCTTATCGCAGATCCGCTAACTATCACTCAAGCCCGAGAATTGGCGAAGAAGATTGTCTCGCCTTGTATGGGTAGCGTGTTCCAATTGGGAAATCAATCCTTCCATCCTTCACAATTTCCCTGATTACTTGCCCATCATAGATATGCATTCTTTCTTTGTCCTTGTCTACCGAAGTTGGTGTTTCGTGGCCATTGGAAATTGATCATCTAATTCCTTCTTTTATTTTTGAATACCAGCTCAAAACATTCCATAATCTTATTTGATGTCCCATGCCTGCTGGCTTATTTGGGACTCTAAATCTCCCACTACACCATGTTATCGGGCCTGAGCAATGTAGTTTGGGCGAAGTTGACTGGATCTTGTAGTCTATGAAGGGAATATTCTTTTCTGTTCGCCTATTCCAGGAAACATCAGAAGCTCAGGATAGATATCATATTTGTCAGAAGTATTTGACAACTGATCAACCCAAAGTTCGTGGGGGTTCGATAAAATTTTCGAAGCTTTCTCCGCGCAGTACACAGAGAGAGGAGATAGTTACTTGCAACTTGTGAACTGTCAACACCATCCAGTTCACGTGATGAAGTGCCCCCCTATTGGCCTTCTGTCTTTTTGCAAAAACTATCATCCAGAGCCTTATTCCACTGGCATCATCAAGAGCGACTTACATCTCTTGGCCATACTAGAAAATCGTGGAAAGGGTTGCCCGGCCATGAGAGCATGAATTTTTCTGATCATTCAACTCGAGATACCTCAATTGCCGGTTTTCACAAATAAATTTGGATTACACACAGTGATTCGTGATACGTCTGACCGGATCCGAGCATCCAATAGATATCTTCAGATTCTTCCTGTCTCAGCTATTACTGAACTCAGAACTTGCGTTGTTCTCAGATGTTTTGATCGTTGGGTCTGAGTCGACCCTTTCTTTTTCATGTCGTCGTATCAAATTTCCTCCCCTCCATGCGGCCAATCCGGATAATGAACGACCGAACCGGTCTTTCCCAACACCATAGTAATTCCCGGCCATGCATGTGTGATCCGGCTTCCGGGATTTATATCTGACCCTGCAGAAATTCGCTACGCCCGAGAATTATGCGGTGGAATTACACCCATGACGAGCTGTCTCTCTTGGTGCAACGCGAGATACTCCGCGACATTTTATCAATTTTTGGCCCCCAAATATGAGTGTATCATGAAAGTAGAGTGATAATATACAAAAGCACGGAAAGCGGTACTAGCATTGCAAAAATCATGAATCATGTAAGAGAAGAGATTGTTCCGTTACACCTGCAAGAATTTCATATGTCGATAGCGATAACCAGGCCCCAAGAGCTAGCTTTGGAGCAGTGTCGGTAGTTTCAATCAAATGAGCATTTGAAATGACGACGAGAATAAGCATCAAGTCAGGTAATTACTCAGAGCCCATAACTGGCTGATTGGTTGTCAGGCCATTTGAACCGTTTATTGATCAAGGATGTTTGAATTGAGGCTAAAAAGCGGTGATGCAGTTGGCTCTAATATAAAACTATGCTGTCCACTTTGAGGGCGCCCGTCTTGAAGCGCTGCAATCAGCAAATTCAATGGCGGCTCGTCATGCAGCGACCACGACATCAATGCACTCACCGACATGAAACACAATACGATATGATTGCCATGCCAAGGATTTCCGTTCATCCGATCTCATTCAAAGTATTGTTGCATCGAGACCACTTGGCAAGTAACTGAATAACCGATAGAGAATAAATATGCAGGGTATATAAAGCAGCTAACTCTCATTCATCTTCAAGGGCAATCATCCCCCACAAAGTAAAAATCCTATCACATATTATTCATCGGAAGTTGTACATATACATCTCACATCTCCCTGTACATACTGCATATGTATAAATGCATCTATGCAATCAAATGCCAACCTAGCACGCATGCACTATATCTATGCATCCAATGCGCAACCTTTCATCCACAGGGAATCTAATTTATCTGACGGTATCACAAACATGTTATATGCACCCGTTAAAGCAATGAAATATAACAAGAGCTGATAATTCAAAAGATACTACTATACTAGTACACCACAACACCACATGTAAACTCTAATAGACAATTCTCCTTCCACTGGTGCGGAGAGTCTGCCGTCTCGCAGAAGAAATGGCATTGACACATTCATATGCAGTGTCGGTACTCTGATCTCGTAGCGTACGGGATAGAGTAAGATGGGGTGGGATGAGGTGAGATGAGGTAAGATGTCGGGTCGGGTCGGAAGAAGTGGGGAAATATAGGAGGGAAAGGATAAGAGTAGGGCGGAGAGGCAAGGTAAAGGGGGACGGATTTTTGATGAAGGAAAAAGATATTGATGAAATGGGACATATGGATTATATGGGGCTGTTATGCTTAGTGACGATGTTGATACATATCTGTAATGAGAATGCATTGTTCTTGCCTTTCTACCAATGACATGGTTTCGGGTTGTAGAGATCAGTGGAATGAATACATAGCTTGTCGGAAGTGGATAGGATAATCTGAATTAAATACTTCGATGAATGTCTGTGAAGGGTAAAACAAGGCAAAAGTCAAACTTGAAACAGACGTGATCTATATGCATGCATCAAAACTGCACATCAAGAGATCAACGGGATAGAGTGTGCAATAGGTGTTCGTCTAATGTGCGATGTAATATGTCATATTATGTATCATCGAGGTCCTTTCCATATATACCTAGCAAACTCGCCGTTTAGAGATTGCACACAAACTCACGTCGTCGAATAAGAAAACTTAAACCTCTACGGTTTTTCTCCTGCTATATATGAACATACACATCTTTCAGCGTCTTAACGAGTATCAATCCTTAATCTCTCATTTCTAGCTTCTTCTGCGAACTTCCGATTCGACTCCCTTTCTCAGAGTTAAAGTACGTATCCCTTCCTAGTCTAATTCATATCCCTTTTCCTTTATCATACAATCCACATATTCAACAATTCAGTCATACAGTCATATAGTCATTCATACAATCCAATCAAAAAGTTTCCAACTAAAAGATCATAAGTAATTAACCTACTTACACCCTTTTATATAATCTCTTCCCGCCATCCCTCGCCATCCCATCCCATTCCTCCCCACTAAGTCCCATCTCACTAAGTCCCTTCCCATACACCAAGAATCATCATCCCGCAATCTCACAATTGAACATCTATCTATCTATATCCACTCCAGTCAAATTCCCCTCCAACATCTGTCTTCAAATACTAAGTATATTCCACATCATCTCATTCCATACACAATCACCCACTAGCCCATCCCATCCCATCCCATCCTCCTATTATGTCTACCCCCTCTGTAATCATTTCCCCCACAATATCCTATTACACTTCCCCAATATTGATCATATCATCCATCCCATTTTGCAAGAGAAAATACCATATGATTAAAGCTCACAACATAACATACAACAAAGTCACAAAGTAGTGAGATGTAAACATATGTTCAGAACGACGAAGAGCATAAAGAGACAACAGTGGGAAGTAGTCAGGAAATGAGGATGGAAATCTTGCAATTTGACATCATCATTTAAAAACATCACACATGCACAATTACATGCTCACATCCCAGACAATTCATATGGCCCTGAAAACCATAAAACTTAACAAACACATTCCTATTGACTCATATGTACATATTCCATCCCACCCCTCCTTCTTCTCTTCCCTATTCGCAAATGTATACCTAGGTAATGTCTCCATATTAAAACACCTGCTAGACCTGGAGAAAATTTTCTCCAATTTCCCTCTCATCGTCTGGGCTATCGGCCCAAAAGACAATGTAAGAAATCAAAAGAATCATCAAAGTCAACACTTTGCCCCAATCTGGAGCTAGATGCCACCCGACCAAGCTACGTGTTATACCCAAAACCGGCACTTGAAAGCCCGAGTAAAGAGCCAAAAGAGGCATTCAATACTATCTGTTCATAAAAGAACAACCAAATCGACACGACAAAAAAACTAAACAAAATTCAAAAACGCCATCCTTATGCTTGTGGCTAAGCTCCAAGTTCCCATTCCCAAAAAGAAAAGAACCACCGCTGCTATGCAGGATCGAGTATGCTAGAGTATGCTAATCATCTCGCGGATGGGATATCTATAAGAACGCCTACTCTTTCCCTAATACATTCGCTAAGCATACGCACTGCATCACTTCGTATAACGTTAATGCCCAGACCCACGCCCACGCCCATGCCAATGCCAATGCCCAATCCCAATGCCAAGTCTGGCCAAATCCATTTCAAATCAACGAAAGCGACAAAGACCCAAGTTGTCCCGTTGCTCCCAACACCGCATTAAAAATTGAAATTAACCCTTTCCTCTCGTATAATCATCATGTGCTTATGCAATGAAATAAAAACTTTTTAAGTTCAAATATATACTCCATACGTGGGCGTGCTTGCCCAATTGAGTGGAATTGAAATAACTGATTTTTTAATCAGATACTCACTCTATATCTGAATGAAATGTTACGTACTGTAACATGTCGCATCAACTGGAGATTGGTGGATGAGGGAAACTTCGTACAAAACCCGCCTCTGTCAAAGTTTCACCGGCTTTGAGCCCATGATTTGTTCCATTCTGACTTGTTCCATGTCGATTGGTTCCAATTTGAGTTTTTCCACTCTGATTAGTTCCCTTCTCGTTTGTTCCATTTTGATCAACAGGCTGTGCAATGGTTTGATTGACTGTGCTTGCGACAGGTGGCGTGGTACCACTAATTTTATTATTGCCCGAAACAGCGGTTTGTGGTGGTGGATTTGAGGGGTTAGACGGCACAGAAGAGGATGAGGCTGTATTTGGTCTGGAAGGTGTAGGAGCAGATCCTGAATTGCTTCTTTGCAGGACTGGTGTCATCAATGGTGGTCTAGGTACAGAAGAGTTACTGGATTGATTTTGATGGGTTCCGAAAAACGATGGTCGCATGATCGTTTGTTTTGGAAGGTCTGCTCCAATAGGTTTTCCAGGTTGTTGAGGTATGTTGCCTTGAGGTTTGTTCTGATTAATCGGCGGCTGGGGAACCTGTTGCGGTACAGAAGGTTGTGGTTGAGCATGATTTTGGTTGGCAGGAGGTGCACGAGGAACAGGGGGCAACTTGAGAATATTGAGAACACCATTGATAAGTTTCATCTCATGTTCAGTACTATCAAGAGAACGATCTTCTTCGGTGCCATCATAGACTCGATTTATGGCCTTGTCAACAATTGCCTCAGCATCATTTGGTGCTCGTTTTCGGATCAAGTTGGCAACATGATTACGATATGCGGTTATTGCAGCGACCAGGTTAGGAGGAATGACTCTTTTTTGAGGAGTCGCGGCTGGTACAGCTCCGTGCGTAACTTGTGGTGCAGCATGAGCAGCTGTCTGGGTTTGGTGGCCATTTGATAGTTGCGGTTGCTGTGACTGCACTGGTACTTGGTTCGTTTTCGGTGGCTGCGGTGGTTGATAGTGAGGCTGTTGAGGCTGTGGATATGGGTGTTGATGCTGTGAATGCTGCGGATGCTGTTGCTGTTGATGTGGATGCTGCTGCTGTTGAGGCTGTTGCTGTTGGGCCTGTTGCAGTTGAGGCTGTTGTTGTTGAGACTGCTGTTGTTGTTGTTGTTGTTGTTGTTGTTGTTGTTGAGGTTGTTGTTGAGGTTGTTGTTGAGGTTGTTGTTGAGGTTGTTGTTGAGGTTGTTGTTGAGGTTGTTGTTGCGAAGTTTGCTGTGGAGATTGCTGTTGAGTGCTTTGAGATTGTGTTCCAGCAGCAGGTGGCTTCGGAGCATAAGGGGAACTATAAGAAGCAGGCGCAGAAGGTACCAATTGAGGTGCCATTGGAGGGATGAAAGGTGGCTGAATACCTTGAGGGGGATGATAACCCTGAGGAGGATAAGGAGAATAGTGAGGATTTGGGCCCATGTAAGGCTGGCCTGGTTGGTATTGTTGATACTCCCCTTGTGCATGTGGGTTCATCTGATTATGATATAAATTGGGATTCAACATATATCCAGGCGGAGGCTGACCGTAGCCAGAAACTGGTGGGCCAGCTTGATATATTGGTTGATTTCCACCTGCGACTGGAGGTGAGGGTGCTCTCTTCTTCTTCTCCTTTAGATAACTGGAACCGGGTTTCAGAGTCCAAGCCCAGCCTTTACCAGCACGTTTAGTACGTTCAAAACATTCATGCTGTCCTAAGTTATGCCTCACACTGCTTTGCCACCCCTTTGACTCTTGAAAGGCGTAATAAGGATACTGGACTTCCATCTCGTTATAGATTTGTGGAAGACACAAAGGCTGCTCTGCTTCCTTTAGAAGCTCAAAAATGACCTGGAGATAATTCTTCGGTGGCCTTGAAAGTTGATCTGCAGTATAGTCCTCTCTTCTGTGTGTAACTTCTTTCAAAACATAAGCGACTTTTCTGGAGCTTCCGTTTTTGGCTTGTATGCAATTGCCATCGTCATCAAATCTGTCCTCATCAGCCTCCTCAGGGGTCTTGGGGCCTGATTGTCTCTTGGTATATTTGCGCTTTTGTCGTGGTGGTCCTTCTTCCGTAACATCTGGTCGTGGATGCTTTCTTGGTCTACCAACTTTATTTTTACCAGGTACAGTTTTTGAGGCTGTAGCTTGGTTCTGCTCTTCAACTCTCTGTTCTTCTTGAGCCCGTTCTTCTTCTTGAATTCTCTCTCTCTCTAGGGCTTCCTTCTTGGCGATTTGCTGTTCCCGTTTGGACATAACACCATTCTTAGGCGGACGTCCTGGTCCGCGTTTCTTTGTAGGTTGTGGGCTACTGTCCGTTAAGTTGTCAACAGGGGATTCTGCTTCCTCGGCGTCTTGTTCTTCATCAATTGCTACTCCTAAGGGGTACAAGGGATCGAGATCCTCCACTCTGTCCACTTCGTTATCCGGAATTTCGTCCACCCCGAAATCGTTTTCATTGTCTGAAGAGCATTCGCTATCGGTAGACCTCTGATCACCAGCTCGTGGTGCATCATCAAAACTAAGACTCATCTCTTTCCCTCCTTCCGAATAAGTTGTTGTCGCAGTAGCCGTCGCCTCTTCTTCGGGTTCTTCATGGTACTGGAACCCTGTGTCATCGATTACGACATCTGGTAACAGAAATCTAAAGAAAACAAAACCCATTTGCAATTTGCTACCACTTACTAATGGTGCTATCTGCTTGGGCTCGAAGTATATGTCGTCCACGAAACCTCCATTTCTACCAAGGAATTCTACTTTGAAACTATCTTGATGGTCATCATAAAATATTTTAACGTGTTCTCTGGATATAGCTTTGAAGCCCGCTACACCTTTGTTGAATGGAGGATGTACATGGAGGACAGGACAACTATGCGGATCAGGGTTTTGAAGTGACATGTTTCCATTTGCAGGAGGCAAAAGCGACCCAGCAGCAGCACTGTTGCCACTGATAGATCTTGAGCCCTTATTTTTCTTCCCCTTGCGACTTCGCCTGTCTGCCAATTTTACCCAAGGATCCATGATACCACCAGTATGACTTTCGATCTGCATGGTTGGTTTAAACGAGGAGAATTCTGATGTATTCATTGCCTCATGTTCCTTCTCATATCTTCTCATATTGTTATACCCATTTTGATCACGACCAATGATCAATTCATGTGTGGTCATATAAAAGTCCGAATCATCAAAAGCCAGCTTTGCATAACCATCCAACTGCACTCCCGGGTCTATCAAAGGTTGTCGATTATAAAAGTCTGGATTGGGCGCGACGTTTGGAAAGTCCATAGTTTGGTTGTAAGCCCATACATTGCCATCTAAATTCATATCTGCTCCATATATATTCGCAGGGTCTACAAGTACATTTGTCGTGTTATAGGGAGGAAATGAGGCGGAAGGTCCAACATTTGACGATTGTAGTTGTTCCTGAGTGGGTTGAACTGTTGATTCCGGACCAGCTTGTCCAAAAATTTCGGGGTTGGTATCGTTGCCCTCTTTCTCATGCGACTCCCGTTTGATTGTCGCATTGCACGTCTCCACTGCGGAATCGATTGGCACTTTGGGCTGTGCGAAAATGTTATTCTCAGTATGGTTTTCCGATCCTGTATTTCCCATTTCATTCGTGGTATTGAGTGCCTCTACTGAAGTGCTTGAATTCTTGATCTCGGGAAGGAGACTTGTTGTCGATGGTCGGGCTGAGTTCGAAGGAAGAGTTGTATCCATTGCAGCGGCAACAGACTTGTTTTGTTCTGCAAAGACGGGGCTGTTATTATCGTGAGACGGTTTGGGGTATGTGAACATTTCGATATGATCAGGGTCGAAGTGAATGCCTGTAGACATTAATGCAACGGGCGCGACAGGTTGAGGAACGGCCTCTGCCATCTGTGATGAAGTCATCGCTGCTTAAAACAACTCGTTCACCTTCTTAATTTGAAGTGTGAAAGCGATATGTCATGCAGGTGGTGTGTAGTCGCGGTATGGTTGCGAATGATTCGCAGGCTGCGAGGGTTGCGAAGATGTCGATTTTCGACGTCAGAATTGATGCGGAAAGGAAGGAAGGGGAGTACATCGGGATTTATTTTTCGATAGAGGGTCCGGATAAGATCACGTGATAGTGATGATTAGGTAAAGTTATCGAATGGCGTTACTTGATTAGCTGTAGGTAAAAGTCAATGTCCTTTCTACAGATCTATCTAAGCAGTATCTAAGCAGTATCTAACCAGTACCCAGTCGGTATCGGTATCAGTTATCAAGAATTTCTCTTCAATTTTCCCTCGAACCATTTCACTCACCACTCCACTTTTGGAGGAGAAAGAGAATGTACCGTGTACACTTACCTCCGTCTTCCGTATATTCGACTCACCAACACACTCTCTATTGATCATGCATGGGCAATTGGATAAAATGGCTGCAGATGTTTCTAACTTTCCACCTATTCTTTGATAGATGACTCCAAATTTCATTCTACATGCCTACAAGGTCAGTAAGGTAGGTCCATAGGTAGCCCAGAGTACTCGAGTAGATCTCAGTCTACCGATGTGCAAAACAGATGATCATCAACTCTTGTTCATCTCTTAGTTGTCCCTCAACCTTGGAATTGCATACTGTGGACTGCATACTAGCTACTTGGTATATACCTACCTACCTCATAGTCTCTAGATAGTCACGCTTAGGTAATAGCAATCTTCTTCAAAAATGTTCATAATTGGCTTGAATGCTATCCCATTATTACATTCACATTGACAATCCCCATCTACCTACTGCTCTCGCTTCTCCATACAGAAAAAAAGAAGGGCAAATCCTCTTATGAACCTTGAAACATATCCCCAGATGAAATAGATGAAATAGATGAATCAGACCGATCTAATGCCCTGTGCTCTCTTCAACCAATGAAAAAAAATTCCGGATTGATACCGGTTGATGTAAAACATCATAGAAAATAGAGTGGCAGATCACTACGTCAGTAAGAACAGCTAATAATAACTTTAGTAAATGTAATTCACCACCTACGAATAGATAGGTAAATATGATGATTTTTACTTTCATCAAGGTTTTCAAGTGTTCCTGAGCTCTAATAGCCAAGACATTCAATCTTCCTTCAGCTATACCTAGTAAGTACTAACAACATACATAGTATCCATCTAGTCAATGCAAATCTGATCATCTTTCTTTCCCATCTTCTCATCCATTCTTTTCATCTCATCTCCTCCTGTAGATTGATTACATTCTATCCAATTCTGCACAATTCCCATCTCCTTCCATCCATATTAGATAATACCCATCAATTGATCCATTCTCCCGAATCAGAATTGCCTTAAGGTTTCACATTTTAGCTCAAGTTCATCATCACTCCCTATCATATCGCTTTCCTTCCCTCCAATTCCCAATCCAAACTCAACCTAACCCCAAAATGTGCGACTTCGGAATTCCATTTGTCTGTATCCAATGTGGTACTGATCAAAACCCATGTCATGTTAAGATAGTCGGTCCCACACTTGGATTCGGAGTTGGAGTACTCAGCGCTGTGAGTATAACCAATCCCCCCTCCTCGTTCCGCACTAGCAACGGCTTTATGAGCTACAAGTCTCCCAGCTACAGCCAGCACTGTGACCACTTCAAGTTTGCTTTCAACTAACAAATACAATAGCTAGTATGTTGGCCAGCCTCGCTCTTCGTCGGCTGCTGCGCTACGGAAGTGGGTAAAAAGTAGGTTCTCAGCTTTTGCTTCTCTCCTGTCCATCCATTACATCACAAGCCAATGTCGAAATGATGGCGACTAACGATAGTGCACAAATCAGAATGTTAGGAGCACCTGTGGATATCAATGGACAGGTCTCAAACGCGATACCGTTTTAGTTGTGAATATTTGCATTCGGAGACAGCTACAGTGCGTCGATTTGATGGGGGAAAAGTTAGGATTTGGATAGGTGTGCATGGAGAGAAGAGGATAGAACAGAAGGATGTTACAATGATACCTAGGAAGATGGGCGGTGGAAAAGAATGTAATTGGGCGGATGATCTGATCTGATCTGGTATGGCATAATGCGTATATATAATGAGTGTGCGAGCCTTCACAGGCAATGAACTAAAAATATGAAATGATTCAACAATTGAGATTGCACTTTCAACATCGCGCCTAAAATGCTCTCACACCCCAAACCCCATAGTGTCATAGGATCAACCTTCATCTTTCAACGCGTCATATTCTCCCGCGTCTAAATAATAACACGTACACAGAGCCATGCAGAACACAACACAGCATATCAATCCACAATTCCATTTACTGTTTGCTCTACCATTTACACTACCATCCAATCCCATTTCTCCCCTGCGATTCACAACTCACCTCCAGGCTACCATTGCAACCCCCTCTCCCCCAAAAGAGTACCAGATAGTGTCTAAGGATTAGCTGAGATACCCCGTACATCAGCAGATCTATATGATATGCGAAGAAAAACGATACCAGCGAATACTCCGAGCGGAGAGATATAGATGATTTACAGTTTTACTTCACTTCCTCGAAGTACCTAGGTAATGATTACCGTAAGAAATCACAGCCAACCTATGTATCCCCAACCCAGCGTATACCCCTCAGCTTAAGACTTTCCATACAAATCCAAAATCTCAAGGTCTCTCTCTCTCTCTCTATCATGAAATCATTGAATTATCAAATATACATACATAACACACATACAAGAACGTGAACGACCACTTCAAGAAATCTACCTACTATCAATCGCAACCGAGAGCGAGTTGAGACGGATTGAAAAGTATATTAAGGTCATTGTGAAAAAGTTCAGTTTGATGTGTATGTATAATTAATTCTATTTAGATAATATTGCTACTACCCGCTGTGTTGTACTTGTTATTTCCCAGAGGACATCGGTGTATATGTATGTATCTGTTCATACAAATCGTCAAGGTAGATAATTGAAGTATTGAAGATGAGAATGAAAATGAAGATATATAAACAGAACATTCGTGTGCAATGTTAATTTCATGATTCGAGTCCATGGTATGAAAACGTAGAAAATTTTACTTCCACACTAGATATTTGGCTCTCCCTCTCTAGCGAGGGAGCACGTAACATAATAATAACGTCATGAGTCGATAAGGCCTTGATTGGAAATGAAGAGGGGGGACGAACCCAGAAAGAAATCCTTAAATGTAAGCAAGCCCCTTTCTGTCGATATATAATGATCAAGGCGAAGATAAGATATAACACGACTTACCGTGTTTCTGACAAAGTAAACGTCAAAGAACACTAGAGTTAGCACATATCACAAATAGACTTACCATCTTATCACAAAACAGTGTGCTCCAAGGGCACAAGATTCGTATCTTCTCAAAAACTTTGTCAGCATTGCAATAAAATCTAAGTACAATATAGGAGTCTGCACCTTTGCACCATGATAGATATCCTCAGTCCCCGCTCGAACTGATCTGATCAAGCCAATCTCACACCAGCTTGTCTGTTCTTCTTCAACTGTTGTGCTGCTGCTCCCGTCATACCACCAATTTGACTTCCATCTAGTGAACTCTGCGCTTCTCTTCGTTTCTCATCTTCGATCTTCTTCAATAATTTCTCCGTCTTTTGTTTTCCGCTGCCCTTACCATGGAACTGATGTGATAAATGTTTGAAAGCCTCTTTCTGGTTCATGTTTCTTCCGTATTCATCGACATATTTGAGCTCTACGTTGGGCTTGTATTCCTTGTTAAAATGCTCAGCGAGTTGCCTCGATTCTTGTTGGTCTCGCATCGTATTCTGTTGTCTGGCATGTTCTTCTCTATCACGAGCAGACATTCGATCCAAACGACCTGTGGTACGATCTCTTTCTCTTTGAGCTTTCGCTCTTCTCTCCGCTTCTGCCTCACGTCTTTGTTTTTCTGCGAGAAACATTTGCTTCTCTCTGAAAATTGTGGCCACATCACCAGACTCTGAAGTCTTTAGAATACCTCTTTCTCTCAAGAGTTTTAAAGTAGAGCCCAAACCCTTTTCGAGAGTGGCTTCCTCTTCCAATCCATTATTCGCAATGGCATCCTTGGTTTCTTCTTCACGCTTGATCCGAGCGAGTCTATCTTCATCATCCTCAATATTTGCGTACGATTCGTTCATTTGGACATCCCCATCATCATCATCAGAATCAGCGCCCATGGAAGTAACGGCGTCTGGTCGAGATACAGATCTTTTCTTGGGCTCTGGTGCGACTGGCTTTTGAAGGTTCGCAACAAATTCCGAGGTTTCATCAATAACTAGTCCCGAATCATTACCTTCCTCATTATCTGCTGCTGGGGTTGCTGATGCTTCATCTCGTAATCGCTGAGCGAACTCTTCTGGTCGCAACTTTTGGCGCTTCTTTAGTGCATTTCTTCGTTGGGTAGCAAGTAAAGCTTGTAAATCGTCATCATCAACAAAGGACATGTCCTCGAGAGTTCGTTTTTTGACAATCGGCTTGGTGCCTTGATCAACATCCATTGCATCAGCATTATCTCCATTGGATGCAGCTGGTTCAGATTCTGGAAACACATCGTCTTCATCCACTACCTTTTGTCGCGTTGACTTAGCCTTCTTCTTCTTGGGCTTTCTAACTTTGATGTCTGAAATATCAAGGTAATCGGATTTCGGCTCATCGTCTTCTAAATGAAACATTAGCGACTGTACTGTTTAGAACTTCAAGTAGTCGGGGTTCTAAAACTTACTTAAAATATCGAGGCTGAAGGTTTTGGCTTTTGATCTCGAGGTAGAGGCAGAATTTACTGATGCAGCTTCAGTAGTGCTACCCATACCATCCAAAGTGAACCTCTTTCCTTTCTTGCCATCAATCTCCTCGTCATACTGGGCTAGAATCTTTCTATCCCCAGACTCATCGTCGTCATTTGGGTTGTACACGGGCTTCTTCTTTTTCAGTTCCAACTTGTCAGACAACTTCTCACGCTCGCGCAAATCTAAATTCTCTAACTCATCTCCCTCTTCCTCGTTTTCATCGATGGTGGTATCCTTTAATGTGAGAACTTGATCCTCTCCTTCAACAAATGTATCTAGTTCATGACCGACTCTAACACCTGCAAGATCTTTGGCTGTATATTCGGCGGCTGCAGCAGCCTCTGCCTCGGCAAGTTCCTGTTCCTTCTTTCTGGCCTTTTCGATCTCCTTCTGTCGTTTCTTTTGTTTCATCAACCATGCTTTGGCATCCAAATCGCCATCATCATCGGCTTCTCCTAGACCTTTGCCTTCGAGTTTCGCAAATCGTTTGGCTGTATCTCGCGCTCTCTTGATGGCTTCCGCTTTAGCCTCTCTTTTTCTTTTGGTTTCTTCAGCTTCTTGCAGTTTTCGATAATTGTCATAGCCTTCAGCCTGTCGCGATTCTAAAGTACTGCCAGCATCCTCTACTGGTGCAGATGGAGCCTGTTTAAAAATTGGACCTGCAGCTCCTGGCACTGCTAAAGGCTTCATTCCAAGTGAAGCTCGAATACGATTCGTCTCCTCAATAGATATAGCGTCCGCCATTTTGATATAACGTGATATGAGATGTCGAAGAAATTGATTGATGATTATTGTTTCGAGTTTCGCGACATTAATAAAGTTGAAGTTGGAACGTGAGGATGACAGATGAATTGACTCTAACCCTAATGAATACTAGTGCAGTCCCAAAGCGACGCTAAATTAGCGCCATAGCTTCGCTACAAAAGTTTTTCATTGCGCAAAAAGTTTTTGATTTTCTTCTTACAAAAACACCAGATTTGTGTCCAGCGTCCCTTTACCAGAACTGCTCGTCAGCGATGGTTTAAGGTTGCATGCTGAGGCAGTTCGATCGTCTATGGAGCCATCAACCTACCAAGGTAATTTATGATGTCAATATCCGATCGACAAATCTCAGAATGATCGGTCCTTATGAAACCTGAGTCGCTCTGGCTGATTCGGTGGATGAGTGTACTGAAGACGTCAGATTCCAAATCTGTTTGCCTAGGCTGTTAGCCTTTGAGGTTGCGGAATAACCCTCTCGTCTACATTTCAATCTTGGGGAATTTACATAATGAAGCAACACTTGATTACGATCTACGACACTTCTGACTTTATACGGCGATTGCGCAGATCTATGAGATACTTGTGGAGGTTACATGAGTGATAGAATATCTGCGAAGACACTGAGAAGAGGCGTCATCCTCGTCCGGTTCTTATTCCGCTCGAATGGAATATAATGATATACATGCGTATTGCGCGCCAAGTTAAGTATTAGGTAGACATCCACGTATTTTATAATTTTGCTTTTGCAAAGAAAAGGCCCGATACATTATCAATTATTTCAAACTTTCTTCCATTGAGTGACATGCAATGCCGTGCACGCATCGGGATTACGTACCGTTACGGTAGTTCTCCGCCCTACCTCGAGTATAATTCCTTACGTTGGCGTGCGAGATTCTCATAGCCGGGTTGTATGCCTCTATCCTGAAGATGGAAGCTGGACTTGGATCTGGACCTGGTTGGCTCGAGCTTGTATGATCTGTATTATGACCATAGCAATGGGCCCATGGTTCGCTCAAGCACTGGGCCGACAATCATGCATGCAGAATAATATACCTACTACTAGTATGTACCCGGCAAGCGGTCAGTCTTCTCAATTGACGCAAAAGCTATGTGCCTCGGGTATCAATTACAAGGTGCATTGCTCAATCAAAGAAAGTACTTGATTCTCGGGGTTTGACCTCGGTATACTTGCTGGTTTCTTTCCAGATGACCCTGTCTTGCAGAATACCTTTCTACTTGGTGTTTCTTCGTCCATGGCTCGTCATTCGATCGGATAACGGATAATCCTTCGATCCCGCAATTGTCTATGCCGCGCCGCTTCCAAATCGTTCAAGGACCCGATCTCTCTAGCCACCATTTGGTCCATGTAGAGGAGTGGTGAAGAACTTCGCAGGATCCTCAAATGCAACTGCATGCTTATATTGTACAGAGTACAAAGTGTCAAAGGTACGACAAATCTGCTCTTCCTTAATCTCAGCATCTATTAAGCTCACCTACAAGGTCAGGAACAAACTCCACGAACAAACTCCACTCCAGATCATGTATGCACCTGCATGGAGGATCTTTACCAAACAATCTCTAAACTCATACCGGTAGGTACCGTACATCAAATGCAAAGCAGAAGAACGTGCTCAGGCGCAGCGCGGGGTTGAATTCAGGCTGTGGCTGCAGACAAGGGACGGCCCGATTAGATAGAGAATGGCTCGTGTGGGGACCCCGGACTAGCGAACACCTACGAGCGAGTCCGTACCTTGGTACCTATAGCTACTAGGTATACGAAGTACAATGTAATTGCTGACTGCGGGGTTGAAAATAATATGAAGTTATACACACTTCATCTTGCCCCCAAGTTAGTAATTACAGACTAACGCATGTATCAATTGAGATCTTCAAGCACATTTCAGCTGTTTTCACTAAACGAAATGGTCGTCATCCCGTCTGTCTGAAGACTACCTAAGTACGGTTAATCATTGACTATTTGGTAGGTACATTCAATCACATCTAGACACGATCTTTCAGGGGCCACTTTTACATGCGTACCAATGAACTGAGAAAAAGGCCCTAGCTTGTTACTGAGTATTTAAGAAGAAGGGGAGAAAATCAGGGAATTTAATTTATTCAACTTCATGGTAAGCTTTTAGCACATTCAAAAATTCACATATTGAACGGCATAACGTTGCGCCTAAAGTATCTCAAAACGGTTCTACCTCCGTACCGCACACAACATCGTGACTGCCTCCGTACCTTGCAGCTACACAAACAAAAAAGGCAAAATTCTGTCCTTCCTTGATTAGCTCATCTTATCCCTACAGTACTACCTTGATTCAACGACCTGCCGTTCACACTATCAAAAAAAAAATACCCTGGAGACTTCGGATGCGTCAAGACACCTAGTATCCAAAGGCACAATTCGGTCCTACATACGTTTATCCATGACTTAGGTCTAGACGGAAAGTCCTTCTCACCAATATAAATAGCAATGGCTTCTTCTTTGCTTTCCTCCCTCACCTCTCTCAACTCCATCAGCACTTTCAACAGCACTGTGATCCTTCAAGCTGTTCAACCCATTATGCATACATTCGCCCCCCTCCTTTTGGTTGGCAGTCTTGCCCTCCAAACTATTTATGCTTTGCCTGGTCCTAGTAAAGTTGAGCAACGCGCCGAGATCCTAAAACGCTCGGTGGATTCTTTTATTGCCACTGAAAGTCCTATTGCTTTCAGAAATCTTTTATGTAATATCGGCTCAGATGGAGCTTGTGCTTCAGGAGCAGCTTCGGGGATTGTGATTGCTTCACCTGACAAAGTGAATCCAGATTGTTAGTATTTCATGAACTTGTTTGAAAAAATGGAATTCTGATATGCAAAAAGATTTTTATACTTGGACTCGAGACTCCGCATTGGTCTTCAAAGCCCTCGTTGATACATTTATCAGCAGCAGTTATTCTGCATCACTTCAACAGGAGATTGAAAATTATATCAGCTCCCAAGCTGGTCTTCAAACCGTATCAAACCCTTCAGGTGGTTTTTCATCCGGTGGTCTGGGAGAGCCCAAGTTCAATGCGGATAAATCGGCATTCACAGGTGAGAATATTTGAAAACTCTCTTCTGATGGTGACTGACATGTGAACTATACAGGGTCTTGGGGAAGACCTCAACGAGATGGACCCGCTTTACGTGCTACTGCTATGATTACCTATTCAAAATGGTTGATTGCCAATGGATATACCTCCACGGTGCAAAATATTGTTTGGCCAATCATCAGAAATGATCTGTCTTATGTTACTCAATATTGTAAGTCAGCGGGAAGAAAACTAAACTAGTCTCAAAATAGATGACCCTCTTTTCTTGAAGCCTATGATTGACTCAATTCACAGGGAACCAAACTGGCTTTGATCTCTGGGAAGAGGTTCAAGGATCAAGTTTCTTCACAGTCGCTGCTCAGCATCGTGCCCTTGTTGAAGGTAGTGCATTGGCCGCTCAAATTGGTCAAAGCTGTACCTATTGTGACTCTCAGTAAGCACACATGAGAGAACATGTTTCAATACAAATACTAATCCATTTCCAGAGCCCCCCAAGTTCTTTGCTTCCTCCAAAGTTTCTGGAGCTCATCTTCAGGATACATCATTTCCAATATCAACCAAAACAGCGGAAGAAACGGAAAAGATGCAAATAGTATCTTGAGTTCTATTCAGACCTTTGATCCTACTGCTGCATGTGATGCCACCACATTTCAACCATGCTCAGACCGTGCTTTATCGAATCACAAAGTTGTGACTGATTCTTTCAGATCTATCTACAGCATCAACTCTGGAATTGCCGAAGGTGTTGCTGTTTCTGTTGGACGTTACCCAGAAGATTCTTACTATGGTGGTAATCCTTGGTATCTCAATACTCTTGCTGCTGCCGAACAACTATATGATGCATTGTACACCTGGAATAGAATTGGCTCCATCACAGTAACTGCTACTTCCCTAGCATTCTTTAAAGACTTCAGCTCTTCCATCACAGCCGGAACATACGCATCTTCCACATCAACCTACACCACTCTCTACAACGCCATCAAAACCTACGCTGATGGCTACGTCAACATCGTCGCAACCTACGCCCAAACCAACGGTTCTCTCTCAGAACAATTCAACAAAGCCGGTGGCGCCCCTCTCTCAGCCTACGACCTCACCTGGTCCTACGCCGCCTTCCTCACCGCCGCCGCCCGTCGCGCAGGCGTTGTCCCATACTCATGGGGCGAACCATCTGCCTCCAGCGTCCCAGGAACCTGTTCCGCTACCTCGGCCATCGGAACCTATTCCACCGCAACCGCCACTTCTTGGCCCGCATCGCAAACCCCCAGCGGCGGAGGAAGTACACCCACAACCAGTACATCCGCCACCACCAAGACAGCTTCCACCTCGACCACCACTTCTTCATGCGCAACAGCCACTTCGGTAGCTGTTACTTTCAATGAATTGGTCACTACCTCCTTTGGCCAAACGATTAAACTCTCCGGTTCCATCTCCCAATTGGGAACTTGGACACCGGCTTCGGCGATTGCGTTGAGCGCCGCGAAGTATACGACTAGCAATCCGTTGTGGACCGTAACGGTCAATCTACCAGCTGGCACGACGGTGTCGTATAAATTTATCAATGTGGCGAGTGATGGGACGGTTACTTGGGAGGCGGATCCAAATAGAAGTTATACTGTTCCGACAGGTTGTGCTACGACTGCTACTGTTAGTGGGAGCTGGCAGTCGTGAGAGAATCTCTCAGATTCTGGAAAGAAATAATGAGGAGATGTTGGTAGTGGGAGCTTGGGGCAGTGAGATACAGGAGTGGAGCTTTATGATTGTATGAATTATTTGATTATGGTACATAAAATTGATCAGTATCGTTGCATCATTGCAGTTCCATCAAGCCGCAACAGCGTGTGTGAATTCGTATGTGTTTGTTTTCCCACTGATATCCTCAGAAATCACCCCAAGCATTTCAAGATAAGTTCCGAATTCTACAACTCTGAAGATCCTCGGGTCGCTAATAGCAAGATATACCCTTCACATGATTTGATATCATATGAAAAGGGCAGTGAAGTAAGGTGAATAACAGAAACATTAGCAAATCTGCAACATCAATCAATTCCAAAAGGCTCCCTCGAGATCCCTTGAATTTGGCCCCCTATATCTCGAAGCGACAATTTGCTCTCTCTCAGGTGTTCCTCTGAAGCAAGAAATTCCTCCGAAGCGATCTTCGCAGAACTATATTCAGACTCCTCATTCTTCCTCGTCACTTGTAGCTTCAATATTTTCTTTCTTGCCCTTCTTAACCTTTTGCGCTGCTAGCTTGACTTTTTTATTCTTGCCCTTGGATTTTTTGTCGGCTTCTGAGTCTGTTTCTACGGCTTCTTCTTCTTCCTCTTCTTCCTCAATCAACTCTACTTCTTCCTCGTCTTCCTCTGCTTCCTCTTCATCAGGACTAACGTCAATACCTTTTTTCTTAAGATTGGCGTTGATTTGGGGGATGGATTTGAGGAAGTTTTTGTATTGGTCGACTGTTAAGGAGATGCCCTATTTATTCTTTATTAGCTTTTGACGTCTTTTCCTGTTTCTACTTGTCTATTCTGAATATTGTAAATGTATAAAATTTGCAAAGATGGTGTTTGTGGAACTGCGCTGAGCGAGAGGGGGAGGAGGGGGAGGAGGCAATAAACCAAACCTTCTTTCCAGGTAAAACATTTCCATCTTTCTCATAGAACTCGCGGATGTTTATGAGTGTTTGACCTTTGAAGTCTGAAAGCTCAATTTTGCGAGGAGTGCGACCGGTGGAGAGATCCCATGAAGGAGAGATGGCGGAGGAGGAGGAAGTGGGTTTAGCTGTTGTAGTGGCTTTGGTGGTCTTAGATTTCTTAGACTGAGGGGTACGTTAGCGAGGGCTGGACATTTGTGAGGTGGGATGGGATAGAGAGTGGCAATGTATTTAGAGTTGATTTTGGATGATGTAAGAAAGCGAAGGATGGAAGAAATTGAGGATAACTGGATTGAGTTGGAATTGGAATTGGGAGAGGGGTTACCTTGCGAACAGCACCATCATCATCGGATACGAAACCACCATCAGAGTCATAAGTCTCGGCAGGTTCAGCGCGGGCTCGTTTTGGCATTTTGAGGGGACGTAGAGATTGAGATTGAAATATGCGGATTAAATTGGAATTTGATTTGTTGGATGGGAGTGATGAATCAGCTTATCAATGAGGGGTCTTTTGGAGTAAAAAGGTAAGATGAGATTATTTAGAGAATAGAGGAAACAATATCAGATAATGAAGTAATTGAGATGATTTGTTTCAAAGTTCAAATTTGGGATGAAAGATTGTTTGATGAATTGGATTTCATTTGGATTTCATTGTCATGAATTTGGTTGACGCGTTGAGATAAGACGAGAGTTCGCGTTTGCGCGTAAATTGATTTTGGTGGTAGGCTCGTGGGCAAGGATGGATGGATTGATAGATCTACATCACGACGGGGATATGTAACTAAGACACTTTCTAAATTTCAATTGATATTCCTTGAATAATTTGATTTCATCGAAGTCGAAGGATATCATAGAATCATATGTTTGCTCTCGAATCCTTGAAATTTGGTACCAATATATTGATCTGTTGATTTGATATAGAATTTCTGTTCATAGGTAAGTAAATACATAGTGTTCATACTCGGCATCTCTCTTGTTTCGGGTAGTACCTAACCTCACTCAAGCTTTTTTAGTAATGGAAACGGTAATCTTACCTTCCCTTACCTCTCTAGCTACAGGACTGGGGAAAGGGAAGGGGAAATCATCCCTGACGATCCATCAAACCTCAATATTTACACATTTACCTAGCAAGACGTTTCTATTCTTGTTTCAAAGGCTTCTTTTCACCGTGCTTGGACCGTATGTTATCGATTATGATTACAGAAAATGTCATCAGATGTGATGATTTGAATATTTGTCTTCCAATGGAGTGAAGGATCTAAGTATACAAAAACGTAGAATGTTGAAAGAAAAAGCCATTTGAAAAGACACCTAGGTAGTATAGATGTACTTAATTGTAATATGGCATGCAACCTTTGGGGTACAGCAGGTGCTAGGTAGTGTTATCGCTGATAACAAGATTGAGTTGCCATTTTGTTTCAACTCAGCCTCAAAGTTCGCGGTCGAAAAAGAAGGTACACAGTAGTCAAAACCAACATTTCATTGTTCAAAATGGACTTCATTACTTTTTCAATGTGAGTCTCGAACACTTTTTCTGTTCTTTTGACATTCGTTCTTAATCTTAGTACCCCTAGTACATGAAGCTATTCGAGATAAAAGCTACGCTAAACTAGGCAATGACGATTGACATTCAATTGACATTGCGAGTAGAATGACTTTGGATTAACATTGCATTAGCATTCCTTCGAACTTAGCACTTTCTGATTCTTTTGCCGCAGCAGCACTGAATCAACATAACAGGTTCAAACTTTATAAAAGAATCAAACAATACAATACTGTGAGATAACACCACTACTTGAATGCCCACAATGGACTCAACAAACGAGTCCAAGGTCGCGGAAGTCGCGACCGACGACCACATAACTACACGA
Organism: Botrytis paeoniae; assembly: GCA_004786145.1. Lineage (NCBI taxonomy): Eukaryota > Fungi > Ascomycota > Leotiomycetes > Helotiales > Sclerotiniaceae > Botrytis > Botrytis paeoniae. Next base: position 159,893 of record PQXI01000034.1, read on the forward strand.
TTACTACGATTTGTTTCTACGGCTTCGAACGAGCAGCTTATTTTGGCAGCTCTTGCTCTATCATTCGGCATATACATAATAATCGATGGACTGTTTCTTCTCCTCCTTGGAGGCCTAGGCGGTGTCATCCTACATACAATTTTTACGGAGAAAAGTGCTTTGGCGGTGCGAGAAGAAGCAGTAAAGCCAAAAGACATTCAGTATGAATTGGTTGAGGCTGGCGCGGGAATCAACTTCGAGAGTTTCCGACCTAAGACTGCCACTGCGTTAAACGACTTGGTTGATGCCGTCATTCGGGATTATGTCAAGTATTGGTACAGTCCAATACTACCAAACGATGAAGCATTCCCCATTGCTGCGAAATCAACCCTCACGAGGTTCATTCTATCGATGTCTCAGCGTTTGTCGAGAAAGCGACCTGCCGACACATTCCTCGATTTCCTTACCAACTCGTCTTCCATTACCATTGTCTTTCTCAATGAGTTGGCGAATGCAACTTCTGCGACCCCAGGAACAAGCCGGCCTGTCGGAGAGATGGTAACCGCTTATTTGAGTGCAAACCCAGATAGCAGTCTGGCCAACATAATGAATGAGAGACAGCAGAAAATAAAGTTTACAATGGCAGCAGACGATCTTCTGCGAAGCTTCCTTGAGAAGTCAGTCTATGAATCCGGACCAGCCAGAATCTTTTTAAGGGAGATCCTAGCTGGGGTCGTCTTAGAAATGACTCTAAAAAGTTGTTCTAAGCCGGAATTTATCAACGGATGGATTGTATACCTCTTAGAAGACGGAGAGCCTGGATTGGGACAGGCAATTGATGAAGCCATGGACCGTAGAAATATCCACGATCCATTCTCCGACATTGATGGCAACGTTGGAAATGTTAGTATTGCTAGATCCCCTAAGAAACAAAAGCATCAAAGGCAAATATCGGATGAAGATGCCAACAATGAAGCTATGGCAGAAGCGAAGAGACTCAGCATGTTGATTGCTGCAGAGGATGCAAAGAAACTTGCGCAAATCGATGATTTCAAGGACGAGGAAAATAAATTCCTTGAAGATCAAAATGTCAAAGAGAATATACAACCGGAATCAGTTTCTGTATCATCAACAAACGGCATTCCGCCTCACACCCCTATCACAGACTCAAGACCTTCTCTATCTGGATCTGATACGAAGAGCAGATCCCCTATGTCTCCTGACTCGAAGCAAGCTCTATCGCCTACAACCCCGCAGACCACTTCCTCGTTTACCAGCTTCGACCAGATCGTGCCCCCCACACCTGCCGCATTATACTCAAATGAAACCTCACCTCAGAGAAGCAAGCCAGTGCCTCTAACCTTACATAATGCTAACATCATTATTTATGATGACTCGGTCGTTTCCGATAAAGGAAGGATCAAGAACAAACCTACAATGGACTATATGGTCCAAATTGAACCACAGTCATCGATCCATCCCGGATGGATGATTGTCCGAAGATATTCGGATTTTGAGACCTTGCATGAGGTACTTGGACGAATCGCTAAAGTTTCAGGTGCGAATACTTTCATTGAGAAACACCAAGATTTACCAAACTGGAAGACCCTCACCAAACCATTGCTACGCGGTAAATTGGAACAATATCTGAAAGATGCTCTCACTCACCAGCCACTTGCTGAAACCGAGGGCATGAAACGGTTCTTGGAAAAGGATCAAGGGACAATGCCGGCAACAGCTACAAAAGCTGGCTTTAACTGGCCTACATCTTCTCTGGAGAACATGGGTAAAGGCGTTTTTGATACACTTAAAAGCGCTCCGAAGGGGGCAGCTGCTGGGGTCACGGGAGTTTTCAGCAACATTGGATCACTTGCACAAAAGAGAGCCAGTCAAAGTAGCTTGCACTCTCAAAACCGTATCTCGACACCAGCACTGTCAAGAGTGGATAGTATAGCATCTCAAAGTAGCTTTCAATCCCAAAATCGTATGTCAACACCGGCTCTGTCAAGAGTGGATAGCATGGCCTCATCAAATGGTTCCTCATTTGAACAAAAAAGGGGTAGATTGAGCGAGGAGAGCATGAAAGCAGCTTCAGTTGTCTCACATCCTGGAAAGACTGCATCTTTCGGACGAAAGTTAAGTCGTGGTTCTATTCCAGGCGCTGAGGAGGAGTCTGGTATTAGAACCAGAGGATCATCTGTAAGCAGCCATATGAGCACCGCCTATAGCCCGTCAAACAGTCGTGAGCCTAGTCAAACTCCATCAACATCTAAGTTACAGTTGCCGCCACCACCTACTGAGATGCCCGATGATTATACTACCCCAATCGACAGGTCATTGAATCAATCTGGGCCAGAGAATGAGAATAACGGTGCAATCACAGCACCAAACGAGAAAACCCTTACTCCAGTCGAGAAGTCATTGCACCAAGATGTGCTTAACAATGACAATAGCGTTGCACCTACACCAGCAAATGAGAAAAAGCCTGCCCTATCTGAGAAGTCATTAAACCAGGACATGCTGGGCAGTGATAAAAACCAAACACCTATACTATCAAAAGAGAAGAAATCTGCCCCACTGAATGAAGAAGAAACCAAAGTAGCAATCGAGCTCCTCTTCGCCATCATAACAGAACTATATACTCTGTCTTCTGCTTGGACCTTTCGACGCACACTCCTCACTGCCGCGAAAACATTTCTTCTTCGTCCAGGAAACCCTTCTTTATCCTCTATTCAAGGTCTCTTACAAGAGTCCGTTATCTCGGCCTATACTTCCGATGCGGGTATCGCTTCTTCCATTCAGAAATTAAGAGAGAATGGCTTACCTACAGAAGCTGAATTGAAAGCCTGGCCAGAAGAGATGACAGCAGAGAAAAAAGAGAAGTTGAAGACTAAAGCAAGAAAGCTTCTACTAGAGAGAGGCATGCCTATTGCCCTAATGGGGGTGATGGGACAAGCAGCTACCGGAGAAGCATTAGGGAAAGTGTTTGATGCATTGCAAAGGGAAGATATTGCACGGGGCCTGGTTTTTGGTCTATTACTCCAAGGGATCAAGGCTATAACACAGTAAAGACGGGACATTGAAAGAATTAGAAACACTACGAAGAGATGAGCCATTCAAAAGCATAATTAGATACCACTGTTACGTAGCATTATTAATCAACGAGAAATGAAATATGAAAAATGTAATTATTAAAATAAAAAATTTACCTCGTTTTAAGATACTCCTGCAATGACTGCAATAATCCCTTGGTCTGCAACTACTACACATTTGTTCGTAGAGATGTGCTCCATGGCCACCACAGCAATCCATCTGGTGCCCCAAGCTGACAATGGGAACGAACTTACTGATTAAGGAACAAAATTTCTGAAGTTCAACGTCTTCGGTCTCGGGCTGGATGGGGATGCAATATTTGATAGGGTGCAGGAAATCAAAATGAAATAGCTGGCGAGTATCTTCTTATGCTCGATCTTCAGGCTAGATATACAAGAAATGGGATAAATAAGAGCTCTAGAAGCAGAAAAATCTGGGAAAATACTTTTCTCATAACTGACATTCAATTGAGATATGCAACGACAGATCTGAGGGGTGGGAATAGGAGATATGATTCTTACACTTTTTCACTTCCTTCTTTGATATTTCGTGTGGTCGATATAATGAGATGTGTAACGAATGATATGGGGAACCATAAGCCGGTTAGTAGTAACATCCTCGATGTACTGGACCAATATTATTTGAAGATTTAGTGGTGAGAAATCAAGTGATTCTTCAAGGGGATTCGGGGATTTGGATTGTAGGTCCTGTGCGAAAAAGAAAGGAGTATAAATAGCCGTGCCAAAAGCAAGCGAAGAAGTGATATGAAGGCTCGAAAGTCAATGTAGTGAGATTTTCATATGAAAGCCGTTGCTTTTAGAAATCGTTAGATGTAGCGTCTGCAGGATCTCCTATATTGATATTTCAGATTCACAACTGTGAGAGCTCGATTTTCTCTTTCTTCTGGCGAAAACCACATTTAAAATTGATTCAGAAGCAAGAAATGCGTTTGTTCTATTGATTCATGATATCCATAGCCTAACCCCGTATTTTTACACCATAAAAATCCTTCTCCATTGGCGAAAACAAAGGAGAGCGATAGTCCTAGCTATCCTATATATCATCTCCAGCTCATCCATAACTTTACAGATCCCTATCATTCCCACGCGAATACCCACGACAAAAATCCAAAGCAATCCATTCATCCTGTCCATCCATTCATATAGCACACATAACTCCTTCCCAGTCCCCTCCCGATTCATTATTCCATTACTCTGTAGCTAACCATCGTTCCAACCTTATGGTTAGCCGTACTGAAACTCCTCAGTTGTACTTTCTCTCCATTCACAATCTCTCTCGCATCACTATCTCCCCATTCCATTGGAACCTCACTATCCGCATCTGCGTAGACCAAAACATTAAATGTGCATGCGCCATCCAGTTCTGGCAAAAATGTAACACTGGCTGTAATTTGTCTGAATATCGATTGAATCTCTAATTGGATTTCTGCTTCGGTTTTCTCGGGTGTGGGTGCGGGTGCAGGTGCTTCTCCCTCTGCGGGTGTATTTTCGGATGTGGATGGAGTAGTGGAAGATTTAGATTTGGATGATTTCTTGGAGGGTTTGTTGAAGATTTCGACATCAAATTGCCAGCGTTCAACATCTTCGCCGGTTTCTTTGGAAGTGATTACGACGATGAGTTTGGTAATCTTTCCGTTTACCATCCATTTGTCGAGTTGAGACATGATTTTCTTGATGTAGGCTTTGACTTGGTCATCCGAGGAAACTGATGAAGTGGAGTTAGTCCTGAAATATAGCATGGTGATTATGGAGGAGTGAGAGGTGAGGGGTTGAGATGTTAATATTGTATAAGAAGGACAAACCAAGCATTGTGAGGCCATATTTCTTGACTCTGTAAAAAGATGGTTAGTTCAAACGTTCATCGACTACGATGTGAATTGGATAGACAAACGCTGAGAAGTCTTCTGCGGGGTATACACCTCGTTGAAAGCTATGAAACTATTAGTGATTTGTAGACCGTTGACAGATGAGTTAAAACTTACAGGATAGTATTTATTGAGTATTGGAACTGGGGAGATTAGTTTCCCTGCTTCAGATTGAACATCCAGTACTCACAAATTCCGCAACAAGTTTCGAAGAACCTATAAGTTATCAACCCTGCAATTTGACTTTCACGGAGTTTGACATACCTTTCAGAGAGAGTTTATGAGTTTTCGCCTTGTCCGATTTATCAGATTTGTCTTTTGACTTTGTGGTTGCTTTTGTAGCTGCTTTTGTGGTTGGCTTTGTGGTCGACATATTGACTGCAATTTAGGAAGATGATTATGTTCTACAACCTGGCAGGCCTTCTTAACTATGTGTCTCTGATAAAAAGAAAGTAAAGAGCCCAAAATAATTAATCGGTTGCCTCAGCGACCGCCGTATCGGAAAGTTCCGTCGCAAGCAAAGCATCCCCAAACTTAAATTTCCCCAATCCTCAACCCCGCGTCCTCATGCTGTGAAGCCCACTCCACAAATGCAGCGATGTCCATTAAACCTGCTTAGGCTTCCCAGCACTATCAGATCTCAATATGCATCCCATTTCCTCCCTCTCTCCTTCCCTCGAACATTCACCACATCGGTGACACGATATGCTGTTGCTAAGAAAATCGTTGGGGATCTAGAACGTCGCATCCAAGCTATACCTATTGAACGATTCCGGAACTTCTGCATCGTAGCACATGTAGATCATGGAAAAAGTACACTTAGTGATCGATTACTCGAATTAACGGGCACGATCCAACCTGGTGGCGATAAACAGATCTTGGATAAGCTGGAAGTGGAACGGGAACGAGGTATTACTGTCAAGGCGCAAACATGTAGTATGTTATGGAATCATGAAGGGGAAGATTATCTACTTCATTTGGTCGATACACCAGGACATGTGGACTTTCGAGCTGAGGTATCGAGGTCTTATGCCAGCTGTGGAGGAGCTCTGTTACTAGTAGATGCCAGTCAAGGTGTACAAGCTCAAACGGTTGCGAATTTCTATCTGGCATTTTCACAGGGTTTGACATTGGTACCAGTGGTTAATAAGGTGGACTTACCGACTGCGGACTCGCCGAGGGCATTACAGCAAATGGAAGAAGCATTTGAATTAGAGCCCGAGAATGCAGTTTTGGTCAGCGCAAAGACAGGATTAAATGTTCCAGCTATCCTTCCGAATGTTATTAAACAAATTCCAGCACCAGTTGGCGACCATACTAAGCCACTGAGGTTATTGTTAGTAGATTCATGGTACGATAACTATAAGGGCGTTATTCTACTGGTTAGGATTTTCGATGGAACCATCAAGGCTGGTGACCAAATTGTGAGTTTTGCAACCGGAATCAAGTATTTCGTGGGTGAAGTAGGAATTATGTATCCGGACCAGACACCTCAAACTATTCTGAGGGCTGGCCAGGTTGGATACATCTACTTCAACCCTGGTATGAAGAAAAGTCAAGAGGCTCTAAGTGGTGATACCTATACCACTGTTGGCTCAGAACATTTAGTCGAGGCATATCCTGGCTTCGAAGAGCCAAAGTCTATGGTCTTTGTGGCAGCGTTCCCAGTTGATCAAAGCGACTACCATCATTTGGAAGACTCCATCAACCAAATCGTCCTCAACGACAGAAGTGTAACTTTACAAAAGGAATCTTCAGAAGCACTTGGCGCAGGATGGCGTTTAGGGTTCCTTGGTACTCTTCACTGCTCGGTATTCGAAGATCGTCTCCGTCAAGAGCATGGCGCAAGTATCATCATCACACCACCCACCGTACCCTTCAAAGTCATCTGGCGCGATGGGACAGAGTCCATCATCCAAAACCCCGCCCTCTTCCCCGAACAAGAAACCACACATCAACGCGTCCAGGAACTTCAAGAACCCTACGTCTCAGCCACCATCACCCTCCCCGAAGAATATCTCGGCAAAGTGATTGAACTCTGCGAATCAAACCGCGGCGAGCAAGTCGATCTCACCTTCTTCACCGCCACCCAAGTAATTCTCAAATACGACATCCCCCTCGCCCAACTCGTTGACGATTTCTTCGGAAAACTCAAAGGCGCAACGAAAGGTTACGCAAGTCTTGACTATGAAGATGCAGGTTTCCGCAGGAGTAGTATTGTGAAACTCCAACTGCTCGTTAATAAAGGTCCAGTGGATGCCGTGGCAAGAGTAGTACACACTAGTCAGACGGAAAAGATAGGTAGACAATGGGTTACGAAATTTAAAGAACATGTTGACAGACAAATGTTTGAGGTTATTATTCAGGCGCAAGCGGGAAAAAGAATTGTAGCGAGAGAAACACTTAAACCATTTAGAAAAGATGTATTGCAAAAGTTACACGCAAGTGATATTGGGAGAAGGAGAAAGTTGTTGGATAGACAGAAGGAGGGAAGAAAGAAGTTGAAGGCGGTTGGCAATATTGCGATTGAGCATGAGGCTTTCCAGAAATTTTTGGCGAAATAAAAGGGGCTGTAGGCGAGCTTAATGAACAAATATATGTATTGAATACCTCACTTTTTTTGTACAACGTATTATTGTTTTGGAAGTAAGAGTATGCTTTCATTTCCATTCGTCCTATCTTAATCCTATCCGGGTATTTCATACTCCCATCCTACAAATCATCCGTCTTGCCATCCTCCCACTTTGAACTCCGATTTGCTTCAGTTCCAAAAGTATCGAATTACCTAGTATTCAATACGACCCAGCCCAACAACCTTAAAATATACAATGCAGTCTAAAACCCAAAACGCTATGCACCTTCTTTCGAATTCCATTCAAAGGTATCGAAGAGACAGAAAACGCCATTCCCGAGACCCATCGATCCGTCATTCCATGTATCTGACTGAACCGTTCATATGTATATAAACCCATTCATCGCTTCCGACATATATTAAGCGAACCCGTTCAATCCTGAGCGCGTTCCTTTCCCTTATCTCTCTTATCACTATTCCCATTTTCTTTCCCATCAATCTTACCCCCCTCCTCCCCTTCCATAACCTTCCCATCAAATTTCGTATCTTTGGGTCCACTCCCATCCAAGCCCTCCCAATTCCCATCCCATCCTTTTTCATCATCCACTGCCCCAATCGTTTCTCCTTTCTCGGCCATACGTCGAACATCACTCCAATATTCCAATCTCTTGACTTCTTCGTCTGCAGCTTTAAGTGCTGCTTCCAGATTCTTGGCACGTTGTCTTTGTTTCATACTCGCACTGTCGCCCTCAGTCTCGTCCCCGCCCCCCTGTTCCCCCTTTTCACCCTCCTCAACCTCCCCACCCGATTCCTCAAATTCTTTCATCAATCTCGCCAGCAAAATCCGCCTACTCGCCTGAAAGATAAACATATTCATAATCTCGTGCATGTGTTCCGGCTTTGTTAGATAATGCAATTCCTCGCCCCCATGTTTGATAAAACTCTCCACTGCTTCCATTTTCTCTCTATCGATTCGACAAATTCGGAGTACTTTCATTAGAGTTGCAATATTACTTATTTCCTCGACCTTCCACTCGGTTTCGTAATTGCGGTTAGAGGCTGCTAAACTGTTCCGACTTCGACCATCTGCCTCTAAAGCATGGGGGCCTGTAAGAGTTGTTGCGCGACTTCTGCTACGTGGCTGATGAATGAAATCAGTATTGCTGAAAATCATAAATGGTGGTGATTTTGGATTTCGTGTTCAATTGAATGACGGTAATAAACAATAAAAGAGTACCCACTGGATGTATAGTAAAGTAATCATCATTAAGCATGTGAGCATGTAGTGGCATATGACCCTTTTTGACTCGCTTTCGAATCCATACTCTTCTTCGAACAAATGAACTATACCATTTGGCATTATGCCATGACCATTTCTTAGAGAAAGCGAAAGAATATTCCCACCCTTCATCATCGACCTAATTCACACTAACAGTTAGTATGTATTCCAGATTCCAGCTTAGTGATCCAAATCCCGAAATTGTAGATATGCTTACCCCGTCATCATGATTGACAATCCACTCTGGCCACGCCCATTCCCAACTTGGATCCGGTACTTGAGCATTCGAAGTATCTGTCAAGCTGGGCTTGTTCGTGATCTTTGTCCAAGGCGCGGCATCCAGAACCCCCAATGCTTGACCAGAAAACATATGCAATCCACATAGAATCAGCCCTCGTTCGTTTTCATATAAGATATCAATCTCGTAAGGCAGTTTGTCCCGTTCCTGTTGAGCTTTTGTTCTTCTTCGACTTCGGCCCCGATTTTCTTCATCGTCAACGGCATCATACACTTCTGGAGGTATGGTTCTGCAAAGATGGAGTTAGTAAATTGCACACATGAATGGTATCAAATAATCGCATACACTATCGAGTTGACTTTAACAGGACTATCTTCAATTTCATCTGCGGCAACATGCGCGTCCCTATATTTCTTCCATTTCCTCCTTGTCAACTCCGCTCTCAAAGACCTCTTTCTCCTCAATGGCTCATCATCTCGATCCCTCGACGATGAATCTGTTACAATTATCGCTGGCAGATCATCAATTTTGACCTGCCCTCTTCTTGAGCGACTCCGACTCCGACTCCGACTTTGAACCGCATTTGGATCTGTATGATCCATCAATACGATTTCATGATCATAATCAGCATCAGTTAGTGGTTGAGGTCTCTTATTCTTGGATTGAAAAATGGACATTCTCTCGATTTCACGAGAACTGCATAGCCGTTGAACTGAGTTGCGCTTCTGTTGGCTGGCTGGCTGGCTGGCTGGCTGGATGGTTGGTCGTCTTCCTCTCCTTGAAATTAAAATAAAAAACGAAGCTGGTCTTGTTTTGGTTAAAGATGCTCGTATTGAGAACCAAGAATTTAGATTTCTGATAGCTCGGCCAAGCTACTTACTTGGGTCCTTGTGTAATGTTAATAAATCCCCCAGGAATTCCTTGATTAATTTCTATTAAAAGAGAGTTATGAATGGAATTTTGTTGCACGTCTGTTCCAAGTTATTTTGTTGGAATAATCGATGTTTAATTGAATATCCAAAACCATATACGGAGCAAGTATGGTATGTACTAGGTAACTACCAACTACCTACCAGCCTAGCTACCTATCTAAGCAGTTGGACTCAGTCTGGATCAATTGAAGAAGATGGAAGAACGGATTGGGATAGATCATTGGTGCTGACTACTCATAAGTACTAGGTAGGTAGGTAGCTTTGATACTTGCGCGCCCCCCGTTTTGATGACGTGCTAGGATACTTTACTCTGGCATCCTGGTGTCTGTATCTGTATTTGTATCTGATCCCAGTACAGATCTTGCATGGTTGATGAGTGAGACGAACGGGAAAGTGGCTTGAGATTGAATGCTGCTTTTGTTGGAAAGACATACGAATGAAACATGTATATCTGCATTTTGATGTATTCATTTATTCATATCGACTTAGATAGCTACCTATTAACCATTCTCTATCTGTTATTAAACACTCAGTAAATAGGATTCCAAATAACATCTCCAACCAATATTACATTGATCCTCTTTTCCCACAAGAACAAAGCAAATGGACTGACTAATAACCTTTACCAAAGCACAAACCCGTGACCCCATCAAATAGCACCGCCACATCCCCCGCCGCTTTCATCCCGAGCTTTCATCCAGTCTTGACCAGGATAGCTAACCTATGACGTTACACTTCCCCCTCATCATCCAAGAAACATCATATCATCGAAAAGAAGAGAAGAGAAAAAGAGAAGAAGAGAAAAAGAAGAAGCAACGTCGTAATAGTTCCATAAACAAGAATTTACCAATCAAACCGTAACCTACAAAAATCTCCCGTACCACCTTCCCTTATTTTAAGAACCTCTCTTCCTTCTACTTCCTTTGAACATAAACATTACAATACTTTCATCTACTTACAAACAAAACTTCTTTAACAATCAACAAACAAACACATTCAATCTCAATCCTAATCAATCTATACACATCACAATGGCTCAACGCAGTTCCCGCGCTCCTCTCTACATTGGTCTCGCCGCCGCCGGTGGTGTAGGTTATTATTTGTATAGCGCAGGCGGAAGTCCCAAGGTTGCTGAGAAGCAATTTGAAAGTATGTATTCTCATCCTTATTCCCATTTCGCCTCATAACCCCCCTCTCTTCCATCCAATATCGCCACCAAACTCCTTCATCTCACAACACAACATTCTATTACTCCGCAATGAGCAAATAACTAATCAGAATACCTATATAGGTGATCTCTCCCGTGCTTCCGCAAAAGTAAAGTCCGAGATACCAGGTCGCACCACACAAGCTCAAAAGGAAGCCGAGAAATGGGGTTCCGAGGCTGGTGCTAAGCTTGATTCTGCTGTATGTTTATCATCTCTACCTTTCTAGCCTCCCATTCCCATTACCCTATACTATCTCCCCCATAATCACAGCTCCTCTCAATCCCACAAACAACTAACTCCCCGTCCCACAGACCAACCAAGCCCGTGCCGAGCTCGCCAAAGCCGAAGGAAAATTCGAGCAATACAAGAACGACGCTGCCCAAACCACCATGAAGAAGATTGACGAAGTAGACCGCAAAGTCGAGGCCGAAGCTGCCAAGGCTAAGAGCGGTATTTCCAGCTGGTTTGGCGGGAAATAAATGTCCCAAATACTGTTTCAAGAGGAACGAGGTATTTATGCTCGCAAGCGAGCTAAGACATTTGCAAAATATCAAATTGTGATGTCGTTAATGGGTAATGATGATATGGCTTCAAACGCATGACGCGAGAGATAGTCGTTTTTTTATATGGCGGATACGGATGCATGGTTTTGGAATGGGGTTTCTTTGGAGGAAAGGGTCTTTTCTTCGCAAGTTAGTTAATGATGCCCGCGTGATGATGGGAGTTGTATGATAATGATAAAATCACCTTTCAATCCAATCTAAGATGTTTCACATTTGCTCACGGTGCTTTCGTAAAAATAATCCCTTCACAATATTTATAATCTCTTTTTTATTTCTTTCTTTCTTTCTTTCTTTCTTTTGTTTCTCCCCAATTGGTTGTTGTGAACCAATGCTATTCTCTGCTCTCTGGCAAGCAAAACCGGATTTGTAAACCTCACTTCGCTACCAAATGTCATAAGTTTCAAGAGTCTTCCTTTTTCTCTCTTCTATTCTGCATAAACTCCACACCTTTTTCTGCACACCCCATCACCGAATCGCTCGCTAAATATAACTTCACATTTCTTTTCATAAACATCTATTGGTAATTCTTTATGGTGCAGCTGCAGGAGGAGGAGCTTGCTCTTCCGCAACCTTTCCTCTCAAAGGGATTTCAGTCTCAACACCAGCAGCTGGTTCCTTCTTCTCAGCGCCTCCAGCAGCTTTAGCAGCTCTCTCCGCTTCCTTCTTTGCCTTCTTTCTCTCCTTATCTCTCGCCTTATCCGCCTTCTTCTTTGCTTGGGCTTCTTCCTCCGCTAATCTAGAAGCTTGTGTTCCTCCATATTGCTTTCTCCATTCGTCGGCCTTCTTCTCATCAATACGTGTGAAGAGATATGCTGGTTTACCGATTTTGTGGCCGCTCTTGAGAACAGCTGGGTCCCATTTATCAGGGATGGAGATGAGTGGGGCGGATAGTTGGGAAACGATGGACTCGGATGTTGAGGGCATGAAAGGGGATGTGATGGATGCGATGAGGTAAGCGAGATTGAGAGCGAGTCCGATGACGGTGTGAGTTCTTTCTGGGTGCTCGGCAAGGTTGGCGTTATCTAGACGATATTGGAGAAGGTTGTTTCCGCTGGTGGAAATCTTCATGACTTGATCTAAACCGACGCGAATTTTTACAGCTTCCATGTCGTTGTTATAGTCTTTCAACTGAGCATTGATCTCCTCGATGAAAGCAGGGGCATCGAACTTCTCGTCTTTGTATTCTGGAGAGAATTCTGGAATGACTCCATCCATCTTTGCATTGACAAATTTGACAACTCTGTTAACGAAATTACCCAAGTTATTTAGCAAGACAGAATTATTCAATTGAATGAAGTTTGCCCACTCAAATTGCGAATCTGCAGTTTCAGGTCGATTCGACAATAGGTAATATCTCCATACGGATGGTGGGACGCCAGTATCCTTTGCAGTATCACCAAAAACACCTACACCTCTGGATTTGGAGAACTTGCCGTTCTCGTAGTTTAGGTATTCGGTTGTGGAGAGATGGTTAAGTTTTGTCCATTTATCTCCAGTTCCCAATTGAGATCCGGGGAAAATGACAGTGTGGAATGGAACGTTATCCTTGCCCATGAATTGGTAGAGCTTAACATTCTCTGGATCGCGCCACCAAAGCTCCCAATCCTTTGTGTAGTTTGCAGTAATCGATGGGTATCCAATACAAGCATCAAACCAAACGTAAAGAACCTTGTTCTCATAACCTGGCAGAGGAATTGGCGTTCCCCATTTCAAGTCTCGAGTAATACTTCGTCCTTGCAATCCTTGTTTAAGCCATGAATTCGTAATACTGATACCATTCTTGGGCCATCCTCCTTCCTCACTTGATTTGTTAAACCACTCCTCAATCGCAGGTTGGGCTTTGTCGAGAAGTAAGAAAATATGCTTCGTCTCGCGTGGAATTGGAGTAGCACCATCGACCTTGCAAACAGGATTGATAAGCTCCAGAGCGTCAAGGAGACTACCACATTTATCGCATTGATCACCTCGTGCATCATCGTATTGACACTTAGGGCAAGTACCTTCAACAAAACGGTCGGCAAGGAAAGATTGATGCTTTTCGCAGTAGGGCTGTGTAGTTGTGCGCTCCTCCAAGTACCCATTCTTATGTAATTTCATGAAAATATCTTGTGCGATGATCGTTTGCTGTTCCGTAGTCGTCCTTCCGAAGTAATCGAACCCAATCTCGAACCAGTCGTAAACATCCTTGTGTTTTTTGTGGAATTCGTCACAAAGCTCCTTAGGAGTCTGCTTTGTTTCTAAAGCCTTGACTTCCGTAGCGGTACCATACTCATCAGTACCACAGATATAGAGGGTTGGGCGATCTCTCAGCTTGCTATAACGGGAGAATACGTCGGCGCTCAGCACACTACCAACAATATTTCCAAGATGAGGAACATTGTTCACATATGGTAAGGCACTGGTAATTAAGATGTTGTTCTTGCCCTTCTCGGGTAGGATAATGTTTGGAGTCGTCATTTTGGTTGTTGTGTTGGGAAGGAAACCTCAAGAGAAAGAACCCCGCTGTGGATTTTGTTAACGTTACTCGGGTGAGGGTGAGTCAGGCTTTGGCGGGGTCCCTTGCTTATGTAATCCAACCTTTCTATGGAAAATCCGAAAGAACGCATTTTCTTTCACCTCACGATTAACAAGCAGATTCACCAGGAAATAGTCTAAGTGCTCAAAATATTCAAGAACACATATCCAAATCAGAAGGAAAAGTTTCGTTCTAGCCAAAATCTAAGTCGAAGTAATATATTGCGAGTTTTTATATACGAGTTTTAAACGTTTGCTTCTATAATTCGCTCAAGAGTGCATCAAATCACATCACACACCAAAATGGCCACTACCGATCCTTTTGAAGATATCCTCAACCTCGAGGAAGAATTTTATTCCACCGGCTACAATCAAGGACTTTCCGAAGGTATAACCGCCGGTCGCATAGAAGGGCGGACTTTCGGACTCGAAAAAGGATTTGAAAAATACGTTGAAATGGGTCGACTACACGGAAAATCCATCGTATGGGCCAACCGAACCCCTTCTTTTCAAAAGTCCAAAATCTCCACAGTCTCGAGCCCAGAACTCGAGCAGGAGAGTCAGAAAAAAGAAGGAGAGAGATCACATGATCTCAAATTGTCCGAACTGGCCAAAAATGAAAGATTAGCAAAACATGTAAAGGTATTTCATGCATTAGCGGAAGCAGAAAGTTTGTCGACAGAGAATTCAGAAGAAGCGGTCGGTGATTTCGATGATAGGTATAAGAGGGCGGTGGCAAAAGCGAAAATTATTGAGAAGATGGTTGGGGAGGGACAAGGACAAGGAGGGGCGAAAAGTAGTGGAGATGGGGCGATTGAGGATGTTAGTGTTTTGAGGGCTAGATGAGGTTCTGTCAATGGTTTTCGACTCTCGGAAAGCTGGAACTTGTGATATAAGTACACGGAGTTACACAAATTGCGGACTTCGTGGAAGAAGCATTAATATGAAGGCATGCTTGACTTCAGACTTTGTAGTGCTGCTACGCAAAGTTGTTGTGCCGGGTGGTTCTAATAGAGCTGGAAAGCAACGGGAAGCGATATGGAATCTCATATTGAGCCCCCTCGAGGCTAGCCACAGATGGCTATTAAGCCCACTATCGCTTTTTGGGCAACTTATAGTGATGTTGGTTACGACAAAGATCGAAAGATTTACTGTACATCTCAGAAATGGGAAAAATGGTACCTTATATCCATGATTCAAACCGATAAAATGAAAGAATTTCTCTGCGGCAAACAAAATTTGGGGTTGGCGGATCACGTGGTTAATGGAGATCAGAAATGGGGGTACTATGTCGTTGCGATGGCTGGGGGAAAAGAAGGGGTAGAAGTTAAAGGACCCGAATTGTATTCAAGACCTGGAAGCCCCTAGACCCTCCCCATATTTTACTAAGTATCAATTGCAATTCACATCAATTTACTTTAGTATCGCCATCAATATGAAATCAAATCTGATCCATTGTACGCCTTGTCATATTTGCACATAAGTGACTTTCCGTACAATGATGGTCCCCATAAGTTCCCTGGTGTTGCACCTGTACCTTGTATTTGATCCAGATATCTTACAAAGACTTCACCATACCTAAAAATATTGATAAAGTTTACCCCAAATCATAACCCGGAACGCCCCCAGCCTCAAGGACTGTCAAAGTCACTGCGCATACCACCAGACTCCCAAAAATAACAAAGCAATACTTATTTTATTATGCATCACTTTCAGTCTCCGCGGCCACACGCAGGTCATAACTAAGCTCAAAGCATTCTGCAAGGAGATCAGTGACGCTGCCTTGGCCTTCAGGAATATCTGGCCCGACCATGAATTTGCCGTCTACACGCATGTTGTCGATTGAATTCAACTAGAGTGATATGTCAGCTAAGTCAAGGCACACAGGAACGTTAGAGGATATCCTACCTTCATGCTGTAAGGATACAATTCTCTTGGAGAACTGACTCCACCGGAATTCTTGACTTCAATGAGGCATCGCCTCAGAGTTTGAAGTTGGTTATAGACCGGAAGAAGTGCTTCAGAAACTGGCTCGGAGGACACCATGAGAAAGTAAATATAAGCATAGCTACGTCGAATTAGATAGAGTAAAGTCTAATTTGGTTAGTTTGCATTTTTTTTTAAATAAAAAAAGAAGTATAATGTGCATACCCGCTGGACATATAATTCGGCAAACTTTCCTTCAGCATCAACGAAATTACCGTCTACTCTGCTCTCGTCGATTCTGTCCAATTGTCGCTGGAAGTCGTACAAATCAGTTTCCCTCAATGACCAGGCTTGAGTCAAAGATAGCTTCTCTAGTTTGTTTCGAATCTCAACTAGAACGGAATATGGTCCTTGAAAGGCTGCTGGAAATTGTCCTTTCCTGATTGATCGTCAGTGAACTGTAGGTCGAGAATATATCTAAAAACTAACCTTTCCAGCACAACTTCCGCCCACTTCAAACACCTTTCTAGATATTCACAAACTTCGTCATTTCCTGGAGGTGTTTCCCCAGAGGCTGTTACAAACTTTCCATCAACTCTTTGAGAATCAATCTCTTTTATTTGATTTTGCAGCTTCGTCACCTCTGTTGTCGAAAACTAATTCCCAGATCATAATCAGCATGGCGCTCAAATGATTTCTCACTCAAGCCGAAAATGGGGTCCACCATAACAATTATCTCACCTTAGCCCTAGCATTTGCTAATGATATTGATCTCAATATCGATATGATCTTTTCGTGAATGGGTAACAAGTCTGCACCGATTCGCTCTAGTCGTTTGCTCAAGTTCTTCAATGATCGCTGGCAGACATCGATTCTGTTACCGAGAAGAGTGAGAAGGAAGGGGGAGTAAGACGGCTTAGCATTATTCACTATGCCTCCTAGCCTCTCAAGAGTCTGCGCAACGTGTGCTAAGTCCTTCTCGCAATACAGATCGACTTCGGTAAGGTGATCGAGTAGTCGCTTGATCGTGGATGTGAGGGAATAGGCTGCGGGTGCTTCGTTGGTCTTGCCAATGGTCATGAAGAATAGGGAGAGCAGTTGGAAACATCCATCCAACACGCGATCCACTGTAAGGTTCTCGATCAGTAACTGCATTATACGTCAACCTTCTACCTCTCATTACTAACCTCGGTTTTGCTCATCGGGCTTATCGGCTCTTATCTCATTCAGAAGTTTAACTTGTTCAACTACTTTGCCTTGCAGAACAAGTACATCTGCAGCCTTGATATACGTTGTTCTATCTTGCTTGAGAAGAGTCAATTCGTCCCGTATTGAAGTGAGCGCTTCCAATATAGGCTGCTCGCGAGGATCAAGGGGTAGCGGATGAGATGGGGTATCAGACATGATGAATGTTGTTGGTTGAGTTGAGGTCTGGACTTTGATGACTTGCTTGTATCTTGTTGGAAGACTTTAATCGTTTGATTCGTACTTTTGAAAGTTGCAAATAATCGAAGTACTGATGATATAGATTGAGCTTATTACTATCATTCGCTATTGTTGAATCAGTAAGTTAGAAATAGTGTTGATCCCAATAGGCTGTTTCTTAGTAAAGAGCTACTGGCTATGTCATAATGTTTCCCTTATTGGATGGTTTGGAAGGCGGGGCAAGTTCCATAAAGAGAATCTCAGCCTTGCATTTACGGTGAACCAATTCTGATACCGATTTGTTGCTTGTGAAACCAGCAATAGCAATAAGGTCAAATCGCATATCATGTGTACCTTACATACACCTACCGTTGAGAGATGTTATAATTCTCTGTAAAATCACCATATCACAGTACCTTCACAAGCGACGACGAATGTGAAGCAACATTGAGACATCATGATGATTGATAGAAGAGTATTTATCTGAGTATTGAATACCTACCTGTTATGGATTTTGTATTTTTATGTTGGAAATGGGAGAAATGTGAGAAATGAAAGAGAGAAGATGATTAGATAATGATAAGTTGTATCTGTATTTCATTGGCTAAAGTGGCTCCCCGTAAATTATCGCTTGCTGCCCAATTAAACCCTGACAAGATATTAGTCACGCACACTTTCGAATTTCCCAAAACTCTCCCACCATAAACTTTTAATCCTTTCCATCGACGACTTCAAGAACATCAACCTACCGACAAAACAACCATCTGTCGGTATGTCGCATATACGCAGTCGCATTCTCATTTATGGCGCCTCTTGCTAATTTATCAATTCTAGATATTCAAAATGTCTAACGCAGAACTCGCCAGCTCTTACGCCGCGTTGATCCTCGCCGATGACGGTGTCGATATCACTGTACGAATTCCTACATTCTCGAGATTGAGAAACGAGAATACTCGATTGGGTGGATAAGTGGCTGACTCGATATTAATAGGCCGACAAATTGCAAACTCTCATCAAGGCCGCCGGTATTGAAGATGTTGAGCCAATCTGGACCTCATTGTTCGCCAAGGTATGCGATTGAAATTCACACAACTGAGTTGAGGAATGAGCAACCATGGGCAGTGCTGATTGTTGGAATTAATAGGCTCTCGAGGGAAAGGATGTTAAGGACCTTTTGTTGAACGTCGGATCCGGTGGTGGAGCCGCTCCAGCTGCTGCTGGTGCCGCTGCCAGCGGTGACGCCTCTGCCCCAGCCGAGGAGAAGAAGGAAGAGAAAGAAGAGGGTACGATAATTCTTACAACCGCGCGCATTTTGGAAATCTCTTATACTAACTATTTCAACAGCCAAGGAGGAGTCAGACGAGGATATGGGTTTCGGTCTCTTCGATTAAATATCTATCTCACCTTTTCTCTCCGTACTTTCAAATGCATGGCCACGGTTTATATTCCCTCGGTGCAATATTGGGCTGGTAGGGTAGCTTCCATAAATAAGCAAGCATTCATGAATTCTTCCGAAAGATAAAAAACCTGGTTCCATTTATACTGCCGAGTGCATGAACACGCCGTGATTATGTATGATGAAGGTGGACTGAGATGTCAAAGAATGATATCAAACGAGCCTCATTCGAGGCTTCCAAGACATGCACTTTGGAGACAGATTGAAGAATCCAATTCAAGGATTTCAAGCAGGATTTTCTAAAAGTCTTCTGCATGAGTACACTACACCAGCAATCCGCAATGTCGACCTCGTGGTGTTCTGCAATCTTTTGTCTACAAGCCCTCACTAACTACTACTAACGTGTCGGCACTCCATGTTATTTCTACTCCCACCCATATTTTGCACAGCATTCACTTCTTCCAAATCCGTTCCATCATCTCACAAGTCGTCATTCTTCCATCTCACTGGCGCCCTTTGCGACTAATTATCTTCCCTTTTATGTTATCTCAATATTCCCTTGGGATATCCTAATCTTCCTACTAGCATTTATCCATTGTCATTGCTTCTTCGCTCTGGACACTAGTTCCCTGTTATATCTTTTGTCAGTCGTCGGACTATCCAGCCGTAATCGTCGTGATTATTCAAAAAGAAGCAAACTTGGTCAGGAACATTTAAGAGTGATTCCCACACAGTTCCTTTACTAGAGGGCACGAAGCAAATTTGATGATGGCTTGATTCATTTACTAAATCACCAACACATTATTCTGTTGTTCTAGCTGTTTTGAATACTGGAGAAAGCTCAAATATTGATATTGCGCTCGATCGAAAAAAAACTCATGAGTAATTTGACCCAACTAAATCAACTTTAACTCTTTACGCTTCCTTCCTGAATGCACACTTGAAGGGATAAATTTGGATCTGCACACACATCAGTAATCAATCCCATGCTCATAACTTCGTAACTCGTGATCACAATAGTTTGCGATAGTGATGCAAAACATACCTTGCTGAAGTCCCAAACATCATTTTCGGCATAAATGTCCTTCTTCAACACCTCAATGACTTCCTCCTTGCTGCTGGCAAGAGCGATCATGCAACTTCCTTGGAACTTCAAAGGAGAGTCACCGGTGGGAGGCTCAGAGAGAAAGGCGCCTGGTGGAGTTTTTCAGCGGAATGTCTTCAAGGACGACGTAGTAAAGAGAAAACGGTGAAACCTACCGCCCATCTTCCAAAACCCAGACTCAAGACCGCTCTTTAGACCTTCAAAATGCTTGCTATCAATTTCTTAGTTCCTATACATCTCAAGCTCACATCGCAACTTGCTCTTGCAAAGCCCCTCAAAACAAAGCACCTCGTGAAGGTTCCTATTACAAAATCTCACACACACCCCATCATCCCCAGGAAAACTTACGGTCTAACACTAACTCTTCTCTCCAACGCCCCCTCATTATCAGGTAAAACAACCAACCACTCAAACTTCTCCGCTGGTGCTGCTGCTGCTGCTGAAGACATCTTCTTGATATTTACTGCTGGGTATGAACGGGTAGTATAAGAAGTAAGTTGTTTAGGATATAATTTGCCAGGTACAAATCTCAAGCGCAAGAAGGACATTTGAGAGAGAAGATAATCGACGGTTGAGATTGGGATCGGGGATGGTGATGTGGTTTATGAAGAGGGGAGAAGTGGGGTTTTGATATTGAGACGGTGCATATTGATAGATGTGAAGGGCATCTCGTGCGCCCTTCTCGGGAAAAGTTCGGGTGGGGTGTGGGAGGAAAGGAGGGGTTCGCTTCGAAAAGGAGATGATGTTTTATTGTAATGATTTGTATCCCCAGGTTGATTTTAGAGGAAATTGTTTGGGAACCTTCTTATTGTCTAGGTATGGTCGCTATATAGGTTTTAGACTGACTCTAACCCTACCGGCGACAATGAGGTTAGCTGAACAAATTAATCGATATTGAAGGTACTGAATTTATTAGATATGAGTCTAAAATATATATCATATATTAGATTATAGATGAAATCAGAACCGCGCCCGCCGTTCCATATATAGGTGTTCTTAGTATCAGATCTATAATTTTGCTAGTTTCATACGTTGAATGGGATCTTGTGATGATAAATCTCGACAATGCCATTCAATACCAAAAATGTAACATCACCTTTAAACACTGTAGAATCTTGACCAGCTATCAGTATCTCACTAAACCAATAACTGAGCGTAAGTTGAGGAAATAGTTGCCCCTTCATTTCTGATGTTTATTCTGATCGCTCGTTGCAATGTCGCTTCCTAGCAAGATGCGAACAATATCTCAGATTCCGTATCCGGAAAGCATCGCACATACCTGGAAAGCAGTATTTGAAAGTGCCATTGAAGTATTCTTTTTCTGGTTACAATTTGAACTCCTTTAGGATTCTTGATAGTTGGACATTGGTGAAAGTATTCACAGGCCGCAGTTGAACATCGTGCTGGTTCCGATCGTCTCAACAACTTCACTTGATGGGAAATGATTCAGAGCAAATTTATGGAAGAGTAAGGATAATTTATCATCTCAGTAGCAATGTTTATATTGACAATTGCTTTGAAGATTGTAAAGATGAGATTCATCTTTTCATGATTGTTGAGAAGCAATTCCAATAACACGCAAAGAGTTAGCTATCAATACTTCGATCTTACCATTGTGGACAAGTCAATTTTGAAATCACCACTATCAAATTTGATTACTCTACCATATGTTCAAATTGAAGTCAATTTAGCATAGTCGGGAAAAGTGGGAGTTGGTAATCATAAGTGATGCTATTGGAGAACTATATATTGAATTACCCGCAATTTGAGCGATGAGGAAAGACCATGCTATTCCCAGGTCTAGTTTTGAATCGCAATTGAATTCCTGGAATATTAGAAAGGACATCTTGAAGGTACAAATAGCATTCATCAACGGAAGAGACGGCTGGATTTGCAATTCTACTGCCATCTTCCCCTCTATATATTCACCTTTCAATCAAGTCTTCCATATTCCATCCATAGCTAGCCGCACCAGAACCAATGAATTATATACGCTAACACTGGCTGTACTGTCAGTTGATAGTTTCCTCTACCAGGCCTCTCACAATTTCTTATATAAGTTTCTTTGCCTCCTACTCTCAAACACAATATTCTAAGTATCTTAACAGCATCTAAAGTCGTCTACAAACAACTTTCTGATCAACAAAGATTCTTCTACACATCAATTTTACATTTTCGTATTACAGTTTCTTGATACTTTCAGATACAATACTTTTCTCTTGATAATCTCCTTTTAAGAAGTTATTACTCAGTTGCTAATATCTCTCGAGATATAACATCTAACAACAATTACCCTCCCCCTTTTTTGCTATCAAATAGTCAATCTTCATAAACCATGCCTTCTCTATTGTCCAGAATGAGTCGCAATTCCAATTCAACCGCAGTCAGTGGTTCCTCCCCATCCACCCCCTCAATGGATATGAATACCCAATTAGCTCCTCTTCCAGAGACTAGAAAGCGCTCGCGTAATCTGGATTTAAATTTGGATTCAGATAATGAAGAACCACCAGCTCGAAACGTAATGGCGCCTCCCCGAAGCAGGCAATCACGAATCCGTTCTGGTCGCCACACGATGTCTAGGCAGGAGCAAGAGCAGATTTCGAGCACTTTTGCCACTATTGGCGCTCCTAATCCCGCTGCAGCCCAATCGACTCCAACTAGCTCTCGCTCAAGAGCTAACCATGCAGTTCAAGCAAGCACTACTCATCGATCTCATGAGTCTACTTCACAACGACGCTCGTATGAAGAGACCTCCGACTACGATGCTGATACTAATGAAGATTAACGCCGCCCAAGGAGACGCAGAGGTGCACGTCATAATTCTGTCCATGCACCAGCAGTCCCTATCGAAAACAGGAATTCAGAATCTGTTGTACCACCTGCTTCAAATGAAGCTTCGGTCATCGAAAATCAGGGCCCGGAGACTGCTTCATCAGCAGTTTCAAGCGTGGTTCTAGCAATCGAAGCACTATCTAATCAAATTGCTTTGACGCGTAGAGATACACCATACATTGCTCTCACGTTAGGAGATTCGAGCGACGAAGAAGGAAATGATGCTGCGTTGCCACCAGCCCCGAGTGTTTTTCCAGCCGTCGCAGCACCACCTGTCCAAAACTCTAAGCCTAACGCGGACCGGAAATTTTTTGACCTCACATTTGAGGATTCCAGCGATGAGGAAGAAAGTGCGGCTACTATGACTCAGGCGTACATTGGTGACAGAATTGTGTTGGTAGAAGAGAAACGCCTCGAACCCTTTCTACCGGAACCTACAATCAAGTTCCAACGCCTGCTTGAGGATGCTCGAACCCAAAAGCTACATTGTCTTGACAAATGGTATTCTGTGGGATACGCTGTTCTCGGTATCAGCGGTAATGTGTACACGGTCATCATAGAAGGAAGCCAGTTTGCAATTGTTATGAAGGCAGAAGAGATATACTCTGCGTTCACATTGTCTTTGTAGGTCTTTTTATTTACTGACATATCGAAAGATGAGTGATAACTAACTGTCTTAATTGTAGATTCTCACGCAGTTCCTAAATTTGCCAGCGCCACTTCGTCACCAAACTACCTTCTTTGAGGCCGAGCTCAGATGCATGATGGAAGATGAGATCGATTGGATTGGTCCAATTTCAACCGATAAACTCTGTACACAAAAGTTAGTCGAGGAACAGGAAACTTGTCCCATCTGCCTCGAGAATCTCGAAGGCGATGATTCCATCACGTGGTGTAGAGGCCAGTGTGGGAAGAACTTTCATCTGCAGTGCATTTGGACCTAGGCCGACACAAACTTTCGGGGTGGACAGCCCGACATTACATGTGGAAATTGTCGCGCACCGTGGATCTGGATTGGCCGTCAGCTAAGCGACTTTATTGAGCTAACGTGGAATTGGCAATTTGGAATCCGCTACGATGAGGCGGAGTATCGCTCCTTGACTGAATTCCTAAGGAGGGACGTGAGCAGAGAAGGTTACTTCAATGTAGCCGAGCTCCTGGGAATCGACAAGACTGTGGAGGGCGATGCAGAAGCCCGTCAAAGCTATCAACGAGAGGTTGACAGATGGAGAGTGGAGATGGTGAGACGGCCTACCACACTCCTAGAGGAAGTGTGTGATTTCATAGTCCGCTACCATCCTGAGGTGTATAGTGATGTTGGCGATGTGTTTTGCGATGAATCGAATGACGACAACAGTCCTAGAGCCATCAGGGTCTTGGAAACAATGGAAATTGTAGAAATGAATGTCGAGAGGATCTTGCAAGGACTACCAACCATTGATAGTGAATTCACTAGGGACTTACACCTATTGTGAAACAATTATCTTGGGTCAACTGAGAAAAAGGCAACCCCAAGGTATTGTCCCAGAACGGGTCTTCATATAACGGACTCCTAAATCTACTCGCAACACCATCTATATCGGAAAATACCGACTTGAAACATACTCATCAAAGATGGTAACACAAACACTGGCTTCCCCATGCGAATCGACATTACCTCAACGGAACTCTGAAGTTTCTAATCTACTTCGATCATCGCAGCATATCTAATCACAATTTGCAAATATCTCAACCGGAGGGCTGATTCCCTTGGATACAAGCTAGAAAAATGCCAGTCTGTTTGTCTCGGGCCAGAGATTCGCAAGACACAATGTCACAACGCTTCTACTGAACGATTTTCCTCATCTATGGCTCCATTGAACGAGTCCACTGTTATGAAACAACGAAATTTGCCTCCTTGGCGCATCTGATGGTTACATCTTTTGCAGTCATTGTCTTTGATTCATAGTAGCGTGGTTATGATCGAAAAGGAACCTAATGAAAGGAGAAATGCTCACATGTGTGCTGTGCTCAGAGGGAGATAGTGCTGATTATTTCGTGAAGGTGGGGGATGAGGGATTGGAAAATAGATTATTAGGAACAGGGCACTTGCTGGATGAAGAGTCATATTTGGCGAATGGTGGTGGAGTTTATTGATTGACTGGAACTTATGTGGCGGTTACTATGGAGTTTGTCACCGGTAACAAAGTAGTCCCCAGGATGGCTAAGTTCATTCTCGACTGGTAGATCCTGTGCTTTGTTTTGGTGTGATCTAGATGGTTTTTGGTGTTGGAACTTTGGGAAAGTTGAGCGCGGGTAGCATAATTATGAGATCAAAACATTACTTTCAAACAAGAGCCATGGACCATAATATGACTCTGTGATTCCTAATTACCATTAATTTTGTACTCCAGATAGCGCCTTGGTATATATGCTAACTCAAATGCCTTCATACGATTTTACCCTTGTTGACTACGAATGCTTCCAAAGCAGCTATGTTTGATTAGTACAGAATTTATAAAGTAAAGGTGACGTGTGGACTTACTAATAGCAGAATAAACTCTGTTTTCGGCCTCTGGGAAGACTAAGCTTCTGGGGCCGTAAAATACTGCATCGTTGACTTCATCTTGATGTCTGGGCAGACAATGCATGAATTTCCATCCTTCCTTAGCCCCGCCTCGTTTTGCCATCTCCTCTGTAATTTGATAACCTGCAAATGCCTTCAATCTCTTTGCTGACTCTTCTTCTTGACCCATAGAGATCCATGTATCAGTCACCAATACATCCGCATTTTTAATAGCTTCCTCTGGCACAGAAACCTCTGAGAGTGTTCCTGGAGTATCGGTTGTAGTTGCAGCGGATTGGATAATCTGGCGCATATATTCGGGGATTTTGTAACCCTCTGGCGACGAGACTGAAATGTTGATGCCCAATTTCATTGCACCAATTGCAAGGTCGAAGAGAACGTTATTTGAGTCTCCAATCCAAGCAATCTTCATTCCCTCCAAACCCAAAGTTGGTGTAATCTGTGACGAGCTTCTGGAAGGTTGCGAGGGGAATGCTTCGTGGATTGTGAGGTAATCGGCGATAGTTTGTAAGGGGTGGTATTCGTCAGACAAAGCATTAATAACTGGTACACTCGACCACTTTGCCAGACCAGCAACATCTGAATGAGGCCCCACTCTAGCGACAATACCTGCAGTCATACTCGAAATAACGACTGAGGTATCGTACAATGATTCATTGACACCCAATTGGATGTCACCGGAACCAAGAAACATAGGATGTCCGCCCATTGTGGTAACCGCAGATTCGGTAGAGACACGCGTACGAGTGCTGCGTTTAGAGAAGGGCATGGCAATTACTTTACCAGTCAATGAGTTGAGGAGAGATGTAGGAACGGCGCCAGACTTCAGTGCGAGCTTGTGCGAATGTGCGGAGCGAACGAGGGTAGTAAGTTCGGAAGGAGTAAGGTCTGCAATGGAGAGAAGATGACGGGGCACGAAGGGTGAAGTGAGAGGTGTTGATGCATGGCTGTAAGAACGCAATTGGGCTCTACTAAAGCTCTGCAGAGCTCGACATCCAGGGCGCAACGAATTGAGAGTCATTCTGTTGGTGAGTATAGAGATATGTCAATTGAGTAGAAATTGTTGGGAGATCAATCAGAGCTCAGTGAGAGAGAAGGAAGAAAACAAATGTAATTAAGATTATTTTATTCGAGTCCCGAGATAATTTATAGTAACATCACCTACAAATCTCACTTCAAATATGTATGTGATGTTGATAATGAGTCAATTCATGAGTCAATCTTATTAATTGTTTATCGTCCCAACTTTTACTGAGTTGTGCTCAAAGCTTCGAAGCACTTTTTGGGACCCCGCATATTAACGCTAACCATATTTGGTAGCACATCGATATACGAACATGCTGATTGGATGGCAAATTATGAACATTTGTACTCTGTGCATGATGATTTTGACAAGAAGTGTATCCCCGGTGAGGACGTTCCACAAATACCTCTCCTGATGAGCTTTCTACTGAGTGAGACAGGTGAGTTTTGGCCCGTGCATCAATGAGCATCCCAGATAAATATTGCACACTTTGATTGTACCCTCTCCGACTGAAGCATAATATCAACTCCGCCGTCAATCGAGTATACAGGCATAGTCATGTCCAGCAGTACACTTTCTTCCAAAAGAGCTTCAAGCTCTACAAACACACCTTCCGATGAGCACGAGACAAAGCGCGCCAAGAAGTCGGATGCCCCACCCAAGCAATATGTCTATGTTGTTTTGCATGAAACTTCCTTTGGAGGAGATCATACTGCTGTGGAAGGCGTCTTCTCAACCGTTGAAGATGCGACGAATGGGTTGAAGAAAATTGTCAATCGGGAGTATATTCACTTGTATGAAGATGTTGAAGAAGCGGGTATTGAAGTCACAGAGCGTAATGGTCTGGTGAAGTGGCATAGTAGTGATGCTGGAGAAGGGGAAGAAGTCAGTCTTTATGTGCAGAAGCATAGTCTACGAGCACCAGGCTCGATAAGGCAGCGAGAATGGGGCGTCGAGTCTGGCGATGAAGACTTGGTGGAAGCGAAACAAGAAGAGGAGGGAGTGGAAGATATGGAGGAATAATTTGACGGCAAAATAATTTGGGGCTTTGGCCAGTCAATATCTCCGACAAGATTTTGAATCCGGCCCATATTTGGTTGACCTTAATCACTTGTCAAGAAAAGTTGTCCTTCATTGTTAATTTGTTCGTTTTCGACACAACTAGCCCCTTACTTTGGCAATGGAAAAGTGGGACTCTACTTGAATGAACCCTTTGGCGTTGTTGGTCTAATTTAATGATCACTGTTATGGCACGGTTGATGGACTCAATGAGCTTCGGGTACATGAAGGAAGGGAGGCGAGAGGTGATTTCGACTCTAATCTATCGAACCGGAACGAGCAATACGAGGGCCGGTGAAGACAACAGTATACAGTTTTATTCCTCATAATACCAAGGATTCTCAATATGGATTTTTTTTCGATACTAGCTGTAGGACTCGAATTCAGTAAGCAAACACTACCTAAGTCGATTTTGTGTTGCGTTTTCTAGTGTTTGGTCTCTTGAAGTGACCGTACGTTGACCAATTCGTATAGAACTGGGCCATGACTAACTCCTCGGGTTCTCTGCAAGCTCACGACAATCTATACTTCCTGAAGAAAAATCTATCAGTGAAAGTTAGACGAGTCTCCAGCTTACATATATACCCTTCGAATCGATCTAAACCTCCTGGCTGAATGCTAATCGCAAATGACAATGTATGCATTGATCCTGGTTTCCAGAGCGAGAAACAAAATTTGGGAAGGATCCTTCTCACCACATGTTTCATGGTTCTGGCGAATGGTTGATGACGATGTGCTAAGACCAGTTTTGTCGCTGATGATCAAGATAATGAATGTTGACATTTGGAAAAGAATCGTTTTGGAAAGTGTATATTTTATTATGCGGCCGATTTCATTCATCAGGATAGCATGCCCAGGACTGAATTTGAGCTAAAACTCAACTTGGAAGGAAGAAATACCTTCCAAATCGAAGGAAATAGCGAGACCATAAGTAACAAACCCAAGAAAGGAAGGACCCTAAAGCTATATTATGACATCCCAAACCTGCTACCTTCACGAACGAAATACAACTCATACACAAACATCAACATAATACTTCTTTGATAAATTTTTGGTTATCGAAATTATCATCAAGATGGATTGGAATTCAGTAAATTTACCACATTTGTATAATACGATCGAGGAAGGCCCTAAGGATGGCGTTCATGTGACCCCATTATATGACGAAGCTTATGCAGCACAAACCGGAGATGAGAACTCGCCATCTTTAGACACTGAAGCATCATATAATGAATCCCGAGTACCATTATCTGAAAACCGCTCCTCAACTGCATTGACTTCCTACCATGGTCTCCATCGCCCAGCGAGATTAGATTGGCATCGAATAGGTCAGCCTTTGGCCGGAAATTTCGCCAACGATACATGGATGAAGACCCGTCGTGTGCTTGCTGCCTGCGATTCCGAAGACGACTTGCAGAATGAAAACTCCAAATTCACACAAGCAATCTCAATGACAACAACCCCCTCAAAATCTGACGGCATGGCCTACTCAATCTCGGAATCTGAATATCCATCCCCATCACAAACACCGAGCAACATAACCTTCACCTCCTTCATGTCGCCCCAAAAACCAAGCCAAGAACAACACGTCTACATGGTGCTCCACGACTCAGTACCCGTCGCAGCAGAATCTCTCGCAACAACCAGTATCGCCGGTGTATATACCACACTCGAAGAAGCAAACGGATTCGTAGAACGAGTTGCAGAGGAGACGTGTAGGGATGTGCCAGAAGAACACATGAAGATGGCTATAGAAAATGGAGCGTTTGGCTTTGATATTTTGGATGTGAAGAGGCATGTTTTGCATAGGGTGTATATTGAGAAGCAGACGGTGAGGGGAGAGTGGAGTGAGAAGACCGAAATTGAAGAAACGGGAGTAATGAGGGATCAGGTAGAGGATATGGGGATTTTCGCTGGATTTGCGAATTTGTCGTTGTGAGTGTTGCGTTGGGTAACGGTCTGAAGGAGAATCATGCGCTACTATTATGTTGTCTGATGCATAGTCAAGGGCTCTGGAATTCATGGCCGAGGTTTATGAGGATGATGGGCCTTAGATTAGGTATTAATACGAATGGAAAAGTTATCTTCAAGACGTGATCGATGGTTTATGATCAAAGCATTTCAGCTTTCACTTATCATCCTTGAACTACTCTTTCTATCACCGCATCGCCCGCTTGCGCTTCCGTATTCCACATTTGCATTCTCTTCAATGACTTGATCGGATTGATCTCCCAAATTATTCGAGCTCCTAATCAGCTGGCTTATTTCAAGATGATCTGAAATTGAGAATTGTAAGAAGAAGGGGAAGAATTGTGCAAAGTAGACTACTATACTCCGTATATACTCAAGTAAACCGAAATCGAACGGTTTACAAAAATTAAGATCAGCCTACGAAAGAATCTACCAATATGCAGCCCAAATTTATTTTCTGACAGACATAATTGGCAGCTTGAAGATTTTCTAACTCAGGAAAGTGGTATCAACTTAAGCTAGTGTTACAACTTGTTAGTACAAACGACGTCTAGCAAGCGAAGAAGTTAGAGAAGCGAATACGTATCGATAACATAACTCCATCAGGAATCAAGATTACAATTGAAATATCAGTACCAAAATTAAAAGCGGCTAAACGAGCGGTAATAAGCAACACGTGGAAGCCAGCAAGAGGAAAGGAGCTAACCCATCCCAACCCACCCACCCAACCGCGCTACCTATCAAGCTACCTACCATCCCACATCATCCAATCCATCTCCCACCCAAACCCCCAAAACCCGTCAGGACAGGACTCCCCTTGTAATTCTAGGATATACGATATGCAACAAAATGATTTTCCCCCCGTATGATTGGGAGATCTTAGCCCCCTAGCTAGGATAGCATGTGTTTAGATAGGGACTCGTGATAGTATCCGGATGAATCTAAATCTGAAGGGGGGGAGGATAGATTTTACAGGGTTGCTTGATTTAGCCTTCTTCCGAATACAGGGTGTGTTTTTGGTGGGTTTGGCCTTGTGAGATGCGTTAGTATGGGTACGGATAGGGTTAAGGATAAGGATTGTATTTATATTATGCGAAAATGAAGGAAAAGGGGGGTACTTCGGTTTGTATGCTATTAGATTAGCTAGGTGTTAATTCCTATTGTGGTTTTTCTTTACTACTCGATAGTAGCTATTAATAACACGAATCATTGGGACTTCTGAAAAGACTTTCACAGAAAGAATATGTGTTCATATTATAGGATATACTTTTAAGCACCATCTTCATAGAGTTCGTTATCTTCATATCCAATATATGGAATTCATAGTTAAACATCCACCCCTTACTTCCAAACAACTCCTGTCCTCTTTTTACCGAGAATCTAAAAGGCCCAGCCAAGCGTCAACCTATAGATTCGCTCCCACTTGGTCTCTTCATTACTACCCCGTCTAGCTGCCTCCTGCGCCAAATATTCTTGTTCCTGCGCATCAATTCTCGCCTTTCCACTGAAGAGATCCGCTTCCTCGGGCCTCAAAATCTTCGTCTTCATTGAGTATTTGTATCCGAAGAACATGATAATGTACAATGGAATAGCCAAATATGTAGTGATGAAAGTTGAGTGATCAAAGACAGGTGTGGTGCCCGCTTTGGCGGTCTTTTTGTAGCAGAATAGTGCGAATCCCTTGAAAAAGGCAATGAGGATACAGAAGACAAGAGCACCGTAGGAACCGTAGATACCGAGAGGTGCTATGTATGCTAATTCGGTGTTCTGGATTCCTTGCGCACGACGGGCGCGTACAAAGTAGATGTGAGAGATGAGGATAGAGATCCAGGTGAGGAGACCGAACATGGTGACGAGATTGACGAAGTAGCCAAAGACGGTGTAGGAAGCTGTATTAACACCTAAGAAAGCGAGGAGACAGAATGCAGTACTGAGTCCAAGGGCATAAATGGGAACTCCACGTCTATCGGTGCGTTTGAAGATTTTGAAAGCTTTTCCCTCGGTGGCAAGACCGAACAGTGTGCGGGAGGCAATGTAGAGATCGGAATTTGCCGCTGAGAAGACGAAGATGAGGATACAGGCATTGAAGATAGCGGGGAGGAATTGGATGCCGCTGATCTTAATGGCAACTACGAATGGCGATGCAGAAGCACTGTTGCTCTTTGTGTTACTGTCGATAAGGAGTTTGGAATTATATGGGACGAGCATGCCGAGGAAGAAGACGAGCACGACGTAAAAGAGGAGAATTCGGTAGAAAGTGAGCTTGATAGCCTTTGGAATCACTTTGCGTGGATTGGCAGCTTCTCCTACTGTTACACCAACGAGTTCTGTACCTAAGAAGGCGAAGACGGCAGTAGTGAAAGTAGACCAGACGGCGAGAAATCGACCAGAGTTTCCAGCTATATGATGTCAGCATTGTATCCCAACTATCCGAGTACAAGAGCTGCTTACTCAAAATGTATTCGTGGAACGCTCCCGGATCACTCCAGTATTTGAATCCAGTTGCCTGATGATCCGGTCCTCCTCCACATACAAGGACTAAACTCAAGATGATGAGACCTAGGATCACAATAACTTTGATACTTGACAACCAGAATTCGAATTCTCCAAAGAATTTCACACCAAAATAGTTGATACAGACGATGGCAACCAAGAATATAGCAATGAAGACACCGGGATTAACTTTGTCTCTTGGTAGCCAATATTGTATAACTAAAGATGCGGCTGTAAGATTGTTAGGAGTGACGATGATATATTTGAACCAATAGTTCCTAAAGCTTGTTAGCACATGCTAGTTGAGTATAGGGAGACGTGAAAATTACCATCCTAAACAGAATCCTAGAGCGGGATCAACAAATCTGGTAGCATAACCGGTAAATCCACTTGCCAAAGGCAACCAAGCAGCCATCTTTCATATTATCAGCACTTGTTCATTTCAAAAGGCTTTTCACAAACAACTTACCTCGCCGAGAGCCGCCATGACCAAAAAGCACAATAATCCAACAATCGAATAGCCTATCAAGAGTGGCGCTGGACCTGCCTGAGCAAGGGCTTTTCCCCTGTAACATTGTGTCAGCAACGCCTCTCGCAAGACTTATCATGCAAGGAATTAATGGAAAATTCTTTGAAAAGAAAGCAAATACACACGTTCCAATAATTAATCCGGTTCCAATAGCACCACCAATTGCTATCATAGTAATTTGTCGAGACTTCAAACCACGATGAAGATTGTGATTTGGATCATTATCTTCACCGACATCTTGAATGCCTGCTCGTTCGTGCTCGATGGGATAACTTGATTTCTCTGCACTCGAGGGCGAGTAATCTCGTGAAATGCGTGCCGCCATCTTTGGAAATATCTGTTGAAATCAAAATCCTTTCGCAAGGAAGACAGACAGATGCCAAAGTCTGGAAAGAAGAGGTGGGGGAAAGGAGGAGAGTAGAAGGATGATATTCAGAAGAATCTAAAGGAAGATCAACAAATGGGTGGGAGATCTCAACTATCTATATGATAGCATCGGGTATGCACTAGGAGGCTCCTGGTAGAATTAATAACGTCTAGACTTGCCGTATGATAGTCGACCTAAAGCTTTTTATTACGCACTAGGTATAATAAATGACCATCCCGATCGATTATTTATTCACTGATAGAACTAAGACCACTCGAAAATTGATAATAAATCATAATAATCAAGATTACGGTCCCGCCAAGTCCCCCCCCAAGATCCCATTCTCAAAGTACCATAGAAGCAGAGTGGATTCGGACAACCTCGCATGTTCGCGGTTCACCAAGAAAAACTCCACCCCGATCACACTTTGCAAGGATACCGTATGGGGTAAAACCGGGCCTTTTATCTCCTTTTACTCGTTTTTATTGATATCAACATATCAACGTTGTAGCACGCAACAAGCGTCTGGGCGCCCAGAGCTGTTATCGTGTAACTCGTGAGCTCAGTGGAACTGATTCCATACCGTGGATGTTAAAATTGGAGCCAAGATGGTGCTAAGGATCCCTTGAGAGATAATGGTTCCTAGGTTATCTTTTCTGTATGACCTTGGCATTGAGGAAGACATGATAAATTGATAAATAGTTGATAAGGCACTTGGCAGCTGAGAGAAAACGGGAACCGACACCATACATACATACATACATACATACCAATATGTAAGGATAAAAAGAGCGACGAGGTTTTAGCTTTTTTTTCTCTCTCTCTTTTTCTCTTTTCCACTGGCTCCAATTGTTCAGATGATGAAGGAAAATTTGATTGGATGTTTTCCGAATTAGCAGACCTCGGGAGTTCTATTAGTACATACGGAGGCGGCCGGGATTTTTATCCCAGGTTGATGTTTAGGTGATTGCGGGGAAGTTTATTACGTAACTGAGGCGCCCTAGAATTTAGGGCTCAAACGGGACGGGGATAGCCATCTTCGTGCGGTACCTGTCTGTTTTCTAAGTACATAATTTTTACTGGGCAACTGATATATATCTAGTTAGATATCCCATTTACACTTTCCGAAATGTCAAGTGACTTACAGCTTTCAAGTTTCAAGGTTGATATAAGGATTCAAAGACCGAAAGCCATGATACTCGAGTACCAACTAATACGTAACTCTGGGGTAATTAGCTTTTGTTTTGATTCAGTTCCTTTTTAAGTCTACAATCCTATCACCTCTTTGCATTTGCTAATAAGTTCAATGCGCTTCCTGCCAAAACAAATCCAGCTTGATCAGGACTGAAAGTATGCTTAGTCTTGAGAATAATTTCGTCTCCCGACCCGTGCTTCTTAACCCGCAAACTAACTTCACCCTTTCCGCCATTCTTCAACATATCGTATAACCCGATCGTGCTAACCTCATCAAGTGCATCAATCTTGCCATAATCCTCTCCGTCAGCGAAGGTAAGGGGCACAACACCTTGCTTCTTCAAGTTTGTTTCGTGGATACGTGCAAATGACTTGCAGAGAATGACTCGGCCTCCCAAGTAGCGGGGTTGAAGAGCCGCATGTTCACGTGCGGAACCTTCCCCGTAGTTGCTTTCTCCGACAACGAGCCATTCTTTGCCCTGATCCTTCCACTTTTGAGCAAGTTCTGGGATACCGGAAGTGCTACCATCCACATCATAGGCAACGTTCACTTCACCCGTAGCAGCGTTTATAGCTGTGATGAGTGTGTTGGCCGAGATATTTGGAAGATGGCCTTTGTATTTAAGCCAAGGACCAGCAGCAGAAATGGTATCAGTAGTACACTTTCCGGTGACCTTGTAGAGAACACGGAGTCCTTCCAAATCGCTTTGTGGGAATGGAGCGAATGGTTCCAAAAGAGCTAGACGATCCGAGGTTGGAGAAACAACAACTTCCGTTTCAGGGGCAGGAGAACCTGACGATGGCAAAAATTCCTTGTTTCCTTCTTCGAACCCTTCCTGAGGGAGTTCAGCACCAGTAGGTGGCTCGAAACGGAATTCTTTGCCAGATGGAGTAATGATGGAATCTGTGAGTGGATTGAAGGAAGTGCTTCCAGCATATGACATGGCTGTAACGATTTCGGGTGAAGCGAGGAAATTCATGGTATCTGGGTTACCATCGTTTCGGCCTCGGAAGTTTCGATTGTATGATGTGAAAATTGCGTTTGGTTCACCCTTAGCAACTCCATCGGTTCTACTCCACATGCCAATGCATGGTCTTTATTAAGTTAGCAATTTTTCCAGGAAAGAATCAGTAGATAAATTACTATATTTGGATTGGTTTGGGAAGTAGGCAAGATACGTGAACAGACGCTCAATGAAATTAAATGGTTAGACAAACACAATAACGCCCCCAAGTGCTAGATTCCAGATATAGTTGCTCGTCAATTCAGATTGGAACTTCCATACTGGCCTATCAAGGAGACAATTTGGGTAGACTTGAAGATTTCGAGTTGTATTAAAACAGTAGAATGCAGGGTAACAAGTCATGAAACGAGAAATAATATCATCGACTGTGATAAAAGGAGAACTGATAGAACTTACCCACAAGCATTAGCAAGTACGATACCTCCGGCTTCGGTGAATGTTGATGAAATCTCATCTCGCTCTAAAGTCGCTCTAATTTGTTCACTACCAGGTGTGATGAAAAAATCCGTAGCTGGCTTGAGCCCTGCGGCCGATGCTTGTTTGACCAAATTCTGTGCTCGTGCCATATCTTGATATGAACTGTTCGTGCAGCTACCAATCAAACTTGAGGATACTGTCTCAGGCCAGTTGTTTTCTTTAACAGCTTTAGCAAATTGTGATAATGGGGTTGATAGATCGGGTGTGGCTGGCCCGTTAATGTGAGGTTCTAATGTGGATAGGTCTATAGTGATAAGTTCGTCGTAGTGAGCACCTTCGTCAGCTCTCAGTAAGTTGTGGAGCGAAGGACTTCCTGCGATAGTTTGGGCTTGTAATGCGATGGAGGATCGGTGTGTTGATTCGAGATATGGGACATGGCGTTTAGAAAATGGAAATAGAGAAGTGGTAGCACCGACCTCGGCGCCCTAAGTATTATTAGTGATAACTCATACAGATGGAGACAGATATTCGGCGAAGGATAGAACAAACCCTATAAATGTTGTTAGTCATGACTCATGAAGAGGCGAAGTGAAATGGATGTTTTAAAAGGAAGAGAGAGAGAGAGAGAGAGAGAGAGAGAGAACATACATATTGCAGATTGTAGCCATTCCAGTGCAGCTCAATGAGTCAACACCAGGCCCATGGTATTCAATGATATATCCAGTTCCACCACGGACAGTTAATTTACCTGCCAGATGTAGAATGACATCCTTAGGTGACGCCCAACCATTCAATTGCCCTTCGAGTCTTACTCCTAGAATTTTTGGCGCCTTCAATTCCCATGGTGCATCGACCATTGCATCCACGGCATCAGCTCCACCAACACCAATAGCGATAGCTCCCAATCCACCAGCATTTGGGGTATGACTATCTGTGCCAAGCATCATCAAACCAGGCGCCGAATAATTTTCCAGCACAGTTTGGTGAATGATTCCTGCTCCGGGTGGCCAGAACTCGATACCATATTTCTTCGCCGCAGATTCCAGGAAATCAAAAACTTCTTTATTGCCCTTGATCGACTCTGGAAGATCAACATCTGCTCCTCTCTGTCCAACAATCATATGGTCGCAATGAATACTGGCTGGGACAGCTGTGGAAGGCAACTTGCAGGTCATGAATTGCAACAATGCCATTTGTGCGGAAGCATCCTGCATAGCAACTCTATCTGGCTTGAGCTTAAGATTTGCATTTCCTCTGATATTAAGTCCATTGTCGGTATTTGTCAAGAGTGATTCTTCGGGGTTATCGAGATGGGAGTATAGGATCTTTTCCGCGAGAGTTAAACTTCTTGAAGACCCTAACACTCTTCGAACCTCATGGAGTCGTTTGAGAAGTTTTGGGTAAGGAGGAGTTCGGGATTCGATGTCAGGTTTGTATGTAGAATTGCTTGTATTTACCGTTGCCAGAGTTCGTCCGCTTATCGGTCTTAAAATGGTTGGGATATTAGTCCTCTATATGATGAGTCAATTGTATGAATTTTGGGGGAAACAAATGTGTACTTACTCTGATAGCCAGACCACTGCTCTTGAGAAGCCCGCACGACCTCATATTTGCGAATCTCATCGGTTTTGGGATGGAGATTGAAACTATTCACAGAAAGGCAGGCAGGAATTCTTCTATCTAAAATTGCGATATCGCTAATAAGAAATTCTTCCTGACATTCGGAATGTAGCCGATTCGTGGAATTCTAGGATGCTGCTTTGAATGGACTTAATTTTCAAACTGATGGAGACATTGTAGAACTAAAGCGGCTCGAGAGGAGGCTCGAGCACTTTGAAACTTTGTTTCCACCCCGCAATCTTCCTCTGGACCTCACCCAAGTCGAAAGGTTTCCTTCACAACTTTCCTGTTCTTCAAAAATACTGTTGTAGCATCTCCACAATGTTACACTTGTGATCAAAGGCTATGGTTTCTCAAGATGTACTTGTTCTCTTGAAGACAGATTTGCAAAGAATCATCATATTCCTCATGTCAGATATCATAGGGATATTGTTATGAGTCCAAAACACATGTGGCATCTTCCATGTAGTTCTCCTGTTTTATGTCACTAATACAGGAAGGTATAAGACAGATGGCAACATTAATGGCATGATGAGATGGCCATGCCACCTTTTAAATCCTTCTTTACGTGTCAACAGACTTTCAAGTATTGAAGGAACTGAAAGTGGAAATTGTACAGAGCGTCAATCATGAAGAAGGCAATGGCCATCAAACATGAACCTTTTCCTTGAATGTCATTTGTATGGTTCTAGATTTTGAAATATAGGAAGTGGAGGAGGAACCAATCTATTATTTTATTATAGAGAGTGGGAGTGAAGACAGAGTTTTAAGTAGAAACAGGCAGCAGACCAGAGTCATAAGCATATTCTGTCTTCCAAATGTCTTCCATACATTCTCAACTTTGGACGCTTTAATAATCTCTCAGAGTATACTTGAGACGATAGAAAGTCTAGAAGCGTATTCCATCTCTGGTGCCCAATTATAGACGTGGCTAGCACATAAGCATGGAAGCAAAGCAGTGGTCTATCTCTATTGCTCCTTGCTCATTGGGATGGATACACAACCCTATGAGAATCATGAACATTACCATATGATTGGAATGATTTTTTTTTCTTTTTCACATGGACTTTCAGATATATCAAGGCTTAGTCATGTTGTGTATGGAAACGAAAACAAAAGCTTGTGGAAAGACGAAAATAAAGAAGTATCTTTGACACCCTTAGCATTAGAACCGTAACCTGTGGGGAAAAAAAGAAGAAGAAAAAGCAATTAAAGGATAACAGATGTAACAGATATCATACGTTATCTTTATCTTTATTTTCTTATTATTTTCAATTCTTCAATTCTTCTATTCTTCTATTCTTCTATTCTTCTTTAATGTTGTTACGTATGGGAATTTTGATTATAGTAAAGGGAGAGAGAATGAAGTTGTAAATCTACAGTTTTCTCGAATCCCACATAATTCAGCCCCGCATAACTCATTGACGCCAACCTACCTACCCGTTTTGGGACAGCTCAATCGGAGTTCTTCTATATACAATTTTAAATACTGAACAGTTCTTGGAATCGAAATCGGAAAGTCTGAGTAGATTGAGAAATTCTATATGGCATTCATATATTCACATGGATCAATAAATCTAAATAATTTGAGAGCTTCGGGTGCGCTCTGCATTCTAGAGGGACTTGTAGAGATTCGGGTGAACTTGGAGGTTTAAGTGAATTGAGAGATTGTAGCAGGTCAAGAGATTCAAATGGATTAAGGACCTCGGGTTTAAATGAATGAGGAGACTTGATTGGGTCGAGAGAGACACTAAAAGGGATTATAGAAGTTGGAAGGAATTGAGGGACTCGTACTGTTCGAGAGACTCATGCAGATTACAAAACTCACGCATATTCAGAGACTGAAACGAAATTAAAAGATTGTGATGAGTTTGTGCGCTCAGTCCCAGTTGACCATACCTAGTACTTATCATTCTTCCCTTCCTCTCCTTCGTTCTTTCCCTTGCACCTTCGTCTCAACTTCACTTCCTTCCTCATCCAATAAATTGGCCAATCATAATCTCGATAATCTTAGCTTACTTGGTTACCGAGTTTTGTTTTCCTAGTAACTTGAAAAATCAAAACAACCTCTTTCATAGTCAATTCCGAAAGGACCTCACAAACTCCCCCACAAAATCGTCACCTTTTTATTTCCTACAGATTCAAATATTGCATCCAATCTGCGCATTATTGAAGGTATGTCCAAACATTCATGCTTGCGTACGAGATCGAGGCCAATAACAGTATATTACTGTTAACCCTCCCTAACTTGAATTTACCTTGCAGTATCAGATCATATTATCATATTATCATCTTCAAGATGACGGAAAGAGAACGATCAGCTGCTGAAATGGAGGCGATCAGGCAAGCTATGATGGTAAGCTCTTGCGTACTTGTTCCTCTTATTATATCACACTCTGTTGCTATATGCTTCAACATTCTAATCCTTTTGGTTTGCAGGAAGAGCTTGGTATTGGTCGCAGAGATGCCTTGCCACTCGAAGATCGAGCTGCTAACATTCCAATGATACCATTGTCATCCATCAACAGACAAGTTAGACCAGAACACCCTGCTTCCGCTTGGCATAGTAAGTTCGATGTCCAGAAAGCTTGTCCTTGATCTGTCCGCATACTGACTTGTCTCTTTGGACCTCAACCTCGACGACGTTGATCCTGGCGTTGAAGACCTTGACGATATTGCCGGTGGACAATTATATCGACTTCGCAGAGGTGGTATTGGACTAAGCAACAGTGGCAGAGGTGGCCATGCTGCAGGTCACGGTCGGGGTGGAGCTTCAAACAGAGGTGGTCATGCATCTGTGGGTGGTCGCGGAAATATTGCAGCAAGAGGTAAAAACACTGATAACTCTGGTTCCGGGTATGTATTTCCTGCAAATTATAAAACTATAATAAATTGTTCATTCCGAACTAACAAGTCATCAGTCAAACTTATTACAACGACGCGAGACGCGGTGGCAAGTCACATGCTAAAGTTGATGCTGGCATTGCTCGTTTACAACGCGAGGCTGAGTCCAGCAGAAAGAATCGAACTGAAGGCCGCTCTTTCAAGACGCCTCAATCGACATCCAAATCTAAAAAGCCAGTTCTTCGAGCTGCGTCTCCTGTAGTCGCTCGTGCTGCTCCTCCTCTAGCAAATCGACTTATAAATTCGAGGTTCAAGCTCACCAGTCCTGCAACCTTTCTTTCGCACAATAATATCGGCTCTAGCCCAGTTGCAACAGCTCCCGAGCCTGTTATTTCTGCACCACAAAACAAAGTCGATGATGATCTTTTGGTACCACCATCAGCTTCTAAATTGGCACCCCAAGGTGGCCTTGCGGCTTCACGGTGGGCATCGCCTTCAGCTCCACTTGTCGACATGTCTGGATCAGATGACCTCAGTCGATCTGCTACACATGCCAATACTGCAAGCGTCTCGGCGTCAATCCCCTCTGTTCAGCAAGTCGTACCTGCCGCTACCACTAGCGCTTCGATGTCGATTTGTTCTGCTCAACAGATCATGCCAATTGTTGGTGCAAACACGTCGGAGTCTGACCATTCTGTTCGATCGGTACCACCAGCAATGTCAACAAATGCTTCCGAGTCGACCCATTCTGTTCAACATGCTACTGTTGCCGCCCGCCTGACTTTAATAACAGATGATGCAATGATCCACCCCACATCAGTTATTGTTCGCACTGTGATTGACGAGAGACCTGTCAAAGTTTGCAAGAACAACAGTACTTTCAAAGTCGGAATTGCAAGACTCATCAAACTCGATAAGAAATCTCCTTTGACCCTCGAAGTTAAAATTGACAACGAGATTATTCTGAGCGAGTTATTGTCAGAGGCTGCGATATTCAAAGTCGATATGAAGGATGGGAACATTAAGAACACTGTCACATATCGAGCCAATCCTACGACAGAAAAGATACCCACCTGGAAGTTACAATTTCAGCTGCCTGGTATAGCAAAGAGTTTTGTCAATCATCATAGTTTCAGACTCTCAGAGTTGAGACGGAGCGGTGATTCTTCTCACTCCTCAGAACAAGAAAGCCAGGGTCCACTCGTAATTTTGTCCCTCGTTTCATCATCGACAGAACTCAAATTGACCGATGCTGAAAAAAGTTATCTTACGAACAGAATCAGCAGTTCTACATTTGCTGATCTTACTTTGATTGATAGCGAAGAGATTCTTGTACCACCCCATGAAGAGGAATGCAAAGCTGAGGATAATCAAGTTGAAGAGTATTCCCACTTCCAGGATCTTTTGAGCTTAATGGAAGGGGATATTGTTGTAGGTACACTCCGGGTTCTGAATGCAAATCACGGCGGTTCTTTTTATGATCACGTTTTTCACTTGGCCAAGAACGTAGGACTTGAAAACGATGCGCATTTCATGAAACATGCCAAAAATGTTTTCATTGGCGGACTGTCATCCTCTCGTTATTCAAGCTCAAAGCCCATCTTGTCAGTCACCGAAGGACTTGTTTCAGACTTTTTGACAAGATCTGAAACATTGCTACGCTTTCCTCAGGAGTTTATTGACGCCTACATCAAGGAGATCGCCAAGAAAATTCTCGACATGGCTCAAAATTTCCATAACGGTACTCAATCGGCGACTGCCATCCCCGCTGAGAAATCTAGTTCTGTCCAGGCTGTCGAATTGACTGAAGTCTCTGAAATCGTTGATACTGTCAAGCCTGTGGAGTCTCTTCAAATTGTTGAAGCTACCAAGCCCAACGAGGCTATCAGCCCTACCCAAGCTGCAAAGCCTGCCGCAGTCATCATGAATGTTATTCCCAGACCTAAGCGAGTGGCTTATTCAATCCAGGAGATGATTAAGATGCGACCAAGTGCCACCTTGACCAGTGAAGTACTCACTGCAAGAAACTGTCTCGAAAAGTACCTCCCTGGACATAAGCTACAATACAAGAACTCACCCAGAGCTACTGCTACAAAACTCCAACCTTCTGAATGGAAGACTAATTTCAGCAGCAAAGTTAACTTTGAAGAAGTTTCACAAACTCTTCAACAAGATGAGCATGCACCAGGAAAGACCAGTTTTGTAGCTTCATCAGGCGCCGCCAATTCTCCAGAGTCTTCCGGTGTAAAGCATGAAACACTAATCAACGTCAGCAAGAGCCTCCCCTCCGCAGGAGATAATATTGAAAGCATCGAAAATGATTTGACTCTGTCTATTTCTGCTGAAAATGATGTCAACAAGCCATCAGTTGATGCTCATCACCAGGATAACTCTGATAAGTATGATAAGTCTAGTGGAAAATACACCATCGCTTCTCAATCCGGTACTCATATTTCATCCAAGAGTTTGTCCGCGGCCGATGAGAACAAAGCAGAAGACAAGATGAACTCTGGAAGCGGCGATAGTCCTCCCAAGCTTCCATCAAACAGAGGTCTGAGCACTTCTAGGTACGCTAGGTCAGATGTCATTGATCAAGCAGCCGTTCTTCGTGCTTCATCTGGTTACAACCCTACTGCACGTCAAGTTGTTAAGAAACAAGAATCTCTACCCCTTAAGCCACGAGAAACTTTGACCAAAATTGGCAACTCCGAGGTTTCCAAGAATGAATCTAAAGGTCTTGCTTCCACCTCCGAAACTGAAAAGTCTAAGTCTCAAGAGACTAATCCAAATACTCTCGCCAAGGTCATGAAAAATGAGATGAATTTACCAAAGGTAGTGGAACAGGGTACTTTTAGAAGTAAGCATACTGTGACAAACTCAGACGTCGACAGACTCGCCCAAGTTTTTAGTGATTTGGACGTTAAGGCTGAAAAGGATAATGGCACAGTGGCCGACGTTTCACCGGTTCCAGAGCGCAGTATTAGCCCTACAGTTGAAGAGCTTCTCCAAAAGAAGCGCGCGAGTGGATTATCAACGTCTAGATGGGCAAGCCAGACTCCTGCTTTGAAACGCTCATCTCGTACTGGACAATCAACTCCGACGACGATCTACAGTCAGTTGACATCGAGCATGCCGCAAGATAACAGTTTGTTTTCTCATCAGAGCGCCGTAGCTATCACACCGTCTCGCCCGTTCCCTTCCAGATCCAACATGTTAAATGGAAGACCTGCCGATACAGATAGCGATGATATGCTGAAGGCTACTGCGCCAGTTTTCACACCTTCCCCCCAGAAGAATGAAAGTACTGTCAGTAGACCAGTTTTGTTCCCAGTCCGCA
Source organism: Botrytis paeoniae (assembly GCA_004786145.1). Lineage (NCBI taxonomy): Eukaryota > Fungi > Ascomycota > Leotiomycetes > Helotiales > Sclerotiniaceae > Botrytis > Botrytis paeoniae. The sequence continues at coordinate 203,286 of PQXI01000034.1, forward strand.
ACCGTCAGAATCCGCAACAAGAAGCCGTTCAGGCAAGACTCCAACAAGAGCTTGGCATTGAAGCTAATGTAGGATAAATGTGGTAAGGTAGCGATATATCAATTGTAAATGCATTTTGACGAGAAGTTTGGAGAATCAATAAGGGAGTCTCCCTGGCACAGCGAAGACTACCAATGGAACTTTTATAGAATTTTTAAAGATACATCGAATACCAGACATACCAGCGGAACATTATGTTGCATCTTGATCGTGAATCCTTCTCCCCTTGTGACTGTATTTTCTTAGATCTTCCCACCCATGATCTCCTAGTTCCTCGGCACCTAGAGATCATGGTTATAATGATGGCCATGCAATATTAGATTCAGATCAACAATTGAGTGATACAAAGACGAACAAGTGGAATAATCAAGTGCTAGTAAATCTTGCTAGCGAGGCTCTCTCTGAGAGCCCCTAGGACCCTCGCATTAATAAGATAGAATCTTAGAGACTTTTAGATGAACCATATATTTACTGTGAATTTACTATGTTATAGAGGATCGGAAGCAGTGCGATATCTATGGTGTTTTTATGTGTTTATTAGGGTAAAATTTCGGTGTGTTGTATAGGGTGAGAGATGAATGGAGTGGGTTGGTGCGAAGGGGAATTGTGGGGTTGGCTGTGATGGGGATGGGGATGGGGATGGTGGGCTGGGTGGAGTTGAGTGTATGAGTTGGATTTGGGTGAAGTGAGGACTGGCCGTGGGTTGAAATGGATTTGGAATTTGAAAGGGATGATGAATATTACGTCTGTCTTGTGAGGGTGTAGCGGACTGCTCATTTCGTCATACGGATATCGAGATACATTGCACAGGGGACGACGTTGCAAGTAAGAACAGAAATCTATTTTGTCGTTTGTCTCCTCATATTGTTTGCCTGCTAAATTCCCACTGTACTAGCGCAATCTCACAATGGTCCCCAATTCTCGATCATCCAAGGTCCACAAATTTCGTTTCCGCGGTTCTTGTATACGGGGTAGGTTTATGTCAATGTATAGAGCGAATTCACATCATCTCTATCAACAGCACATGGTTCTTCTTTGTATCATCTATGGTATAGTATTTCAACTTTTTCGGTATCCGAGTCTGAATGAAGCTTTGAGTATGGCGGCAGCTGTAATACCTGCTGGTATCACAATTGCACTGGCTGTAAGCATGATAGGCCACTTTTGGTCGCCTAGTCATGACGAGGTCGTATTTCAGGATTTGATCAAGAAGGTCGAGAAGGTCGAGAAGATGGTTCATGATGGAGAGATGGATTTGCTACAGGCGAGATTTCTAAACGAGGTATACGCAAAGTTCATTGCTATCTTCTTTGGTTAGTATCTTGAGTATCGAGACTCTACATTGAATATTACCAAATTCTGAATATTTCTGTTTTCAGATGCAATACTTGACTGTGAAGCAGTATATAGCATTTACAAAAACTTTGCAGACAGAGTTTTTGCAAAGAATGCCAACTACTGCACCTTTTAGACCCGATGTTTCCTGTCTTGTTTTCTCATGCGTTTCTGCGTGCACCTCATACCGTATTTTCCGCCGGTTGCTTCCATTGCTGTTAGGTTGGTGTAGAATTGACGAATGAAGTGATTTATGTTTGGGAATTTCAAGTATACCTAGGAGACCCACTCAGATGAGTGTTTTCGGTCTCTCCTTTCCCGCCTAACCGTAAATCGAAGGGGTGGCAAATATACCATCTAGCTAACAATGACCCTGTCAAAAATCACAGAAATTGAATCCATCGATTGGTAGATATATCTTCTAATATCCTCATAAGTTGTGCATCTTCAACATGAGGTATTTCATCAGCCACAAAATAGCGTTGAGCCCATGCTGCTGACTCTACCTAGTAGTGGTGGCTAATGAATCTATTAGATAACCTTATATGGAATTAGATGATTCAGGAGGAGTGGTCATCGACCCAAAATTAGTAAATACCGTACCGTAGATCTTACTCTGTGCACTAATAGGTGATGATCCCATTAGTAGGAACTCGAAGGAAGCTGATATTGTAGATACCGGTACATGCTGTAGCCACCATGTGCAACAAGTTCATTCCTAACCTTACCTCCCTAGTAGGTATACCAATAAAGCGAACGGTAGAAGAAGCACCACTAATAAAGGATGGAGTAATATCGGATCAAAATGCTTGCTTGCTTGCAGCTTTTTGCAGCCCATTTTGTGGGGACGAATGGTTGCACAGCACGTGTGAATGACAGGCTTAACTTCCAGGTTCTCTCGAGTATCCCTCCCGTCTGCTTCTTTATGAAGACTTTTTCTTTTTTTATGATCGAGATTGGAATAGAATGGATGAACGAAGAACCCGAGTAGGTAGTTAAACTTCTAGTAGATACTAGGATCGATACTAGCCAGCTTAGTACGGCTCTTTGTGAACTTACCTATAATGTGATAATACAACATTATACTCAAACACAATATAAACCTTAACCCTTGGAACATTCATAGTCACACTTTTTTTATACAGAGGTATCTTTTTATATATACATGTTGTGCTGACACCGGGAACACTTCATTTTTGCTGCTGTGTAATTGTGTTAGCGTCGGAGCTATTATAGCGCCTCTTTTGTAGTCTTGGTTACCCGAATCCATCAACAACGAACCTCGATTACTTTCTTACATCTTCAAGAAAGCAATTTTCGTCTTTCATACATCAAATATTCTTCTCGAAAAAGCCAGTAACTAGAGTACCACTCAGACTGGAAGCAAAATTGTATCACTATTTTTCTACGGCGAAGATGAACGTTTTGCTTCCAACTCAAGCGTCGTTCTTTTCATCACCTCACCGTAACCCCGTTCATACTCCAAGTAAGGAACCCCCCCTTTTGTGTCCATCCTCACATATAATAATACTGACAACAAATTACAGTCTCTCCGCACACAAACCTCAGAATGGGCAGTCGAAAACGAAAAGCCGATGACGATGGTCTCGATGATAAAATGTCTATTTCCCCTACAAATAGCCCCGCCCTGGCCACACGACAAATCCCCCGACCCTCCAAGAAAGTTCGAGCTAACGAAATCACCGGCCGTCCTCTGAACCTCCCTCGTCTTCTCGAAACCCTAGATGCTCAGTCATTGAGAGCGGTTCTCCAAACTATCTGCGAAAGACACCCAGAGATCGGCTCGGAAATTGTCACTTCAGCACCAAGACCATCTGTAGAATCCACTCTTGGCGTCCTTCACAAATACCAAAACGAATTACGGGAAGCTTTTCCTTACGGTGGCAGTCCTGGATCGGATTATGCCTACGATCGAGTTAAGCAACAGCTCACAAATCTTATTGATGCTTTGGTCGATTTCACACCGCATTACCTCCCACCGAACGAACAACAAACCGCAACTTCTCTCAGCTTCCTCGATAGTGCCACCAAAATTGTTCACGATCTTCCAAACTGGGACAGTCAGTCTCATAAACATCACAAGGACAATGCGTACGATGAAATTTCAAGGGCTTGGGCTTTGGTGATTAGTGAAGCCTCTAAGCGTGGGGGAGGATTCCAGCTTCATTCTGGTGGATGGGACCAAAGACTTGCTAGGCATAATGATCAGAGTGGAGGAAAGATGCAGATGGCAGTCGATGCACTTGGTACAAACCTTGGTTGGATGGGAGGTAGCTCTGGAGATCCAGATTCTATCCGCAATCAACTCCTTTCAGGTCGCTATGGTGCTAATCAGAGTGTACCAGTAGGAGCTCGCTGGTAGACTCAAATCATATTTTCTTGGTTCGGGTCATTTTGATACTGGGAGTGTTCGTACATATGGGATAGAGGAGGTCATATCAATTGATCGATGAGTCTTAGGGGCATTAGAGGGAATTTCACCGCACAGGCGTCTTGTGTTAATCATGGTCATCGACAAACGGCAATAATCACGAAGATTACGAAGATTCCCAATTTCCTTTCACTGTCCATCTGGAAGCATGGTTGGGGAGTTATGGTACTTGAGGGATAGGTTTTTTCATTTGTACATTTGTGGAGGATACTTTGGTGGTGGCAATAATTCAATAGGCGTAATTCATTTGTCATTTTCATTTTAGTAACGTAGGGAGAATGGTCAGTATTTTGAGATCATACAATACCATAACAATCTGAAATCCCGACTTTTTATTATCTGATATGACCGTGAGAGCCAATTGCCGACCGATGCATTTATCTACACGTGATACCGTGGATTTAGCGTGTATTAAAGATATATGACGCGACTTGGGCTCCATCGCCATCATCAACAATACAATACACCACCAACTTGGTCGTGACATAACACCATAGTTGATTCACTTTCTAGCCCCTATGAATATTGATAAGTAAACGATTGCTGAGCTTTAATCATCAAAATGCCTGCGTACGTATCTTTGATTGAGTTTCTCGACGCAACAACTAACAATCCTCAGTCCAGGCGAACAGCACAGTGGACGAGCGATCGCGAACCCATTCGAAGAGGTCAAGCCGCGCATTTCAGAATACACAGCACAAGAGATTGCTACATTACAAAGTAGACTAGAGAAACAACTAGGACCCGAATATATATCATCGCGAGCAGGACCATCGGGACATAAGGTACATTATATCAAAGCGGAGAAATGTATTCAGCTTGCCAACGAGGTTTTCGGTTTCAATGGTTGGTCGAGTCAGATCATCGAGACACAAGTAGATTTTGTGGATGAGAATGCTACGACTTTAAAAGTTAGTTTAGGACTCTCGGTCATTGTCAGAGTTACATTGAAGGATGGTACTTTTCATGAAGATGTGGGGTATGGACATATTGAGAACTGTAAGGGCAAGGCGGCGGCTTTTGAGAAGGCGAAGAAAGAGGGGACGACAGATGGGTTGAAGAGGGCACTGAGAAGTTTTGGGAATGTGTTGGGTAATTGCATCTATGATAAGGATTATCTGGCCAAGGTTACGAAGATTAAGGTCCAGCCTGTCAAGTGGGACGTCGAGAATCTACACAGACATTCGACGTTTACTCCACAAGTAGTCGCGAAGAAAGAGATTGATGCACCAAAGGTTGCGGAAAAGGCTCAGGGTCATGGACCGGCGAGTACAAGCTTATCAGGTGTGTTTTGAAAGTGTGGTGGCGAAATACAAAACTGACGATCGGATTAGGCGATGACACATTGATAGGAGACGATGAGTTCGGAGGTATGAAGGATACTAATTACATGAATTAAAACGTTGCTGATGATCTCCAGATTTCGACGATGCCGATTTCAACGTTGCAGATCCGAATGCTCACCCAGATGAAGTTGCACTTCCTCCCTCACGAACTGCTTCACACCATTTAAACAATGCCAGAAACATTAACAACGCGCCCTTGGGAAATACAGGGCCACCACATCAAAGCCGAACTTCTGGGCCCTCGGGACCTCCAGTTCCCATAATCAAGAGTGGACCGTTGGTTCAACCAAATCGACCACCAGAAGCCGGTGACCCAATGATCACTCGCAATAATCATCCTCCACCGGCACCACGAACACCCAATGCAGGACTCGCAAGATCGATCAGCGCAGCAGGATCTATTGTTCGCGCTCCTCAAGACCTAGTCCAACCCAACCGTCCTGCTAACCTTGTTAACGCATTCCCTGGCCGCGTTTTAAACCAGCCCAATAGACCTCAACCTCAACCCCAAACAGCATCCGGCCCCCCATCTCCATCCCGCAACAATGACATAACCGATGAAATGCCCCCACCGGGAGCCGGTTTCACCTCTGCTCGCGCTGCATCCCTCCTACCTCAAGACCACACACCCTCCCAAGTCCCCCCCGCAAACCTCAATCTCCCCGCCTTCAACCCCAACCTCGAATCCCCATCTATTCGGCGTACCCCAGGCGTTGACCAGAAGTCCTCCAAACCACTTTCCCGCGACTTGAAACCCGTTCCTGCGTCTCAGGCTCAAGTTCCTGCTACTGGTCCACCACAAGCTCAGCCAGCTCCTCGTCCAGTTGTCGTCGGAAATAGGAATATGAATTTGGGAAATCCACAATTAGACACCACGAGAAGAATTGGTGCGCCTGGTAGCCCGAGTCCGATGAATATGGGAAATAGGAACAGTTATAAACCGCCTACGATGATGAAGAGGCCGATGCCGGAAGCGAATAGAGCTCCGCTGACGGATTTACAGACGAATGGTAGTGGAATGGCGGGAGATGAGCATGGAAATGGGGATGCGAAGAGACAGAGGTTGAATGGGATGTAGATTTCGAAGCAAATGCTCCTATAGCAGGACGAAACACGTACATGAGGCATCAAGATGAAGATGGGAACGTGATAATGAAAACAGTAGTTGATTGGTATCAGAGGCGTTATGATGGGTCGAAGGATGGGCTGGAAAGGGATGGAATGGACATGCCAAGCAAGGCACTTTTCATGATGACGGGATTTGTCTATATCTGGAGTTCGCTGGGTATTCTTGTACATTAGGCAAGCACACTTTTGCGCTCATTGCTTGTTGGTAGCCGATCGTGGCTAGGTTAAGGATACGTTAGGTTGTGCTGTTAAAAGTGCTTTGAGATATCATAGGGCATGTTTATTCGCAGAATTCATATTATGTTATTGATGCTTCTTTTGACTGATTGATTATGAACTTTTGTTCTTATGCTCACTTGTGGTAGAGGCGAATGGAAATTAATAGGACACTGATATAACTCTTGCCAAGTGCAATAAGAGGTTGAAACTTGGCTATCTCAATGCCGGCAGTTAAATGCGGGAGTAAGTTTGATGATTTCGAGGCAAGTTCATATTTGTCATCCACAATATCATTCACAAGATCACTCCACATAAATTTGAGGCAGCGATGTATCGAAAATGCTCGCTCATATTCAAATTCCGCTTGCTTTTTGACTTATAAAGTGCCTAATGTGCTTTGTATAAAAGATGCACCAAGAGAAGAATAGTCTCTTTAACGAACTCTACATATAGTTATTCCACACCATCACGCCCAAACACCAACCATGCATATTTTCGTTCCGTCAACGCCACTAACCTCTCCCCAATACCCCCTTCCAGCCTGTCCTTTATTTGACAATCAAGACAGCCGAAGGAATTAACCCGGCCTCCTTCAAGGTTTTCCCAAAATCGACTGGACCTTCAAAGGTCTTCTTTGGGTAGGTCATGGTGAAACTAGTCACAGAACCGAGCTCGGCTTCGAGTTGCTGGGAGATTTCAAAGAGGGTGGTGTCGACAGGGTAAGTCTTCGTCATAACCCCGGTGGAAGTTTGTAATCTCAATCGAGATTCGGTGTGGACTTTTGGAGCGCCGGATGAAGCCGCGGGGGCGGCTACTGGAGCTGCTGCTGGAGCTGGAGGAGCACGACCTTCCCGGAGAGCTTTGGCAGCTTCGGCCTTCAAGCGACGGTCCTCCTTATCGGCGGCGATCTTTTCTTGAATACGCTTCTTAGCCTGGACATCAGCGGCTTTCTCGGCGCGTTTGGCTTGTGCCTCCTTGATCTGCTGGTCTTTCGCCAGCTTCTCTTTGGCATCCGAGACTTCCTTTGTGGACTTCATCCGGATTTGCTGTGGAGAATAACATGTTAGTGTGATGCGGGGTAGATAGATGTGAATGTGGAGGGGCAGTTGTGGAGTCGAGATATATTTAGGAATAGTAAGAAACGGACCTCATTGCGCTTGGCCTCTTCTCTGTCAACAAGAGCCTGCTTTGCCCTCTTTTCCTTTGCCTTCTCTCGGAGCTCTGCGAGCTTCTGTTGCTTCTCTTCTTCGGTGAGAGGGGCGATCTCTTCGGTTGACTGCTCGAAGTTCTCATGTTGACTATGTAATCGTATTAGTAAATACTCGTATGGAAAGGTGTGATTAGTAACTCTTACGTCTTCTCAGCGTGGAACTGAACCTGCATCATCGAACGGAACTTCTTGCCACAATCGGTGCAGACCATCGACTTTGCCTCTTCCCCATCCTTGAGTGGCGCTGGCTCGATGTTGGGATTTGTCTCGTCGGAATCTGGTGCTGCAGCAGCTTCTGCAGTTCGGATCTCCTCGATGCTTTTGTCTTGGTTATCTTCGAGCCATTGTAGAGCCCCGTTCACTGTAGTAAATTGTCAGTATGCGGGGTTACATAGATCATGTACAAGGGATATGTAAGTTGGAAGTTGGATTAATACATACATCCGCCCGTTTTCTTGACTGCAATTTCGGCCTTTTCCTTGTCGAAACCCATGTCGAGAAGTTGTTGGAGATCACTCGGTGTAGACATCGTTACTGTATGTTTTGGTATGTTGATTTATTGGAGTTAATTGTATGGAAGTTGTGTCTTTGTAAAAGTGTCGGAAATATTATGTCGAGTATTACTATGACCAGATGCAAGAGCTCAGGGTTCTGCGGAATAATATAATAATGGGTGGGCCGTACTAGAAAGCACTAAATATGGGGTGAATGTATTCGATATCTAATTGATTGATTAATTGACTGGAATTCTTTGAATTGCCGTATTTATTTATATATGATGATCAATGATAATGAGGAAGCTTCGAAGCCAGGTAGAAATATAAGGTATGGAATGGATTAGTTGAATGTTCTAGATTGAATTGAAGCAATATATACACTTAGATTTATACACCTATACACATACACACATACACACTTCTCTGAGTAGCTGGGTGTATATAATCCACTACTCGAGTTATCGCCGAATAGTCCAGATATTCATCTCCGGTCAAGTGTACTTACTCACTCTAGAGTCTATACATTATAGATACTTTTGATCATTCATTTGCCCACCACCTAACTTGGACTATTGATTGAAGACATTGGAAGTTTGATCGACAGGAATGGCAAAATTCATGAAAATAACTAGAATCAAATTAAGACATGATTTTTTTCATTATTCGTAAAACCAGGTATAAATGCCAATCCAGCATTATCATAGGTAGCTGGAGGTAATCAAACTAATCAAATAATAACAATCATTCACCCCTTTCTTAACAATTTATTATTGGTTTCTTAAAAGTTACAAATACATACATACGTACATACATACATACGAGACTCTACTCATCTACCCATCTATCCATCTACCTATGTATCATATGTATTGGCCGCAATAATCCAACAGGGAATGACAAACGACCACCCATCACCTTCTTTGTCACTCTCGGACCCTCGTCATTACATATCAACCACCTCGAGCGAAACACACCCCATCCTAATAAATAATTCCTCAACTTTACAAATATTATTCTGGCTTAATCCCACAACTTCACCAAGACTTTGAAGACTTTGAACCAACAGTAGTAATACGCCCATCATGTCCGTCGAAATCGATTCGCAAGAGCTTGGCTTTCACCGTACGCTATCATAAATTATTCTACTCCGAGGAAAGGAAAGACACGAGATGGGCAATTCTAACATGTGGCAGGTCCCTTTACCACTGAGGTGTCGCAAACATTGAGAATCAGAAATCCTAATCGTACTCCTGTTGGTTTCAAGGTAGGAAAATCTACTGCTATGTCGCTTGCCGTTCTAGAAGTGCTAATGTGGTTTACTTTCAACAGGTCAAGACCACTGCGCCCAAACAGTTGGTTCTACCATACCTCACACCTTCGAAATATCGTTCTAATATTTGCGAATAGATACTGCGTGCGACCAAACTCTGGTAAATTGGAGCCGGGAAGAAGCATAGATGTCACTGGTATGCGCCGATTAGGATGGCAAACAGTACGTGGCTCGGGCTAATCTTGCTGGCATAGTTCTTTTACAGGCGATGAAGGATGAGCCACCTCTCGATGCGAAGTGCAGAGATAAATTCCTAGTTCAGTCTGTCGAGATCACACCAGATAAGGAGTTTGTCGATTCGCCCTCAAACGTACAGTACCCACGATATATAATCTATAGAGACTTTCCCTCACATGGATGTACGCTAACTGTATTTCATACAGCATGTCGACCGAGCAGATAAGAAGGATATCCAAGAGAAGAAGATTCGAGTCGTTTTCCTCCCACCAAAGTCGACGGGAGCAGCAGCCAATACACCTTTGAGAAATGGTGTTAATGGAGCAAATAGTGCGGTATGTTCTGGTTCCTTGTGTACCATCCCCGAGGAAACGGAGTTGACTAACACCAACATCTCTAGCTTTCAACCCCAGACACTGCCCCTCCAGCCTATCGATCAGTATCTCCCGAAGAACATTTCACCCCTGCAGCAAACCGTGTCGTACCAGGAAACTCAGGCCCGGCCCCCTCCGTCAGTATCAATGACGAGCCAATCAGCACTCGCAACCTCGGCGACGCTCGCTCTTCTGCTTTCAACCCCGCAGCTAGTACCGGCAGAGAAAGTAATGCATCCGCAGTCACCGCCCCAACTGGAATGCCTACCTCTGTTGAAGAACTCCAAGCCCAACTCATCGAAGCGAAGAAAACTATCGCATCCTACGCCGAACAAGGTGGTATGAGAATGAGGAAAGTGGCAAATGGGGAAACGTCAAATGAGACAGTCAATGAAATGGCTACCAAGTTGCAAGGTGTAGAAGGGGTACCTGTACAAATCGTCGCAGCTCTATGTTTGCTAAGCTTCTTACTCGCATACCTGTTCTTTTAATCTGAAGTTGGGTGTGCTTGTCTGCTCGCATTCTGACATTTGGGTTGTGGTTTCTGGCTTTGATGGGTTATAGCGTTGCACCTCTCTCTTCCATTATTGTATAAGAGGACAGACACGAAGCGAAATAATCAATATTGGGTGTCTCTGGTGCTCTCGGGTACTGTTACTCTTAGGTACTGGTTTCTTGGGTTCTAGACCTCATTCTTCTTGTACTTTTGTGAAAGTAAAAGTACAAGGGAAGAACCCTCTAATTTTACGACGATTCCTCCAATAATTCACATTTCCTTGCTGTTGATTTTTCTTTTCGTTTTCGATTTCCTCTCGCCACAGCTTTTGCATTACGAATGTACCACTTGTATTCTATTGCTTTTTTCAGACGAGTTCAGCCTTTTGACATAGTTTACTTTTCCTTTACGTTTTCTTTCTTTTGTTGCGGTGTGTGGAGGCTTCCACATAAGTGTTCGCCCAAAAACATGGGTGAAGGAAAGAGAGATGGGGAAGAGGCCAGAAGACCTGGATCTGGCTGGACTGGGCTGGGCTATGCTGGAATGAACCAAATCGGTAATATGGTATCGGATGTATGTAGCGAGAGAGAGCGAGTAGACAATGGAGTGCTGGAACGAATGATAGCGAGTTACGTTTGATATATAGTAGGTAGTTAGTGAGGTAAGGTACAAAATCTCAGTTAAAGTGTGAAAGACAATTGCAGAAGTGACAATTGATATCAAGTGTCTCTAGTATATTTGAAGAAATTCATGTATGTGTACGCCGAAAAATGCATTCTATAACTCATCTCATCTATCTCATAATCGTCGTATATACAAATTCAAATCAAGGATTACGTCCCTCCTTCCACTCGTAGAAGGAATCCTCTAAAACTTGAATCTCATCCTGTCTCACATCTAAAAGAAAACAAAAAGTAGGAATCTAAGCCTGGATCTCCTGCTGCGTCCAGCCTCCGACTTTCCTTCCTCCTTCCTTCCTCTTAACTCTACACGTCATTCCAACCTCCTTATCCCACACAAACTGCCATATCACATAAATCCAACTCTCATGTCTGGGCAACTCTGCATAAAACTCCTTGGCTATCTCGTGCAGCGCGGGTAAACGTGTCCACGGAACAGCGGGGAAATCATGATGTTCATTATGCAGTCCAACATTGTAGGTGAAGAAATTGAGAGGACCGTAATAAGAAAACGTCTCTGGGATTTCGACACCGGTTTTGGGGTCGCGGGCTGCGAGGGGCTGACGCTCGAAAACGTAGTGTTCGGCGATGAAGTGTCCGGCGCAGGGGTGGAGGGAACCGGCCAAAAAGGCGGAGAGAATCAGGTAGTACAGGGGGTTGTAGGAATTGGTTGATTTCACGAGGAGGATGTCGAAGACGACTTGTACGAAGATGTTGACGATGTGGATGGAGGTGAAGGGGACGGCGTAGACGAAGATGGGACGGATGGCGTAGAATAGGATTTGGAAGGTGCAGAAGAAGGCTTTTCCGAGGAGGGAATCGAGGAACAGGGCTTCGAAACGGGTGGGGAGATCGGTGTCTAGACCGTCGACGCCGAGGGATTTGTGGTGGGTAAGATGGTATGGCTGGGGATTTGTTAGTTTTTGGGAAATTGGAGGGGTTTGATAGATGCAAACGTACTCTGAAAGAAGCAGAATAAGGAATCCCAATAGGAAGATTTGCAAAAATCGCCAGCGCCCTATTCAAATTTGGGTTTCTAAATGCCAAATTGTGGGATATTTCGTGGATGGCAAGGAATAGATTTTGATTTGCGGTTGCGCCAATGATATAGGCAGTGAGGATGAATTTCCAGGAGAGGAAAGGTGTATTGCGGAGGAGGTAGGCGCAGAGGACTTGGATTGATACGACGAGGAGAACGACATATTTGGTGAGGGGCTCAGGTCCGCAGAGTTTAGTTACCTGTAGGGAGGGGATTAGTATCTGTTCTTGATTGGGGGATGATAATAGGGAATTGAGATAGATAATTACCTCAGGATGAGCTTTAATGATAGCTAAACGTCTGCTTCGATGAGGTTCCTCGGTATATGTCCAAAAGAAATCATGTTCTTTCACATCAATATCTTGTCGTGGAGGGGCATCTTCATTCTTTTCTGAAACACCTGCTCCATTGGTTCTTAATCGTGGGGTGGTTGATCCCGAGGCTGTAATAGTAGCAGTAGCTACTGGCGGCATGATGAAGAATTGTTGTTGTGCCACTCTTAACAACTTTTTTGAATATGGCTATATGGTGGCGTGGTGTTGTAGATAAAAGGTGTTTTGAACTTGAGAAACTGGATAAATAATATTCACCGATCATTCGAGACTACGTTTCGCTACCAGATTAGTTTCGTACTCTTTTCGAAGCTTTGTGGACTGTTCTTTGGATCGATTTTCAGGGGTACAAGGGGTTCAAGCCTCAAGGGTAACAGTTGAGTGGACCGTGCTTCAAGACCCACTATTTATTACATGGCCTCGAGAGGGCGTAGTGTCTATCATCATCTCTGTGCCAATATAGCTTCTCAGCTGAGCTACATTTCGAGCTATGTCTTGATTAACCTATAAGTTGGTCTACGACTTTGAAGATTCAACTGCAATATCATGAAGCAAGATACCTGCAAAGAATTAGTTCGATATATTTCTCCAGGTTTTCATTACCCTCGTCCACCTCGTAATGTTCCCCCTCTCACATTCTTCTCTCTTCCAAGAGAGATCCGCGATAGCATTTACCATTATGCACTGGTGTCAACAACAAATATCATTGTCTGGAAAGGCAAGCTGAAATATGAGCTCTTGCCGATATATAAGGGGACACGACAAATTTGGTCGGGCGAGCCTACCTCACGTTTAATATGGCGAGCCGTTAGCCACGAGGAGACATCCACTAGCCTTTCTACTCTCAACACCAAACTATTGTTCTGTAGCAAGGTAGTGAGCCACGAGGCCGCCATAGTTTTCTATAATAGGAACACATTTGCTTTCGAGGGAGACCATAACTGGGATCCTGTCGTTCATTGGCTGAAAACCATCGGTTCTAACAATCGAAATTCTCTTGCAATTCTGGAGGTGTGTGGCAAGCGACCCGATCAAGTGTGGCAAAATCACTGTGGAGAGCGTATCCAGAAGTTTTCAAATGAAGAAATATACCTTAGGCATCCATACTTTGCCACCCCCATAGATGGTTTCAAATACGGCTGCGTCGACAATATCAACCCGATTTTGGAGGAAGTTTTTGTATTGTTAGGACAGCGGGTCTCTAACAAGAAAGCTACTGTTATCATGCAGACTGGTAGATTTTACCCCGGTGGAGGGGCCGATCCTGTTGAGCCCGATGAGCTATTCCCGGAAAACGGCTGGTACAGCATGGAGTTGCCAAACTTGATAGAAAAGTTTCTAGAGCTTCATTCCACTCACTCGACAAAGCGTTCAGTGGAGGTGGTCTGGAATGGATTGACATATAAACGCGCCCTCGAGACGGAATTCATGGAAAGTCTCGGGTGGAATGTCTCCACATCACCTGTCGAAAATAAAGAAGCACTTGCTATATTTGGTAAATATCATAACAAAGATGAGAATTTCGCTAGTTACACATTGAGGAGAAAGAAACTCAAGGGGGAACTTATAACTCAGGATCCGTCGCCCTTTTCAAACATGTATGTATACTCACATATCAATTGGGAGGATTTTTTATAGACACAGGAATATCTTCGAATTATCAATACACGATACTTGCTTGGTATAATAGTATAAGTTCATATTTATCGTCTGATAATAACTATACGAGTCTGTTATGACTACTTAATCAATTGCGCCGGCTGTACAATTAATATCAATGCCAAGTGGTGGCATCCGCGACAAATGCCGCTTCATTCTCAATAGTGTTTCCATTGATTGGGGAATTAGTTAGGTATTTTATCTCATTGGCTGCAAGATATAAAAGATTTAGATTGTTGAATTAGTTGCTAGGTGGGTGGCTACTAGCAAATTCCTACTGTTATATGTTTTTCGAATATTGTTCTTGACAGTCGGGTTGAGAAAGAGAAGGGTATGCCTGGGAATGGGTGAGACTTGATCTACTCTCAATAAGCGAGAAAAGTATACTTTGGTTGCGGGGCTGAGGTTGCTGTGTTGTCTTCTTATGTGGAAAGATATTACAGGAGGATTTGTAGTTCTAAAACTTCAGTTTTCATCCACAGTTGAATTTTTTATGTTCAAAGAACAGAATTAAATTCTGTCTGTACCTTTTATGTGCTTTTGGTAAAACCGGGCAAACCATACATGCTTTTTCTTGACCGCATGATATTCTTAAAATCGTAAGCTACCTGACAACACAACCCTGGGAATTTAGATCAAACTCGCTTAATCTTGAGTTCTAAACTGATCGTCTTGTAAAACCACGACCTTTCAAGGTAGAATCTTCTACTAGTTGCGTGAAAGAATCCCAGAAACTGTCACTTGTACACTACATACACTTCATGACTACTCGAAACACCAAATAGATCCAGAAAAGAGATGTGGTCTAGTGGATAAGACATCTGACTCGAAGTTAAATCTTAGGGTAGAGAGGCCGAAGGCGCCACCAGCGACTCGGGATGATTCTCTGAGATTTGCCGTGAGCTCATTTGACGCTAGTTCGAATCTATCTATCTCTATATCTTTTTTTTCCTCTCCTGAAACTGTATGTTGGGGAAGATTTAAGGATGGAAAGTGGTATGAAAAAGGAGAATGAGAGGGGGGGGGG
>PQXI01000035.1:0-216329 GCA_004786145.1 Botrytis paeoniae
CAATTGTATATTGGGTTTTGTATGCCTACCTACCTAGTAGATTCATATCATACATATAATACAATACCTACCAAATTCCAAATCCTAAATCCCAAACACATGGTATATATCAGCCTGTAATTATTATGAGGGAAAGAAAATATCTCCACGCTTTTCATGAGACTGCGGGAACAGAACTAGGCGTCTCAGTACCCCCACTAAAAGGTTTTCATAGTGATCGAAAAGCAGTCTATGTATACTTTTTATCTTGACAATGGTTTTGTATAGGTAAGGCCTTCGGAAATAATAACGAGAATGTGTGGAATCTCACTCCCATAATTCCACAGTCGCGACCCCTTTTTCATCAAATCCGAAGGTGTTGGCTACCATAGGAATGAGGTTTGTTGACCCAGAGCTATAAAGTGTAAATCTCTTCAAAGTTCAAACTTTAGTCTCGTTCAAAGCAAAAACAAATCTTATGGGTAGTGAAGACCCTATGATGGCAAAGAATGCGCACAGCTCGCAGCTCGAAGACTGAGTTTTGGTATATTATTAAGCATTCGCACGATGAAGCGGACGACATCTGTGTAATCTGCTGACGTTTCGGTAATTATGAGGCTCTTGTATTTATGCAATTCATAGGATATATATAACTATGTATCTTCCGAAAGCGTTACTGCGGAGGTCATAAGAGTATACTCAATAGTCTACGAAGACCACAGGTTACTCCGTGTGCCCAATGTATGGTTTTAAGTAAGATGAAAAATTAAATGAATCATGCTATGCTGCGACAGCCAGAACAAAGCCCTGTAATCTGCAGCGCAAGAGAAAATAAAGAAAGTCCCAGAATCTAAGTGCTTCCAATTACTATTGAGAAGTGCTTTCTCTCCGGATAATGGGTCTCAGATATAATGCTATGAGGAAAGATAGAATTTTGGCAGCTCATTTCATCTCAATCTATCTCCCTCTATGTATGGCATAGTAATTACATGCGAATTCAAAATTCCACTCACTACCTATCCATTTCATGAACTTCGCTTGACGTCAAGTGCAACGTTAACTATTACATAAAACGTGAAATTCGCCGGACACAATTTGGAGTACTTCCAGACCAAGATACCAAGCAATCCGGCAACCGCAATCGCAATCTAACAGCAATAGTTTATGCATTATCAATACTAGCTGACGACGCCTGCTCTCATGTGGCCCCTTTCGCGAAATGCGCCAATCCCTCTTGAGGAGAAGTATCTTCTCTATGTATGTATGAAATTGTTCTACAGTTCTCAAATACAATGCACTGAGGCATTGGAGAGTATACTCGAGGATTGCATATAATTGAAGCACAAAAACTAATATCAATGCAGAAAGTGAATCTGTACAATATGTAACCTGCAATTCTGAAACAAGCTTGAAGCCTGACACCCAATGTTCTGGAAGAAAGGAAATGGAAGGATAAAACCATTCGGTACAATGAAAATGGATGGATGGATGAACGGATGGGGGAAAGGCTCTTCCGCCCTTCACAGCATCCCCGCATTCAGGATGCATTCATCCCAAATTGTCATTACCCAATAAACTTGGGTAGCATTTGCAATTATCCTTCGACCCAGCAAAAGAACACCAAGACTCCTCTACAGATAAAACAAAAAGAGAAGCGAATGCGCATCGTGCCACTTACACTGTTGAAAATTTACTTGGTATTGCACACAAGGACTTCCCGAATGACGTTGAGTAACGACCTACAAACAAAATGCCAAATGCTAACTGACAAACCGACGATCGAATGATCCCCAGGTATCCTTCTAAGATGTATTCGGACCTTCTGCTGTTGTGTAACATGCTAGGTAGTTGGTATTGGGTATTGTTATTGGTATGTCATTGCCACGGAGCGAATCAATTTGTAAATTACCCATCCGAGTCCAAGTTCAAGCAACAAACACGCGAGAGAAGCTTCCAAAAATCGACTTATTCACGGAACACAAGGACTGCTGGCCAAAGAAACAAGAGAAGGAAACCGCAAACGAGCTCATTCCCCACAAAACGACCGTATTCCAATAACTTCCCGTCAGAAGAAAGAGAAGTTTGGGGTTCAAAGCTCAAGGTTACGGTATAGCGTCAACCGTAGAAGGTTGATGATCCGTCCCGAATATTCTCGAAGGATTCTATACCTTCAATTTTTTTTTCATTGTAACATGGATTCGGCAATTGCGCTCCAAAGGAATTTGTTGTTGTTTTTCTCCAGCTCCCGTCGTACGTACGATTTCTAGGTGGCTAGCCACCCATTCTGATGGGATGGGACATAGGCAAAAATAGAGAAAAATCGTGGGGACATGTACGTAGTGTGTTTTGGCCAATTGATGAATGATATCTGCAGTGCGTCTATCTGCATCTCAAATATTACATCGGACGGCATAAAATGAAGCTTACATTCGGCGTGAGCACACTTATGCAGGAACATCTTAGCGATTGAATACGTACCGCGAGCCATCCAATCAAATTGCAGATGATGTACAGCTTATATGAAAGTAATAATAAAGAATTTCATAGGTGGTAACACCTTTGCTTTGCTGCTGTATTGTATGTAAGCCGTATCACCAACATTTGGATCGAGTAACTTTTCCCCAACGAACTCAGTCAACTCATTGTAACGTGAGATGAAGGATGAAGGTTACATATATGCCAAGACTCGAAAAAGGAAAGTTTCCAGAAGCAGTAACAAAAACGCGTAATCAATTCATGGATTTCCCACACCTGAAGAGATGCACATCGATCACATTCTCCAAGTATCTTGGTACCTATCAATCCACCGCGCCCATCTGCAGTTTTCAGACGGAGCACACACAGTAGCTTCTATGCAAACATTCGGAGACTGTAAGATTATCATCCTGTGCATATCTCACCCTAGTACCCGCCTCCGGATTCAATTCATTTCAAATTCCAAGCCCGCCCAGGGGCAAATAGACCAGCTTACACGAGTCGGTGGTAAGGCTAGAATGGTAACTTCCATCCGGCATTGATGTGCCTGTAGCCTGTAGATATGGAATACTACCACACCACACGCAATCGCGAAAATATGCGAAGCGTTCAGAGCTTAGTGTTGTAAGGTTTTCAGGCATGACAAGGTGGGAATGTTACATACGAACGTACAATAGTAGATAGTGTATACAGAGTATGATTGAAACGAAGTTGAACGATAACATTGGTAGCGATAGTAATATTCGGTCTTAATTCGGTGGGTCTTATTGTATTATCCTTCTGGTTCGAGACAACTTTACACAACAGCATTGAAATCGTCCACTTGCTAAACCCCAGCTTTCTGTACGATATTTTTTGATTGCATCTAGATTCTAGATTCCACCCCTCCAAGATAAGATAACATAACATTACAAACTATCCATCCGCCCCCTCTTCTTTCGCCCCGTAACCCGTTTCCCCCGTTTTCTTCTTCTCGGGGAAAACAGGCAAAGAACCTACAGCCTACAAACTACCAACAAACAAATAAACAATAACAGTAAGCTGACTTTACAACGGTATCAACCGTCCGTAGCCGTAAATCCGGGGTTTCGCGCTGATTCTTCCGGTCATACTATTAGAATTCCCCCTTATTCTTGAATCCTGACACCGATCAGTGCCAATGAGAGGTCATATATCGCATTATCGTTTACGAATGATGAAAAGAAGAAAAATAGAGCGAGATGTATCTACGAGGCTGACTGATATGTACGTACCTCGAAGTATACAAAAGCCTTGCACAAGAGGTGGTGTAATTTTCGGTAGCGATTGATAGATATACGAATATTCCTGGTGATATGATCTGACGGTCACAGCTAGGGTCACAGCTGATACTGATAGGTAGATACTATATGAAAGTAATCTATGAATGAACGTGGAAATTACGACATAAACGAACACTTGGGTCTAGCTCATGGCGTTTGGCTACATCGCATTCCAGTACGACAAGCAAGCACTCACGACAAGCCTCGTACATACGAACCTGCCGTACGTCTCGCCCGCATCATTCTAGTTTCATAAGATTTTCGCACGTTCAAGTCAAATACCATGGCGAAGAAGACAATGTTTACCTCACCAGTTCAGAAACGCTTTACGTAGTGAGTTCGCGTGCAGTGAATGTAACCTTAAAATTCTCCTGTTTATCCGCTTCAGACGCTATTTTCTCACCTCCCTAGGTATTTTCTCACCTAAAATTCTAAAACCATCCTGGTGGATATATCTGCACAATCCCTGAGATCTATATCACCTTCAAGGGATAGTGTTAGCTCTCGCCTATTCAGGATATATTCTCTACAAATGTGTGACTTTGTACCGAGACTTATGTACTGCGTAAGGGATCGATTAATTCGGATGTACTAATGTATATACCTAGTAATAGATTCGAGTCTCGAGCCGTTCCAAGTAGTCGGGTCGGAATCTCGGTCGTGATCTTGATGCCTGGACAGAGGTGCAGAGTACATACTTACATATGTATCATTTGGGATGTTATCCGATGCAATGCGGATTATGTTATGTTAGAATTGATGGTGAAGCCAGAATGAGATAGATATAGGAGGCCAGTGCGTCTGTCATATCTCATTTTGAATCCTGATACAATGACAGCATAAACCTTTAGCGGCCATTCAACTGTTGGTTTGTAATATAGAGTGAGGCATCATAAGGAATTAGAGCCTAAGCGTTGTTATAGTTAGTCTTCAAATCCGTAGGGCTTAGCTGTTACAACGATTGTGTGATATGTTCAAAAATAATATTGCTTCTAGAAGTTAGAGATTGTAGATATTCCGTGGACGAGGAACTGGTTCGTGAACTTCCAGTATACTAGCGAGAAATTGTTATCTAGTGGAAAGATGAAGCAAAATTAGTTTGAGATACTCGTTGATTCTGAGATATTGATGAAGAGCAATTATGGAGTTATATTGAAGATACAGAGGGAGTTTCTGCAATGTTTTTTTCATCGGGATAGTGGGATAACGCATTTTCCTTGAGAGAAGAAATTACTCTTCATTCTCAGCTCGTGATTGGAAGGATAATGACAATCTTATACACAGAAAGCTATCATGACATTCGGAGGAAGGCTGAGGGGGCACAGTCTAGATAGGCGAGGATAAAATTGCCGCGCGAACGTTGTAGGCAAGAAAATCGAGTATCTGTAAAATTAGCAATGTAAATATTACCAAATATTATGGTATATCGTCACAGTGCTCAGA
Source organism: Botrytis paeoniae (assembly GCA_004786145.1). NCBI lineage: Eukaryota > Fungi > Ascomycota > Leotiomycetes > Helotiales > Sclerotiniaceae > Botrytis > Botrytis paeoniae. The sequence goes on from PQXI01000035.1 coordinate 5,199, forward strand.
GGGTCTTATGAAGGTTCTGTAGCGTGAGTGCCGATGTGATATGTCTGAAACTACCTATTGATGCAAGCCCGGCGAGGATTCGATTCAAGAGAAATCTTACGAACTTCTATTGCATGAACAATGTCTATGTCTCCAAATGAACGAGGATGACGATATTCACACATGAACGATAGATCGACGCGTGAGACAAAGAGGGTCAAACGAAGGGAATCTCCACTACCACGTGCTCGTGACGAGCGTGTACATTTCCTGTTCATCCTGCCAGCTTTGATGGGATTTTTATAGACAGATAAGAATGAGTAGTATGGCAATCAAGGGGGGTTTGTACCCAATAGATTCATTTCTAATGCAAGAAAGTACGGAGTATTGCAGGAAACCAGGTACCTACTCGTAGCACAGATATTATTTTTGTAATTGCACTTGTTTTGCACTGAGATTAAACGAGCTGGTTTTGGGGGCCATCTGGGCAACGATGTACGCAGTGACCACACCTGTTTGTTGTACGCGAAATGAGCATTTATAAAAACCTGGAGCCGATATGCGAAGTAGATATTCAGAACTCAGCCAGACAGAAATTAAATCTGCCTTGCATCAAATACGTTCCTCAGATATAAATCAAATTTCTGGAAAATGACTTTTCATTCGAGTCAAGATTGATAAACATAATCGACGGCCGGCCCCGCAGCATAGATTCCCAAAGTGGATGACGGTACAAAAAGGAGGGTCCTTTTCAGAGATGTTGGACGATCATTGCCACTTAAAACAGATCCTTCAGCGGGTGCTGAATGGGTTAGTTGAGACTACGGATCCAGAATTCAAGAGTAATCCCTTCGCGGCAGCAATATCATTCATGCTATTACGCTTGTACGATAGCTAACAGACGTCAGCTTCGGCGTCAAAGTTACAACCAACAGTACCCTGAATATGAGATGTCGTTGTAATATCAACTTTGGTGGATAATAGCGTGAGAATGGTCTTAAAGAATTCAACCTCTCAGCATGCTCAACAGCATTTTTTTTCAAAGCAGCGGGGTTCTCCGGTACCTGGTGTGATGGACTAGACTATTTCATCTACATTAGCTTTAAACCAATCATTAGCTTCAGGGCACTGTGGGACCGTAAACAACAGTTTGCTTGCCTCCACTACTTTTTCAGACCCGATCCTGCCGACATGCAGATGATTATGTAAATGTAAACATAAACATAAACGAGAGCACTTCCTTTTTCGACTTTGTCGATTGTCTATCCTTTGGATGAGACTTGACGTTGATGTGTTTGCAGTTGTTCATGGTGGATGGCTGGCTGATAATTATGATTTCATTATGACTGACTTTGCTTCTCCGTCTTTCTGCATGATATTTAAGCCACTCTGCCCAGCCTCATTGCGTGGACAAAAAGTGGAAGTTGTGGCAAGATCGCGGGTCGATTCCAACAAAGTGTACACGAATTCTAGGAGGACTAAAAAAGTACAGTAGAGTACCTAATTAAGAATGCCCTTTCGTATGGTGTGTTTGAGTGAGACGGCACGATATTGTGCCAAATATCAAATGTACCTAGCTTATTTAGTACATTATGTTCTAGTACACACTACACGGTGGCTTCTTTGCTTCAATACATATTAAATTCGCCGGTAGAAGGGATCCGTGGGAAGGCGAGACTTCAACAATACAAGGAGCTCTTGCTATATATATCGCCTGGCTTGAACTTTCCGTTCTCGTTGGCGTTGTGTTCAATTGGGAAGTCCAATCGCATGATTTCAGACCCACCTGTCAAAATTAAGTCAACAGCTTCGAATCGACATTGCCTTCAAAGTATCTAGGTTACCCAAGTCTTGTCGTGTCTGTTAGATACTTTACGGTCTTAGTACAAAGTATGATACTTTTGAAATCGTCGGATCCTCAATTCCAAATTAAAATCCGAGGTCGCGACTCGCTTCTTGTTCAGTGGACCTTTGGGGTAGTACGATCTTCCAAACTTTGTTTAAGGAAATATGATCTTTTTCTTTCCGAACCATGATCACATCTATTAGAATTCTACTACAGTAGATCATCGATCGGATAAACTACAATAAAGCTTTTGTGATATTGATCAGGGGTTGTAACATAAATGATGATGAAATACGACCTTACGCGCGACCTTTGGACCTGCATATATATTTACACATCTGCAATTAGTTAAAGGATGTGTGTGGGTGGGCAGGTGAGTGAGTGGACTGCGGAATACGTTAGCTGGTATCTAGCAATTTTTGTGTAGGCCTAATTGTAAGCTTGTGCCTGTAAGCGAAAAGGGTGTATTACCTCCTAGCAAATTGCGGAGTTCTAATTGAGGGGGAAGAGGGGACCACGGCTCGGTATAGGAAAACGAAAAGAAAATTGAAATCAGTTGTTGATGATGACCACCTATGAACAGAGCAATTTGGAACACACAGTCAAGTAACCAACGCCTCGCCCTTGTAAATCGCTGTGGTGGCTTTCTTTATTAACGCTCTTCTGGTTTGGTTGGGTTGGGTTGGACTGAATTCAATTCAATTCAATTCATTTTCTTTCTTGGGTATTTCTTACTCGCCCGTGCCAATGATAACTTATATCTGAGAACAGTCAACAATAAACCAATAATCCGATCATCCAATGGTATCAATTAGCCATGGAGAAAAGACCTAATGTGGAAAAGTCAAGAGTGGATCCCCCGGAGACGCAAATTGCAAGGTGACCTGGTCATCGTATCCATGCAAAGGCAATCAACTTACCACACTCTCACACCCAATGATTCAGCTCGTTGGCCGAGATTTTCTTAAACACAGGGAAAAAAATACCCATCACCAGTATTTCTCCAAAACTTTCTCAACCAGTCTTCAGCTTGCCAATTGGCAACCTCCTCCCAAATGTATCCTCTCTCTCCGATAACCCAAGAATTCTATATTCCTTGTTCAAATATTGTAATATTGTGCCTTTATACGCAAATCTTTTCTTCCAATTAAATCTGCAAGGTGGATTTATATCCTTATCCGGTCAACCACTAGTTGATACTCAAGACTTCATCCGCGTCTTTTGCTGGCCGGAACACCATCTTCTCACAGGGATTCGTCCTACCGTCCCTTCAAGGAAGGCATAAGGAAAGACCAATCCTGGCTCATCGTGGAACCAGAGGACCATCGTGGGCAAGACCCTCGCGTGCGTCCCAAGCTACGAGACTGCACTTATGTCGCCTTATACATATGCAGGCTTGTATTCCCCATTCTATCCATTTGGATCGGTTTCTATTTTTCTCATCTCTGTATCATACACAAACGTTCCAGTTCCATTTTTGAATTCTCTCTGCTTGATATCATCTGAAGTATTGTCAAAGCACCTGGCGATGGCCTTATGAAACTCTTCCAGTACTATATCCCACGGGCCTACGCACCACCGAGCGTTCAAACATACTAGACTTTCCCATCACTGGTTTCGTAATATACCACATGACGATCACAAAAGTTTAATTTCCAAGAGTATATGACAGCTGAAGAAGAACGCCACAGCATATAGTGTCTCTACATTTTCTTCCGTCCTTTGATATACGGACGGTCCGGTGTGAGAATCAGGAAAGTTCACACACCCGGCTGCCGTCATTTTCAATCGATTTGGTGTTCCTCTATTACGATTGTTGATTCTCATCTCCACGATGAGTGGTTCTAATTTGACAGTTTTGGGCCAGGGCAGGTGTCCAGCGCCGTTCCTTGAGGAAGATCTCTTCCCATCAACGGGTGGTTGTATGTCTTGCATACTCTCCGGTCTGTTTCACCATGCTAACAACATATAGTTACCGATGGAAGGTTTTGCTCTCTCTCCCTGGAGGTCTCTTGCTGCTTGCCATGTCCACAGACTGAATGGTTTTACGGTGAAAGCATCAACACCCTCACCGAATCCGCAAATTGGGTCAGTGTAGCAGCGATGATATGTTCTATATACTTGTTGATATGCTTCGCATTTCTGCCAGTTGAGAAGACCCATAGGCACTACCTCAGCATCTGCTTGGTTATTGCTACAGTCTTGATGCAGGTGAGTCACTAGTCCCCGTGCCTTCTACCAACCGTTTCCTAACATATCTCGCCAAAAGTTGGGATTCATTATACCATTAAGCGCAAACCCCGATCAATGCTATAACGCGATCACTCCGAACGATATGAGCACCAACTTTACTTGTGCAATCTCCGGCGCATTCATAATGGCTGGAGGCTGGTGTGGTGTGATGTGGGTCTTCTTAAGGTCCCTCGCCTTACATCTACAGATCTGTTGGCAGGTGATTATTGGGAAGTCATTCATGTGGGGAGCTCTTGCTACTGGATGGGGAATACCGGCCATTGCATTATGTTTTGGAATGATCTTCAGTGGTGTTTCCTTCCGATTTGGAGACACTTGCCATATCAATCACGAGAACAGTTTGGCGGACTTCTGGATTCCTCTTCTAATTTTCTCTGGCGCCACCGTTATCATTCAGTTCGTGACTTTCGGTTACTGCATCAAAGTATATCTTTCATCCCTCGCAGACAATTCCAACACAACAGAAACTTCAGGAGTTCTGCCTTCGTACACTAACAGTGTGCGCACTGTCTCACCACGACAAGCATATCGTCGAGTTCGCCGAGTGATTGAGTTACAATGGAGAGGTATCGCTATTGTACTAGTGATTATCGCTGATGTCGCATTCTTTGCAATTGTGTTCGTCTTCATGGATGATTTAGAAACAAATATCCAAAAGGATCAAACCAAAGCCGAGCAATGGTTAACATGTTTGGTACAAACTGCTGGAGATAAAGAAGAGTGTTTACCTTTAGCGAAATCTCTAGTTGTAAACGAGGCTACCGTTGGTGCGGTACTTGTCATGCTATCCGTAAGTTCTCCCCATTGCCATCATTATTTTATTCGAGTGCTAACGTAATCTAGTTCAATGGCTTCTGGGCAGCAATATTCTTAGGAAGAAAGGCAATGATTACAGGCTGGTATGAAATGTACCGTGGAAAAATAAAGCTCAACAATGAATTCGTCAGCGCCGATGTTCATGCCTTCAAGGATCCCAGGTCATACGAAATGCTTAGCAAGGATCGAGATCAACGTGATAGCAAGAATATGGAGGCATACGAAACTCCAGACGCTGTCACTCCAATTTCACCCGTTCGAAAAAGTGGTCGAGAAACACCAGACTACTTTGGCAGAGAAGCAAGATATAAATCACCGTCACGTTCATTTTCCAAACCCCATCCACCACAATCATGGGATTCAACCACAACATTTGCTCCACCCATGAATTCAAACACGAACAAATTCTGATATGGGTTCGACATATATATTTTATTTATTTTCAAGCATTTTTTTTTAGCGATGTTTCATACTTACGAAGGGTTAAACAGGAGTTTGGTGGCTTGGCGACTCGGCGGCTTGGCTAGGCGATGGAGCTAGAAGAAATAGAGAGCTCGGCTCGTCACCCCACGCGGGATGAAAAGACTTTGGATAGTCACCTACATGGATCAAGTCAGGATACAAAAAGGACGAAACCTGGAACAAAAGCTTTTTCCTTTGTCCAAGAAAAGGCCGGTCGGGTACGAAAGGGCTCCGACCGGGTGGATGAAATTATGGAGGGGGGTGGGGTATAATGTGTTTACAATACCCAGATACCCATTCATAGGCCGAAATGGTCATCGAACTTACTGGTTCGAGGATACTAATACTGCTACAGTTGTAGTAGGTATACATAGAGATCTCGAGTCCCGAGATTTCGGATTAGGTATGGGATATACCCCGCCTATGTAATGACGATCTGTACTTTATTAGTAGTGTTTGTATGCATTATGATGACATCAAATAGAAAATATCTAAACCAATTATCTGATGATTTCACTCCTCTTTGTACTGTGCTGGATTATGATGTATATATATTCTTCTGACGGCGTTAGGTATCCATCATGGAGATATAATGAAGTCAAGTCTACAACATCCAATAGAAGCCAAACATCTTTAAGCTCGTACTTTGCTGAAGTCGCTAAATACTGTTGAACTACAGTATCATCAGTATTCGCATGATTTTCCTAATTCTTAAATCCAAAAAGACCCTGGGTCTTCACACATGTGAGCATCCATTCTCTTTAGCATGACATTGCCGTACTAGAGAGGAGCTAGTCCAAGCCCGATATTACCAGAAATCCGATGATGGATATTGTTTGTATCTCATAACGAGGGTTCAGTACTGGCTAATCACGAGAGACAGTGAGCAATGCAGATGGAAAGAAAATCTTGATCATATGCTTGAGTATAACCCATGGAGACCCGTCTCTTCGTGGTTTTCTAACGAAAACCACGCTTAAGCATCACGATTCGTAGCATCACATCTACGATTCTTTTGAATGTCTTAGAGTCGGTTTTAGACACCTTGAAATTGGGCTTTTAGCAAGGATTTCCTCTCAAGACTCAGAAGTTAAAGTTTGATTCATTATTTCTCATAGACTTGGCTGTACACACATGCCTGATCAGGAGAGTCCGAGAGCCTTGAATCGAGCTTGAGATCGTAATGACCGGTGCCTTGGGATGGATACTATATCTATCTACTTAGAACCTTCTCCTCCGTTTTCGCTTTAGATTCAATAGATAATGATGTCAAGTTTTCAATTGGACGCTTAACTAACGTTCTAACCCAACCAGAGAATCTACGATCACGAGATCCTCATTCTCACCCGTCAGACATATTTGTGCCTCCCCCCTCCTTCTTGTTTCTTCCGTTCTCTAGAATCATTCTTAGCTCTCCTCCCAAGACCCATCAAAACCCAATCTTTTATGCAAAATGCGACTTACCCCGCATCCGAACCTATGCTATTCAGAGCCGTTATCAATACACTTTCTTTCTTTATCGATACAGGTAGTTATAAAGAGAGTGGTATTAATGGAAGCTTAAGCAATGCTGCTGCGGAGGCCGAAATTGAGAGATTTACGCCAAATAGGTGGTTGGCTTCCTATTTCGCTGGAGGGGTATGTAAGCAATCTTGCGGTGAAGAATGGCCAAATGATTTGACGATGGTGTGGTAGAGATAGGAATGTGTTGAAATATCGTCGTGCGTCGAAAACTTACTGTGCGAGAATATCTTAAAGAGTTCAATCGAGATGAAGAAGTATATATTACTGTATGAACAAGGATTGAATAAATAGCCTTAAGTTATTTATAATCTATATCAAAAGAGCTAGCCTTATAGCAAGGCCTATTTAAGGCTTGTTTCTCCCTGTAAATCAATTGGTTCCTTTAGACAGAATATATATTGACAACTAGAGTCTACATTTCAGGTTCTACATTGTCCATATCCTTCTCAAACCAACAATTACCCTCTCCCTCCATTTACTCACCGATTCTCACATCCCCTAGATCCTCAAAGTCACCTTCTTGGAATCCGGCCTCATGCTGGATTATTTCTCTCCCGTATCCAATACTTCACACTTCCAACTCGAGCTACTCTTTGACTTTCTCGGTCGAGCAGCTGTTCTAGAGGACTATGATGGTTTCTATACCCTAACTACTTCTATCGACCTGGTAAACATTGTTGCCAAGGCAATGGAATATGAAGGGTTATGATCTATAAGCAGTGGTATTTGTGGTAGTCTATTCTCAGCTAAAATCGAATGTAGAGATGCGCAAGAGGGCTAGGAGTATATGTGCTCCTTCTACCTCTTAAATGTTTATGATTAGGAGAATATAAGAACCCAACTAATTCGCCCAAAAAGACAGCAAACTTCGAATGAACACCCATAGAGGAAACGGATCTCAGTGCAGAGGATAACGAATCATCGTGAATACCAATGATAAAAATTCCTAATACTCCATTAGACTAAATCAAAAATATTTCAAGACTGCTTGTGACGGAAACGCTTCTTGCAGGCCTTCATAATCTGTGAGAGGTGGCCGATGAATTGGATTTGTTGGTCAAGGATTAAGAGTATAGATCTCGAGAAGTGGCATAAGGAGAGCTGGAAGGACGTCATGTGAGGGGTATAATTTGAGTGATGCAGAGGAAGGAAGATCGCCGTTTAGCTACGAAGTGTTTGTCTGTGTCAGATTGGGAAGGTAACCTGAGAAGAGAATTATTGCCAGGACGAATACTTGACAAATTAGGGAGCAATTTTATTGGCTGAATGTGATGACTTTAAAGTGATCATTCGTGAACATGATTTGAACTGATGAAAAGGTCAAAAAAGCTTATAGAAGTGCTCACGTAGGTATCTCTTGAAACCCTCGATGGAAATATATGAAGGTTGAACGCAAATTGATCCGGTAAGCTCCAGTGGAGTCATGCGGGATGACGTGAAGCAAATCACTGAATCGAGAAAGATCACACATGACAATCAAATAGACAGACAGCGTTACAAGACATTAAAAAGCATTATTGTATTCTATATAAAACAGCGTGAAAGCTTTCCCTCCTGCCATCTAAGCACCACATCACTTGAAGAAGTACACGATTCTCAAGATACAAATCCATTTCATAAACCTACCTATACCCTGAGTAGAGAGCATGACTGGCAATATCATTTGCAAAATGCCATCAATCCAGACTGACCGTGGTCGTGAAATATAGATCGGCACATTGATATTGGACAAAAATAAAATCCTTCAAAGGCATCTCTGATATCCACCAGACCTTACATGCTTTCCAAGATTGTTGACCTTTGCAACGCGAGAATTTGGTTCAAGGGAAAGTGTTCTATTTCAAGGTTAGTTATGGATCATGTATAAATGTACAGTATCATAAAAGAATAACAACCGAGAAGGTTAATCAGATGTTCAGTTAGTTCATTGTTCCCTCCGCAGAGAGTCCTAAAACAAGAGGTACCAGAAAAATAGTAAAAAGAAATATCATCATTGTATCTTCTCGGCAAATTATGAATGGAAAGGGAGTCTCTTACATTTAAATGATAGCGCACCGCAATTGAATGTTCCGAATAGTCAACAAAAAAATATGAGGCTGATCCTCAATCAATTATGATGAATTGATCATTACTTCTGTTGGTGAATCAAAGTTGTTGTCGGGAAAATGAGAAGCTCTGGATTTGAGAAATTTCTTATCATGTTCATATTGCGCTAGTCGATATTAGGTCTAGAATAGAAAATACCAGCTCTTAGCGTAGGCTAAGCGACGAATAATCCACACACATAATATTGCGACGACGAACATTTTCAAAACTTTAACACCTCTCGACAATCTCAATCTAACGACCAGTTTCATCACCGTCGACAAATACCGCAAAAATGGGTCGTCTTCACTCCAACGGAAAGGGAATATCTTCCTCTGCTCTCCCATACTCCCGCGCTCCTCCTTCGTGGCTCAAGACCACCCCAGAGCAAGTCGTTGACCAAATCTGCAAGCTTGCCAAGAAGGGTGCTGCTCCTTCCCAAATCGGTGTTGTCTTGAGAGATTCTCACGGTATTGCTCAAGTCAAGGTTGTTACTGGTATGTTGATTTCCTCGTTCTGCAATTGATGCGGGTTGGATTCCAATTTGAGAGAAATACGAATGCTAACATTTTCACCTCTGCAGGTAACAAGATTCTTAGAATCCTCAAGTCCAACGGTACGATATCCAGTATTACATGAATAGTTCCATATATGCCATCAATGGATTATAGTACATCCCTGATGTGTCAATTTGTATCTTTACAAACGCCTCTGCTTGGTCATAGACTGACAGAGTGACAAAATAGGCCTTGCCCCAGAGATCCCAGAGGACCTTTACATGTTGATCAAGAAGGTACGTTCAATACTATCCTCATGGCTAGCGTTAAATTATACTAATCCATTAAATCTAGGCCGTCGCTGTCCGCAAGCATCTCGAGCGTAACCGCAAGGACAAGGACTCCAAGTTCCGTTTGATTCTCATTGAATCCCGTATCCACCGTCTCTCCCGTTACTACAAGACCGTCGGTGTTCTCCCACCAACCTGGAGATACGAGAGTGCCACTGCCAGCACCATGGTCGCATAAAAAGTTTGACCATGACAAAATGGATATGGAGTTGGGGTGTGGACATAATTGCATCACGAACTATACTACTTTCTTGAGAAGGAGTACTGCTATATTGGCATAAAAACTAAATAGCAAATTAAATATTAAGAAACACTTCCAGCGCCAGCCTTGTTCTCAACTATTGTCCAATTATTTTAACGTGATATTTCACTCCTTGAACGCCCATCTTGAAACGACTTTGATGTGTCTAGGGGTATTATAACTAATCTCCATCTTTTTTAATTCCCTCCTTCCAATTCCTTAGATTTTGATAATAAAAATTCTCCCAATACCCGTAAAGGATCTTTTGGTCTATTAAGAAATGATTGTTAGTTTATACGCACCATGAGAGACTTCTGTTGGGCAGCAGATCCAAGGTACATACTGGTCCTTGGCTAATAGTTTCATGCCCTCTAATAAACTTCCTGTAACCGTCTGGTTCAAATAAACCCTTGCCGGCGCTCCATGTACACTCGCTTCAGTTGGCAATGACGGCCCCGTATCAGGATGTTGGCTAGTAGCTCTCGACGAATTTTCCTTCTCCGCATTCCCATTTACCTTCGGTACTGGTGTACTTGTGCGCGCAGGAACGGGCGCTGGAGAAGCTGTTTCGCGATTTATGTTCGCAGACGAAGTGGAAACTTGATGCGAGGGGGGTAAAATGGGTGAATGAGAATGTGTTTGTGATTGAGTTTGAGCAGTGGGTGGAAGAATTGCAGCGGCTGGAGACTGTAAGAGAGTTGTATGAGTAAGTATTGAAAATTCTAGTGCAGAAGACAGGCGCGAGAGGAAAAATCCAATTGAATTTGAAGGATGGGAGGGTGAGGGGTGGGAGGAGGAGGGAGAAGGTGGAGGAATGGGTGGAGGATCAGGGTCTGGGGGGAGTATAAGGCATACTGCAGGTCTATGAAGAGGCGCATCTTCCATAACCACATCGCGTGTTGCGCCCGGCATTTGGAGGACGCCGGAGGGTGTGGATGAGGGGGGTGTGGAGGACGATTGTGTTTGCATCGCGAGTTGATAGGTATGCGCGGCTGAACTGATGCTGGGTGTGCTATTAGGGTTGATTTCGGGTGATGGCGTTTCGGGTTGCGACATGCTGGATGTGGAGTTAGGTGTGGATTTATGAAGGTTTGGGTACAGGTTTATGTCGCTATGATTGGATTGTGTAATTGGGTGGAGGAGAATTGCTTTCTGCCAAAGCGGTGAATTACGTGTGGTAGCTGGTAACGTGCTCAGGCGTATATTGGAATGGTGGACGCGCTTGAAGACGCGGATGTGAGATATGTTCTTGCCATAAAATTATATGCGATGGATGAAGTACTTCTGTATACATAACATTCGGTATAATGGTACTCGAAGAAATTAAGAACGCTAATCACAACGTTATGCTAAATCGAAGAACTCAACGTAAGATACCGCAAGACTTTAAAGATAAATTATTGCCACCTTCAAAGCGTTTGAAAACTGCAGAGAGTATAGATGGTGATGATCTTAATTCTCGGTGTCCTTCCGATGAAGATGAATCATTACCTTTATCCCCACGAATCCGAAGTCCAATTCAATTCAGGAGTACGGAAATTCCCGATTCGGAAGATGAAGGGGAAGATGAAGCGGATCAGATTGTGGCTCCCAGAGTGACGGAATTGGAGAGTGCATTGCCACCAGTTGTTATTAATAAGAATGCAATTGCTGAATATGAAGCAATGCGTGCCGAGAACGAAAATCTTCCAGATGATCTCAAAGCAAGGTTAACTGGTAGGACTTGGGAGAGAGGTAAAAGTAGTATTTATAGTGATGCTTTCAATCTTGCATTGGAAACTGTGTTAGAGGATGAAGGTCATCTGTTCGATGAGAAGGAAATGGAAGTTTTCAAGCAATGGAGAGAATTGGATTATGAAGCTCAATATTTGTAAGGCCCAGTTATTATGTCTGAATTATAACTTTTGAGAGCTGACGAACATAGGTATGTACGTCTTTTCTTACGAAAAACTTCAGCATGGCATCGTATAACCCGCTTGGGTTATCATGGAGATTTGACGGATATTTCTGCAGCTTCGAAAGTTCTGCAATATACCCGAATATTACCAGAATCAACCGCAACAGTTCAAGCCAATCCAGCAGAGTTGGGACCTCCCGAAGGAACAGTCCTTAAAGACTCGTTGACTTTTGCTGATTCGTCAGAAGATCAGATCAAAACCTTAGATGAGGCATTATCCCTATTGAACCTGGATGAACTAAAGGGCTTAGCAAAAGAACTAAAGGTTCAAGGAAAAAATAAGGCTGATATACTAAAAGCACTTCGTGAAACAAGTCAAAGACAGACTGGACTCGGTTATGTTGGGTTGAAAAGAGCTGATAGTGCTTTGAAATCAAACCCTACAACTCCAGATGGATCGATTCTCGAGGAAGAAGACGACAGTCTCGATCATGTGAACAGAGATGTTCATTTCCTCAGAAAAATCATGGCTATCACAGGACCGTGTATACGACTTTCACTACCAGCTTTAAACTTATTCGAACGAGTCCATCTCGTCTTTTACAGATCAACTGAATGGACTGATAAGTCTCTAACCACAATAATTCTTGCCAGAATCTCCCGCCGTAACTTCCCCTCCTATATTGTCTCACGGTCAACCAATATCTTCCCCACCCGTTCCACCCTCCTCGAATTTGAAGCCTCAATTCAAACGCAATACCGCGTCGACAGCATTCTCGATGGCCATCCAGGCAAATCAGACCTAGACCAAGTTCTTGAAACTTTCAAAGCCATATATCCCCGTTGGAAAATTCTCCTGGCAGAAGAACAACGCAAAGAAGACTCCATATATGAAAGTGGAGAGGGTGGCTACCTTCGTCGATTTTCTCCAGCATGGGTCTACACACGCATCGTGCATAAAGCCCTCTACGTACTCGGACGATTCAAGTCCTACGAAAAAGAATATGCTTTACTCATCGAACTCCTATCTCAGAAGCTTTTTCATTCAGCCCGAAGGGGTGCATGGTATCAACGTAAAGCTCTTCTAGAAGAACACTATATGTATACTCTCCTCCCAACCCCAGGAATCAAAGATCCAGAACAACAAAAACGTCATTGGAAACGAGTTTCGCTCAAAACATGTGAGCAAGGTCTTCAAGATCGATATTGTCATACAATCTATCACTACGACTTACAGAAACGAATCCGTAAACTCGAGAAGACACTCAAGATTCCTAAGAGAGAAAAACACGAGTTTGAGCATGTTCTTCTCTCTAAACCCATCGAAACAACTATTCAAGGAATTCAAATCAAAAAGTCGTATCTCACATCCACAACTCTCCGACGTAAATCCAGCGCACCCAATGGATTTGAAGAGAGACAACGCAGTACCAAAACCATTTGGTTAGATGAATATGAATCTCCATCAAACCCATCCGAATGTTCCGTTGAACAATTAACTCTAAGTTACTATCGCAGCCTCGGGTTCCGCGGCTACCACTCCGAAGGTGGCATTCTACGCACTCTATTCGCATACCTCTTTTTCGACATCCTATTCCTTTACATCCCCAATGTATTTCAGACAGAATACCAAACTTGCCCTCTAGACTTACACACTGAGTCATTCTATCAAGCTCGAGCGTCGGAAATCAATCATCGCATTGTGGAGATTGAGAATGGAATGGCACCAGAGATTATAAGGGAGGTTTGGGAGGGGGAAGGAGAGAGAAAGACGTGTGTGGTGGGTTTGAGGTGGGACTTTGAGAGGCAGGACTTGGAGGGGATTGTGGAGGCTTTTGGTAGTGGGTTGGGCAAGGTGATGAGGGTTATGGCGGAGGAGTATAGGGTGAGAGGAAGTGGAGTGCCGGATTTGTTTTTATGGGATGATGGAGTGGAGGAAGAAGTGGAGGATGGGCCAACGAAACAAGAGCCGGTCAAAAGGGAATTGAAGGAAGAGAAAGATATGAAGACCGCAATCCCCGAAGAGGTCGAGGAGGAAAATAAAGAGCCACAAGTGAAGAACGAGTCCAGAAATGGGTCACAAGACACCATCAAAAGGAGAAGGAAAAAAGAAGTACTCTTCGTAGAAGTCAAAAGCGAGAATGATAGACTAAGCGATACGCAAAGAATGTGGATACATGTACTTCTAGGGGCGGGGATCAGGGTTGAGCTTTGCAATGTGGTCGCGAGGGAGGTGAGGGTTATTGATGCTGAATAAGGGATAAGGAGGAGTAAGGAGTTGATTTAGTCTGATTCTGACGGGGTGAACTGAATGGATGGGGTGGATAAAATGGACGGTATTGAGTGACAATTCAGGAGGTTTAGGTGGTATAATACCTAGCCGATACGATTTTGATTGAAGAGTTGCCTTCTTAGTGTTCATGATCTGACGGATCAAGCCTGGCATCACAGGACGTTTCCTCAATTCAATTTTCCTTACAACCGGCCTTGGCTTATCTCACATTCAGATCCTTCAGTGGCTTTGGGCTGCGCTCTGATAACTCATGTTCTTTCACTACTGTTTATAGTCTCTCGTACCTCAGTACTAACTAACTTGGCATTTCTGGAATATCTTTTTCCTACATTTCCTTTTTCTTCTGTAAGTGCAGTCTACGTATTACCTTATACTTCATAAGTTTCCCGAAAAGTCTTCAGGTTGCGGATGAAGCCTGTTATATTATTATTGTGGATTTTCTTTGAGCCAGGAATTTGGTTCGGAAATTTGGCAGACCAGGCGATCAATGGGAAGATCTTATTGACGCACTGGAAGATGAAGAGAGAAAATGATAAACAAGCTCTCTATACATACCTCTAACAAACATATTATTATCGGAGGCGTTCTACACAACCCGACTTTCTTTCGTGTCCCTATTCAAATTTGCTGATCTGTTGACTCTATCGGATACTTTAAGAGGAATCAACAGACGAAGTAAAATCTGGGTAAGATACATTTTGCTCTAGTCTAAACCAACTATGTGCAAAATCTCCTCAAACTTCCCCTAAACATCTAATTCATCCTGCACCAACATAATCCTCACCCCATTCCCATTCTCCACCGCCATTTTAAACCGTTACATCCAAGGTCTCGAATCCCGACTTTCCATTTTCGAGAACTTCTGCATTACCCTCACAATAATATACGCCGAGTCAATAAAAACCATCTGCTGGGCAGGGCAAATGCGCGATCCCCTTGAAAATGGAAGGTATTCCCAAGTTCGTCGCAAGATCTCCCATCTCTCGGGACGAAAATCATCAGTATCGCTGCCCCACTAGCTTTTGTCACGATGTAATGCGTGGATATCACATGTAATATTACTACCCTTTTTGACTAGGAAGGGGGCCTTAC
Source organism: Botrytis paeoniae (assembly GCA_004786145.1). Lineage (NCBI taxonomy): Eukaryota > Fungi > Ascomycota > Leotiomycetes > Helotiales > Sclerotiniaceae > Botrytis > Botrytis paeoniae. The sequence continues at coordinate 20,534 of PQXI01000035.1, forward strand.
CATCAGGGCCACCGCCAAGTGGTAAAATGGTGTCTTTGTGACATACTCGCCGTAGAAAGTCTGCAGTGGGGTGAAGACGGAGGCCTGGTGGAAATGGTTAATCAGACTGGATCTTACATTGCTGGAAAATACCAAGAAGACGGGAATTTTGAACGGTATCAAGCGAGAATCAAGTATGCGTACTTTCATTGAACACATATCGTAAATATTTCATTGACTTCAGGACTTCAAAACTCAGCGTCTGCCCGGTCGTCGCAGTGAGTACTTCTCTCCACAATTTATCCCATCGACCCGCATCACGAGCTAGATAAAAGAATACATCGCTAAAAGCTATACCCGTCGCATCATGAGCGGGGATAAATACATGAAAAGGCTGATAGCGTAAATCAACCGGATCCTGCGTTTCCTTTGCCATTTCATTCAAAAGTATATATTGTTTTTGAGTGGTATTCTTATCTTCCTCTTCACGATTCTCTGCACTCTTCTGACTCTCCAGAACCCGAGACACGTGTTTGTCGATATAAGCATGCACTTTCCTGAAAGCCTTTTTCCACTCGATATCTCGACCGCGAATGGATTTCAGCTTGCCAAGCATCATTCGTGCGCCGAGACCACGCATGGTCATATCGAACGCATTGAGGAATTCTCGAGCATCGAGGGGGGTGTTTGGAGATTGAGATTCTACCGATTCACCAAATAGGAATTCGGTGGAGATGTCCAGAAACTGGGAAATAGACAGACAGACAGACAGTCAAATAAGCAGATAATGGTAAGCCAGCCATCGACAGAACATCAACAATAGCAAGGAAAAGAAAATTCACCATACCAAATTCTTCGTAAGCGGCTGCAAATCAACTGTCGAGTCATCACGCGGAAGAAGCTCCAAAAACCGCGCGACATGTTTCTCTAAAGCCCCAAAATTAGAAATCTCAGTCCTCCCAAACGTAGGTCTAATGAGCGCACGATAGCGTTGCCATATCTTCCCATCCGCGGTAAAGAGTCCCTGAGCCTCCAGCGACCCACCCCCTTTCCCCGGCTTAACCTTCACTTTTCCGAAACTCCCAAACGAAAGCGCGAGGTGGATGGTGGTGAGATGTTTGGTGAGTTCCTTGTATAGATATACGGTGAATAATATTCCCATAGTCGCTAGAGCAAGATAGGTGGTGGTCCTCATGATTAGGAAGTATTATTGAGAAGTTGATAAGTGAGACGATTTCAATATCGGGTTGTGAGAGAACTTTGTGGATAACCAAGTTTAAGGTCCCCTCGCCTCGCTTTATCGCCATCATAATATGATCTACCGGCATGTTGGAATTATATTAATGCTAGGAATGATTTCTCTTATACTATCTTAAGACTTTGGATTGTTGGGCTGCGGCACATATTTAGAGTGGTTTGAATTGTTTTGTTCGATAAGAGGGGGTTGATACTTACTATTGGACTGACGAACAAGCGTATGACAAGCTCAGCCCTTCGATATTTTGCGCTATAAGCTGATATTGGCGTGTAGAGTTTGAGAGTACACAAATCTAGCATAGTAAATTCCCGTCTGTGCTCGAGCTGGCTTGGTGCCTTTGGCTTAATGGAATCATAAAATTCACGGCGTAGCCCTGCATAAGTGACATAGGTCGACGACGACGAGAAAGACCTCAAAATCACGATTTCATGTTGCAAATTAAACAAGAACGAAAAAACTTTCACAGAAATAAATCTTTATGTATTATTCAAGGACGTGAATCCGAATCCGGTACGTGACCATTACTTCATATAGAAACAGCCCGACCAGTCATCCGACATCCTGCCAACCCCATAATTTTATCATCATATCCAAGCACTCGTGGTATCAAAACGACCAAAAAAGTAACCAATCTAAAAACAAAAACGTCAAAAATCCCCAAAATTTAAGCCACAACCCCAGTATCCCTACCTCCTCTTTCCTCAAACGCCTCTCTCGCTTTGACATTTGCCACTGCACTCTGGAACGCACTCGTAAGATCGACGTGGAATAATGGTCTATTGAGACCGGTAACAACAGCCGTTCTCGACCTCGTGACGTTCTTCGACACAGCTTTCAAATCACTACCACTTCCACTCTCACTATCTCCTCTAATTTGATCTCCATTTCTCAGATCCAGTTCGCGCGTTCGTTGTTCCTTAATTTCTTTTTCGTTGGATTCAGCTTCTGCTGCTGCTGCCGCACTATCTTGACCTCCCATTTCCGCAACCGAGAAAATGGGCTTCCAGCGGTGTGATCCTTCTTCCTCTGGAGTTGGGTATCCGAATCCAGCGGCAACGAGAGCACGTTTGGTCCAGCGGTTATTGATAGAGGTGAAATGCCAGTCTACGACTGAAGGAGATGCATAAGTATCGAGTTGATTACGGACATCGATGAGTTGTTGAATAGAGGTTATATCGACATTGTTAACGGAGCTGAAGTCGAGGATGATAGCTCTGAGGGTAGGGCGGTCGCTATGATCTTCAGGAGCTTTGCCGCGACGTGGACCGGGGTCATTCCATGGGCGATCACCAGGTCGAGCGTAATGGTCAGGGTTGGTTCGACGGGTTGTTGCGAAGATTGTATTGGTAAGGTGATCGAGATAGTGATTGGCGTTTGGATAATTAAATCCTTCTGAGAATCGATAGATGAAGATGCCAGGATAAGGAGTTTGAACATCAACCTCTGGATTAGTTCCATCACCGTGGTCGAAAGGAAGGAAGACTGTTCGAGATCCAGAATCTTCGAATTGAGTGGCATCAGATTTTGGGAAAGTGCCATTGTCGGCCAAAGGTGCTGATCTATATTCGGCAATTTCGCCTCCGACCGAAGTAACCTTAACTTTACCAAGAAAGCGTCCTCTAGCCTTAATAATTCGGAAAATGAGAACGGCGAATGAAACACAAATAGTTACGTAGATACCATCTTCAATGGTGGTAAAAACGGTAACAATGACACCGGCGAAGAAAATCGGAACCTCGAGAGGGGATACACGCCAGAATTGATAGACAGTATTTGGGGGTGTGATGAGATCTCCGACAGCGTGAATAATGACTGCAGACAAAGCTGCACTTGGAATGTAAAAGAAGACTGCCGTAAGTGCGTAGATAGCAAGAAGAACGATGACAGCGGTTATGACACCAGCGAATGGAGTTCGAACACCAGCCTTCGATTTGATAGCTGTACGAGAGAAAGAACCGGTAACTGGATAACCACCAAGGAAAGCGCCAAAGATGTTGGTGACACCAATAGCTACCATCTCCTGAGATGGGTTGATAACATAGTTGTTGACACGTCCGAAGGATTTCGAAATTGCGATGTGCTCGATAAGGAGAACGATGACAGTGGCTGGCAAATCTCCTACAAAGACGTTGATAATCGAAGAGTTGACTTCTGGCACAGCAGCATTTTGAAATCCTCGTGGAACTTTACCAAGAATCTTGAAGAGTGGCTTTTTGCGATGATGCATGTTTACAAGCCAACTAACCAATGTGTATAACAAAATAACAAATACGGTTCGAAGAGTTGCGGCGAAGAAGAATGTTCTTTTGTGGTTTGGGAACTTCTTAGCTCCATAATTACAAGCCTAAAAATGATAATTAGTAATGATCAAGATGTTGGCAAAGGTTCACAACTTACAGCTCTAAGCGCATATAACAGGAAAAGGGCTGTCAAGCCGATGGCTGCATCGAGTTTTGTATTGGGAAGACCCTTCAATGTGTTGATCACAACCCTATAGGTTGAAGCTCTAGAGCTGAAGCCTGTGATACCCATCAAGGTTGGAACTTGTCCAACAGCAATATTGATAGCGGAACCAGTCATGAATGCCGAAATTGAAGTGAGAGAAATCAAATCGACAATCCAACCGCATCGAATAAGTCCAATAAAAGCGATGATGCAACCAGCAATTACAGCCAAACAAGATGCAATGACATGGCCAGGAACATCAGGATGGGTGACAGCAGCTTTCACCAAAATTTGACCGACGAGAGTCGACATGACAGCAACAGGTCCGATAGTGATATCCTTTGACGTAGCGAAGAACCAGTAGACAAGAACTCCCATGAAGGATGAGTAAAGACCGAATTGAGGTTCGAGCTCAGCGAGGGTAGCATAAGCCATACCCTGAGGTACGACGACAGCACCGATAGTAATACCTGATCGACATTAATAATCAGACCCATCAGAAAGTATTCGATACCACTCACCAGCTACCAAATCTCCAAACAACCATTGCAAATTATAGCATCCAATCCAACTTAAAAATGGAAATAGCGAGCGGCCATAAGCGGCGAGATCGTGTCGATTTGGAAGGGTATCCTGGATCCATTCTAGACTTCGAGGTTCTTCCTCTACGAATGTATCGGCTGTTTGAATGGAAAAGACTGACTCTCCTCGTAGAATCTCCTGATTGTTGAGTTCATCGCGATAGTTGAGTTTGATACCGAGGACCTTGGCCAATCCATGGCCAACTTTGGTAGCAGCCATTGTGGTAAACAGCAACTTGGCTGTGAAACCTGAGATAGCGGAAGATTAAGTGGACAAAGAAAGGCTATTCCGCAAAGGGTGGGTGTCAGTAGATCTGACCTGACAGATATGACAAGGCGATCTGCAAGTTACTCCCAGATGGTTATCCAAGAATCTGTAACTTTATGAGCGGATGCAGGGCTGATATAGCCGTATCTGCTCCCAGAAAGTCGGGTCGAAATCAGATGATTTTGTAGCTGACAATTGAAGAAAAATGGGATTTAATAAAAAGTAAAATTGCCTGACATCGGAACTATTCAAATGCAGGTCGAAAGCTGGAATAGATAGTGCAGCTTCTAATTGTAAATAAGAGGCTTTTGTTCTCGAAAGACTTGAAAAGGTAAGACGTGATCCAAGAGTGGCATTCAGCAATTGACCTCTTTGAAATTTGGGGGTGCGCCACCAATGTATTGCGTGCTCGTGGATGAATAAGATGGAAGAGAGAAGAGGAAAGGAAACGGCCAGGTAAATAGGTGAATCCCTGTGTGTAACCTTAGGCTGATCCGGAATTTGGAGCCTTTTGAATTGAAATACTTTGGTAGTAGACGTCAAGCCAAGTATAACGGGCTTGCAAATTCTTCTTCGAGTTTGGGGGTTTTAATATTATACTACTGTGAAGCTAGAAAGACTTGCGGGAGATTTGTCTCAAAATGGAAGAGGATATTCGTGGTGACGGGATCGTGCTGGAGAGATGACATTAGTTGGCAAGGGTACAATATAAAGTGGTTTGATGGATGTATATCTAAAAATTGTGAAAGTACCTACTTATGGTAATAATGTAATAATAATTATTAAGAATGGGTTTGGTATGTATCTTAATTGGTATTCTCTAAATTTCTAGAATTTGATTTTCTAGTTATGGGGACGTGGAGATGGCAGTGGCGGATGGCTACTTTTTCTTGATATAACAGGGCAGGGAGTATCGAGACTCAAGATTCAAGATTCAAGAAGAGGTACTGTAGGTACTCTAGACTCTAGAAAAAGCGCTTCAATCTCCAAAGGACCAAGGGTATAAGTTCGAACCTCAATTCACAATCAAATGTCTTAAATTGATTTGGGTGTAAACGTAACCACAGTAATTCGGTGTACGAATAATATGGGGAAGTCATTTATCAGGGGAGTAGAAATACACTCTGGCCATTTCTCTAGCCATTTCTTTACCCATTTCTTCTCTACTATGAAATTCTCTTCTTTTCATAGGTAGTCTCGGTAGTATACTTCGTACTGTCCTGTCAGTCTATTTCATGGCAAAGTTGATCTAGTGTTACATGTACCACATTTTAGTGGATATGTAATCATCATTACCATTGTTACCATAATTATGCTTTCTTTACCCCGATCTTAATTTGGTTGAATACAGAGTTTCCGCCTAGATCTTCCGTATAAAACCCCAAGGAGAGCAAGGGAACCAAGGGAAACCAAGGGAAATGGGGACAGCTCTTTGTGAATCCGGAACAAAATAAATGGACTTGTAGTGGATGAAGTGGGCGAGGTGGGAATATTTTCAACATGTCGACGTATTTGACGAGCACGCAATTCGCTAAAATTGATCTAGTTTTTCGAAATTATAAATTAGTGTCAAGCGAAGATGAAGGAGATAGATCTCCAGGGACCAAAAGAAGACAAAGGAAAAGATTAAAAAAAAAAAGCTTTCTTTCCATCTGGAATCTTGGAAATTTGAACAGCTGAAAACTCTATTGTGTACATTATCCAATCATTGGCGGCAAGGAATAAAGAGAAAAGGGGAGATTGAATGAAGAAATGAAGAAATGAAGAAATGAACCATGAATCTGTTGTATAGGGAATAAAAAAGATCAGCTCTTCAAGATTTTCTACAATTTTACAAAGCTGTCTCTTTCAAGCAGTAGATTCGGCTATTGCCAGGCAAGGGTAGCTCAAACCTTGTTCATGCAAGTTGCAGCACGCGGATTATCCATTGGGAAATATCCACCCAATGACCGTTTTGCTTCATGATGCAATGGGAGGGATGAAGATCGCAATCCGATAAGATACGATAAGAATGAGAAGAGGCTTGGAAAAGATCCGAGACATCATAATAATTTCAAAATTCTGGAGGCTTGAAAGGCTTGGAGGCTTAAAAGCTAATATTTCTGAGCTGAGATCTATATTGTAAATGGGATGGAGTGCAAAATTGTATTTTGATTATTGAACATCGAGACCACCCGACTGGAGATAGTATCTTTCCCTTACCAACAAGAACCCGCGGAGATGAGGATGAAGGAACCTCCCGTCAGCCAAATGTCTTGGGAGATACAATATGAGTTAGTCCTAACAATAGGGTCTGCGGATGGAGCGTTTGGGGCTGATAAAAAAGTATTCACCGCGTCGATGAGAGATATTATTGTCGAGAACGCCTTCAAAATCCGATCAAGCTTCCTCTTTTGCCTCCAAATTTCCAAGAGTTGAGGACTCACTTCGAAGTGGAAGATTGATTTTATATCACATGATATATGGTCACGTGCTATCATTTTCATGCGGCCTTTCGCGGCCTTCCAGAATCTGTATCCGTACCTAGTACCCTTATCGATATCTTGTTGGATTGAAGTCAAAGCAGAAAGACACTGAGAAGGATATCATTGTCATTCTACTTTAATCAACATATGAACGATGTGTCAATAACATCGTTGTAGGTTTGTACATTAGGTAGGCAGGTAGCTTTTTTTTGTGGTTGTCGTAAGTTATGTATGTATAAGTGTTATCACGAAAATTCGCGGTTTACCAGCCACAGCTTCACTTTAACCACACTTCACACTTCACACTTCATCCTTCAGACTTCAGACTTCGCTCAGACTTCTGCTGACATGACAAAAACTCAATTTGATAACAGACAGCACAATAGAAAATAGAACGATACCATACTTCATATGATTGTATTCACATAATCATATTCACCATTTTGGATCTCAAGAACAAACAATCGACTATCACTCCATCACTCCATCACTCAATCCGTATCCTTAATCCTTATAAGTTAATCCTCAATCCTCTATCAACAAACAATGCGATAGCAAAATGGCATCTTCATCCCCCACCAAAGACGCATTTCAATTTCCTACACTGGCCCCTCCAAATCATTCTGTACTCAATCCGCCAGCATCTCCCCGCCGAGCTTTAAGAAGATTACAGTCCGCGCACACTCTAGGTTCATCATTCAATCAACCATCCCTGATCTCACAACAACATAAGCAAGCTTTGCAAAAGATTATTCCGCCCGTGCCAAAAGATGCCACACAATCTTCAACTACTCATTCCAGAGCAAGATCCAATAGTGATGTAACGAATATAGTCCCAGTCCCAACTTCTTCGATGAGGCGCCCTACATCAAACAGAAAACTTACTGCGACAGAAAGTATGTCGTTGGATCGTTTACTTAGAGAGGGTCCCCCCGATGGAGATATAATTGGCAGTTTGGAGAGTATGAGATTGAAGATATTGGATCAAGGGGTCAAGAGTGATAGCGATGGAATGGTTTGTCAATTCCTTCATTTTCACTCCACCACTTCTGCCAATAAATACTTATTTGTCGATAGTCCTCTTTGCGCATTTACATCTGGCTTATATTACTCAATGCACCTACCCTTGAAACCGACGCATATCTATCTCTAATTCATCGCGGTGCATCTCCCGCATATTCTAAAATTCGAAATGATACCTTTCGAACTCTAGCCACCGATCCTCTTTTTCGACGTCGAGTTAGTGAAGCAAGCTTAATCCGACTTTTAAATGCAGTAGCATGGAGATTACACGATGCGAAAGAGGCGCGAGCAGAATACCGAAATATACAGAATAGACAGATTATGGAGGCCGCTATTCAAGGTTCTCCAGAACGAGGTTCATCATCACCAAGTATGAGATCTAGAGCTCGTGCTCTGACTTTAACGACCGAAGGTTCTGATGTCGGGGCTGGAGAACCGGGTACATATGTTCAAGGCATGAATGTACTCGCTGCACCCTTTCTCTATGCTGCCCGTAGCGAATCTGAAGCATTTGCTGCTTTTCATCGCTTCATAACAACCGAAGTTCCTGGCTATGTGAGAGGTGCTATGGATGGTGTTCATAAAGGACTCGCATTAGTGGATAAAGTTCTAGCTATTGTTGATCCAAAATTGAGTCTTTATCTGATTGGAAAGGGTATGAGTGCAGAAATTTATGCCTTCCCTTCAGTACTCACTCTATGCGCATGTACCCCTCCGTTACCCGAGGTACTTCGTCTTTGGGATTTCTTATTTGCATATGGTGCTCATCTCAATATTCTTTGTATTGTGGCACAACTTGTTATTCTCAGGCAATCAATAATGAGTTCTCCTAGGTAAGTTCTGGGAGTTGCTTCTACTATATATGAATTCAACTAATGAAAATCAAAGTCCTACGAAGATTCTCAGATCTTTCCCTCCTTTACAAGCGGATACCATTAAAGAAGTTACACTTACTATCATCAAGAAAATTCCGGATGATGTTTATGCGGAAATCGTTTCGCATGCTAAATAGTTTATTGACATGCATGGCTGGCGGGCGTTATACATTGCATTGGATGATAAAAGTAAAAGTTTGAGATGGGCTGAATGGTTGCTATATGTACGAATGATATCATGATACAGTTATGTTTTGAGAAGAAAATGATCAATTGGTTGGATTGGATTGCATGAGGCTGGGTTGGGGTTGGTCGGTCTGGGGAGGTTCTGGGTTGGATGAATGGGTATGAATATAAATATGGGTATGGATATGGATATGAATTAATGATATTGGAGGGGAAGTAATTTTTCAAGTATAAGCTTGAGTGTAATATATTTATTTTTATACTTACCCCTGTTTGAAACTTTAGTGGTTGGTTGGGTGGTCTTCGTTTTTCAGGAGTTTGAATTCCTGTTTCTGGTGGCTATGCGAATGTAAGTCCTCCTTCCCCATCCCTCTGGGTTCCTCTTCAAATATACATCCACAGGCTCAAGATATCCTTCATATTTTAGAAATATCGCCTTTTCTTCTTCATTACTATTGAATTTTATGAATGACTGATCGATTGTATTAGGGCTATTTGTTCGTTTGATGGATAATAGGAGGGTGAGAGAGTGCTTGTGTTTGTGTATGTGTATGCGTATGTATATGAGAATGGATAATGGATGATGATAGAGAGAGAGAGATGCTCATTAGAGATGGAAAGAAAAACACGATGCGCTCATGGATAATAAATGGGGGATAAATGAGGGTTAGATGATGAGGCGATAGTACTATATTATATTATGTGTAGGATATTTGGGAAGGATGGAAGGAGAGATGAAGATGCGAGGTAGGTAGGAATGTAGATAGATATATATTTAAAATTAGATATTACAGATTACTGTATTGAGATAGATGGACGGCTTTGAGTACTAGAGTAGAGGTTTATTATGGTTTATCGAGTGGTTAGGTTTGTTGTTATGGATGTTTTGTAGAGATGATATAGGATATGTGATATGATATAATGTTTAGAGCAGAATTCAAATACATGAATATCCCGTCTACCCTGTCTAGGTATACAACTATTATATATCAAGTTCATAACTATCCATTCGTCAGTTTCCTCTTTTCTCCTTCCTCTTTCCTCTTCCTTATACACAACTAAATTCTAACTGAATAAACGAGATGAGATTGGCTATTCGGTAGTTGATAGTTATACCCAGGTATGATGATGTGTAATATATAATAAAATATATCTACATATTACAATAAGATAGATAGATACTTGCATGAACATTGGACATCGGAGTATGTATTGGATTGTATTGTATTATACAGAAATATATATCAATCCGCATGACACACTCATGCATTTTTAAACGCTACATGGAACTGATATATAAGTTAGCTATCTCTTCTCTCAACTCCGCAATACTTCTCTCATAATTCTCTTCTCACAATCCCATCCCATTTAATCTTATCATCTCCAGAAGGTCAGAAGCAAAAACGAAGTGAATCACAAACTCACCATGTCTGCCCCACTCGTCCCTTTTCTCAAATATCCTATATTGTCCGCAAATTCCTTTGTCTCTCTGAATGCCTATTTTTCAAATCTCACATTAGCCCCAAAATTCTTCCATCTCCCCATCCATAAACCCCCACCACTATAACAAAATCTACCCTAAAATCTTCAAGATCCGAAAAGAAACAATAAAGTAAGAAATAAATACCCACCATATGAGCCTCCTTATTCTCCCACCCTATCATTATAACCAAAGCTCTCCCCTTTTCTTCCTCCATCGCCTCTTTATTCTTAGCGATCTTCTCAATTACCTCTCCGGAATCTATCACACCAAGAAAACCTGCGATTTTCTTTTCTGCGTGAAGTTTGCGGATTGCTGTTTTGAAGTATTCTACTCCCTGTTTGTTTTTCTTAGTCTTCTACTTGATCTGATTCTCATCCTTTTATCCTCGCTCTCCTTTCAATTAATCGATTTTTGAGTTTTGGATTTGGACCCAGATGACAAATGGGAATATAGAATAAACCACCACTTACCTCAAGAAAAACATCCTCCACATCAAAAAACGTAGCAACTTCCATTACTCCCCCCTTCTGCTCCGCATTTCCTTTTGCAATAGCGCCCGCAACATCCAATTTGCTTGCGTGTATAATTTCCGCACTTCCCATAATCGGCTGCAGGTTTTCTAAAAAGGCTGGGTAGGCTGGCGAATCCATAAAGGCTTTGTGGAGAGCGAGGGATGTCCAGTCTTTGGGTTGGATTAGTATAGATATATGTAGATTTCGAGTTGCATAGAAAGATATTGGGAAATTTGAGTGGGGGAATAGAGATGTAAAGAAGAAAGAGCAAACGATAAGTGACAGGACAGTTCTCAGCGCAGTCAAGATCAGTAAAAGAGGCAATAAAAAGGGAAACACAAACCAATACACCAAATCAACACTCCCTCGTCCCCCAGAGTTCCGCCATAGTAAGAATTTGTACATCCTTTTTGGGCCGCTACTGTGTCTAGAGTTTCACGCCCTATATTGGTTATATCTGGTTAGTTTGGTTCTTTGGATCTCATCCCGCCATTCACCCATTCATCCATCTATCCGTTCCATAAAGCCGAATTCGAACCTTGACAAGTTTAGATCCAAGCAAGCCAGCACACTCAAATACTCACCCTCCTATCTTTATCCTTATTCCCCTCATCCCAAACTGGATTATACACCCTCGTGATCACTTACTTCCCATCCAGTTAATCTCACTTCTAAGTTCTCACCGCCGAACTCTTATCCCGGATATCCAAACCGTACTGCCCGCTTGAAGCAATACCCTACTTAGATCCATCTCCCTACACAACCAGTTTTATTTGTATCTCATCCCCATCCCCCAAGAAAAATAAAAACGCACTTACATATCCTCGCCGCCTCTCCCTTTCCCTCTCCCTCTCCCTCCAAATCTCCCACCCCTATCTCCCCTCTCAACCCAATCCTCACCATTTCCGTGACCGGCCCATCAAACCCAGACCCACTAGCCACCGACCGCATAGCCATTTCGACACTATTTCCTTATTCCCTAACTTACGTATCTATACCTAAATCTGTATCTATGTCCCCAACACGTGTATCCACCAACCCTCTCGTACTCGTACGTATATATCTTTCAAGTCGTCCAAGCCGTCCGGGTTATCCAAGTGAAGCCAAAAGATCGAAACTGAAATCGAAACCGAAATCGAAATCAAAAATAAGAATAGAATTCTGTACTCAAGATATCTATAGCAGGAGCAATGTAATAAATAAGAAATAATAAATAGCTATAGTGAGTGACAAACCACCAGCTAACATAGATATCTGAAGTCTTACCTTACCTATTTACCCCACACAACACGAACACGACACTTATGATGTCAGCAGCTCAGATCACATAAACTCCTAAACTTTGATTTCCAAACTCACTCACTCACTATCTCCTAGAGCTTTTACAGTAGCTCCTACAAATCAATATCTCATTATCAAATCATCAAGTCAACAGATATTAGTGATCCAACCCATATGGCAAAATACTACACACAAGATAACTAAACATAAAACAACGCACATAATTAGCAATTTAAACATCACCAAATCACCAATCCATACATACATCATCATTCCATCTCGCCTGACCTCACCTCACCTCACCTCAATTTCAAATGCGTCTCCAATCCCACAAACACAATCAAAAGAACCTCATACCATCATAACATAGCAATTTTTCACATTTCATATCACCCTAACCTATCATGCATCATGCATCATGATTTTCCTTGCATACCAGTTTCCCTATTAGCATCTTTCCCATCATTCTCGTTCTCATGCACTTGATTTCCCATAAAAATCGCGGGTCAAATTCCCATCAATCAATCAGGATCTCATTCTCCCATCATTAACTGTTTTTATCAATTGCTTAGAGAGATATTTTCACTCCTAAGGGAAATATACGCCATGAAAAAGCAAGCAAGCCACCATTCCGCCAACCAGGCCACTAACATCCACAAAAAGATTCATTTCTGATTGTTAATAACACATATTGCCAAAGGAATTCCTTTTCCTTGCCCATATCTAACCCTTTTCATATATCAATTTAAATTTAGCTTGAAGCTCTGTGACGTTCACTCTCTAGCCTTGAGTAGAGCATATATCTATTGATGTATTAGTAATATGAAAATAAGATTAAAAGAAGAGGAAACTTACAAGGCCATTTGATTACACTCTGCTGTTCCTGTAATTGTAACCAGTCTCTCATTTGAGTTATCTTGCGGCTCATTGATCTTAATGACACTACCACTGAGTTGTCTGATTTCATTAATCTTGGCACCACCTTTACCAATTATAGCTCCAACCATATCATTTGGAATGAAGATTTGTTGTGTTAAGGGTTGACCAGGGATAGCACCTGGCATAGGTTGACCTTGTGGGCCAGTAGCACCATGTGGTTGAGGAACAGCGTGGCCAGCTTGTTGTGGTTGTTGTGGGCCCACTCCACCATAACCGCCAACGGCTGGAGAAGCGTGTCCACCGTAATGTGCAGCAGCAGCTGGCTGTTGGTGAGGTGCTTGTCCTTGACCGTATGGTTGGGCATAGCTGTTTCCAGGAGTATGGTGAGATCCACGGTCAGAACGACGATGGTTGTCAGGGTGACCATAGTTTCCACCAGCTGGTTGTGGAACATATGGAACAACCTGCATACCACCTGGGACCACACCTGCAGGTCCACCACTTCTTGATGCATAAGCAGATGCCGCGGGACCACCAAATCTCTCTGTCAATTGTTCAAACAATGTGCTTCCCACATAATAGGTTGCAATATGAACGGCGTCTGCAACACCAAGAACAACAAGTGATCTCTCAGTTGAAAGTGGAAGGTACGAATCGGAAGCATTCAAACGAGCCCCTGAAGCTTCTTGGATCTCTTTGATCCGAACACCGCCTTTACCAATTATAGAACCAATCAAGATATGTGGAATAAGAAGGCGAAGAGGGTATGTCTTCGAGGTAGAGTCCGAAGGAGCTTCGAGAGGTTCATTGTTCAATGTTCGAATTATCAAACCAAATGCCTACAAAAAATCAGTCGAATTTCTTCAGATATCGAAACGAGCAAACATACCTTAGCTACTGCATCAACAACACCACTGACAGTCAAAATTCTTTCCACTGCACCTTTTTGATAATCGCTGACTGTACATTTTGCACCAGAAAGCTTTCGGACCAAGGAAACATTTTCCCCTCCCTTGCCAATAACGGTAGCAGCTTCAGCACTTGTAATTACGGATCGAACATGGATCCATCCGCTCTCGTCGTGTGGGAGAGCATTTCCAGAGGAAGTGCCTTCGGTTTTAGTAGGAACCGTTGTTTGGATTGGTTGTGTTGCTTCAGTAGTAGGAGCATCAACAACCTCGGTATCTCCCTGAGCATCCTTTACTTCTTCTTTTATTCCATTGGCTTCATCAAGTTTCGCATCTCCATTTGGATTGGTGAGGACTGGGAGCTCGGTTTCGATAACAGATGGTTTCTTTTCTAAGTCATCTTCACCCTTTACAATCTTATCTAAAGCAGGACGCTTGGCATCTGGTTGATCGCTTGGTGCAGAAGGGGATGATGGATCCTCAAGAGGACGTTTTGTAGATTGTGTAGGAGCTGTTGTAGGTGAGGCCGACATTTTCGTTTGCTATTTGGTTAATCTCTTTTGTATTTGTTTCACTTTAGGTTGAATAGTGATCGGAACGGGATTGGAAGATAAGTCAAATGACTATTTGGATTGATCGCTTTTTATGTACACCAGAAGAGTCTTCGAAGGAAAACGTGCTGGTGTTGGGGTCGGAGGAAGCAGGGAATGGAGCGTGTGCTTTGACGGGGACTGCGAATAAGAGAAGATATGTCGATAGGGGAGGAAGCAGATGTGGTGTAAAACAACAACTTGTAATAGACCTGCAAACTCTGGAAAGGGATTTTCTTGGAAGTTGGAAGGAGGGCGAATAATTTCTGTGATTGTGATGTATGTGAGGGTTTTGGAGGTGAAGATAACTGATTTTGAAGAATCCTCTTATTTTTGGGGAAGAAAAAAGCAGTATTAGGGACCTATCCTCAAACCTTAAGCTTTTCCACCAACGATTCCAAGTTATCGTTGTCTTGATGCTTTTTTTAAAGTACTGGTTTGCGTTCCCAGTTTTCAATTCCGATGATTGTTTAGTTTGCTGCGTGTTGATCGAAAGTTGCAGGAGATGGAAATGGAGAAGCGACAAAGAGTAGATAGAGGTGAAATTCGAAGAGGTTGAAAATCGCGTAGATCTTTATTTCCCGAGGATGGTGGTTTACGTAGATAGATTGAGCGACTTAATTGAAGAAGTCGTTCAGATGATGAAGAGGATGATATTTCAATGAAGAAAAGGGAAGGGGAAGGAGAAGCTGATGATTTAAAGAGATGTACTAGAATACCTAGATATTTCAAAAGAAAGTAGCAAACAAGAAAGAACCTTACGCGGTACTGGGGCGGTAGATCTGAAATGCGAGGGAAGCTCCACTAGCGTAAAAAAAAGTTATGCTGTCTGTTTGGTCTGAGGCCTTTTGCTGAGGTCTGAATTAATGCTTGCATAAAAATTATGTATTTATGCCTGAGGTTCAGTTTTGATACTTTTAAGGTTCCAAGGTTTATATCAACTTTACATCAACTTCATACATAGCAAATTTTACAGTATTGCGGGAGTAACTTCACCTCATTCATTGAATGGCAAGAAAAGATACAATTTGATATTAAGCTGGTTTGCGCGTCAAGACTTCAATTATTGATGATCTATTTACCAAAATAATACTTATACTTCACTTCCCGCATCTTTGACATAATTCAATAACCTTTTTCGGCCCGCTCCTTTTCTTCAAAATAGAAACTTGTCTGCTTGTCACGACTTAACATATCCGTGCACATATAAAATCAAAGCATTGCACGTGTTTTTGGCTGTCAAATCGAAACACGCTACATTTCAACCTCTGCTCCTTGTCTCAAGTTGCTGTCGATCGAGAATTGAATGAGATAATTGAAAGGATCAGTTAAGACAATTTCAGTGACTTGTTAAGAATTAAACCTATAACCCCTTACCCACTCCATTTACCATGGATATCGATCAAGACCCTCGAATCTCCGCCGCATATACAACGCGTCTCGACCAAACCCTCCAAGATCTCCAAGATCGAGTCAAGGAGCAAGAGGCTGCACTTGCAAAGGTGAGTTTCCACTCCTTGCCATATCGATTTCTAAAAATCTAAAGCTAACAATTCACACTAGCTCCGAGCAAAAACCTCAATTCCCATATCTTCCGGGCCATCACCAGACCCGAAAATCCACCTCCACCAACTCCGCGCTCTGAAACACGCATACGATACCCTCTCCACCACACCC
This sequence comes from Botrytis paeoniae, assembly GCA_004786145.1. Classification (NCBI taxonomy): domain Eukaryota; kingdom Fungi; phylum Ascomycota; class Leotiomycetes; order Helotiales; family Sclerotiniaceae; genus Botrytis; species Botrytis paeoniae. Next base: position 36,944 of record PQXI01000035.1, read on the forward strand.
CCCTACCTTCCACCCCCCAAATCCGTCCTCCCCGCTCTCCTCGCCTACCGCACCACCACATCCTGCATCCAAGAAACCCAAGAATGCATAACCACCAGCTCACATGACCTCTCCACCACCACCACCCTCCTTCAAAAAGAAAAATCCGACCACCAAGATGCCCTCTCCATCCAATCCGCGCTCCAATCACGCATTTCCTCCCTCACAACCCAACTCACGCAACAAACCCAAAAGTCCCCCTCCCAAATCTTTTCCGAGCTGCAATCCTCCTTCCAAACAGGCAAAACACACTACGACACCGAAACCGGCAATTTAATCCGCGCATTCAATTCCTTCATCGATGCACATCTCGCATCTATGCTCGCCGCCGAAGAACTCGGCGGCCCCATCGTAGGCGAAATGCTCTCCATCACCCCACAAATCCTCATCGCCGGTTTCAGCACGCAGGGAAAACCCAAAAAGCCAAAGGAAAACTCAAACATGGATAAACGCCAGCGTCGCATCGACGAAATCTGGGGTCCCAAACCTTCTCTCGACCAAGACGAGGACGAAGAAGAAGAATGGGACGAAACACGTGCTGCCGCAGCAGAAATGCGCGAATTGGCCGAACAGCTGTTAAACGGATTATTGGAAGCCGATGAGGATGGCTCGGGTGGATATGTCACGCTCGAGAGAGACAGTGCGGCGGCGAGATTCCTGGTCAGGAGTAAAGTTGCGCAGTATCATTTTAAGGATGCGAGGAAATTGAAGCTGGTCAATTTTGAAAAGGATATTGTTTGAATGGTTACCTTTCGAGTAGTATATATACCCATCCTTATTTAGATTACCAGATTGCTACCTAGTCAAGCAAGTTTCATACCTACCTACCAAGGCACCTACTCTTTGATCAGGATGAATATTCTATTCTATTCCCTCCTCTCTCGCTTCTCACATCTCACATCCCGCCTCTCACAACCAACAACCAACAAACTAGATACCTCTTTATATCCCCTATTATCCCACACACACTCATACCGGTACTCTCCTCCCAAAAGAACTTATCAAACCCACAACCCACAACCACAACCGCAACTCCGCCTCCACCTTCGCTCCACCTCCCCAAACCCCCACAAACCTCAAGCGATCTTAAACTAGTAATCTCAATCTCCATTTTTTTTTAGAAAAAAAAAAGAATCATTTAATTCCTCTATTTCTCCCTTCCCCCCTCCACTTCACCACACTTCTCTACCTCACAACTCTCACGCTAACATTAGGTACATACATACATATACACACAGTACACAATACACAGACAAGATCCATCCATACATCTGCACTAAACTACACTACACAACACTACACTACACTACACCATCCAACCAACCCCCTATCCCACCCCATCCACTCTATTCACCGATCCCACCTGCCCCTCCTATTTTCAAATTTTCCTCCTTTCAATCCATCCATCCATCCACCCATTGAAAGGAATCCCAAGCCTAACCTAACCTAAACGCCCAGCCCGCCCATATAATGAATCAGACTACTAGAAATGGTATGTGAACGAACGCCTTACATGAAACGAAACACAAACGAGTAAAGCAGAATCATTAATGTACCAACAGTCCCCTTTTCCCTAGGTATTTTTACTTTTCTCCGCCGTGAAGTAGCAGAAAAAACAACAGACACAAGAAATGCTTAAAAGAAGATGATGAAGAAGAAAAAAGAAAGAAAAAAACTCAAAGAAAACCCCTCAAATATTTATCTTGCCTCCATGGAAGCCTTTTCCTAAATATCAACAGTATTCACACTAAGCTCCGCTAGCACTTCATATCTTTCCATGAATCTCACTTAGTCCTCCCGAAAAGATGTCTCTTATGACCGTCCTTTCCACCCTTTTTTCCATTTGGCGAACCACTGATATCGTCTTTTCCATCATCATTGTATTTGGATTTGTAGATCCTGTTTTGCGTTAGATATATTCAATATTTCATTCACTTTGACTTCAATATATTTCCGCTTGCACCCGCAGATACCGCATCTTAGATGTAAAAGAGAAAAAAAAAACATACCAACTATTCCCAATCATACTAATCCCCTTACTTTCCGCTGCCCGATAAAATTTGGCACTCTTCTTAAGGTCTTTTTTACACCCCACTCCCTGCGCGTAACAAAATCCCGCTTCAGCTAAAGCATCGCCATCACCCCAAGCTATTCAAGATATTAGTACCTTGTCTCAATTTTCATTTGCACCACCTCAAAAATAGGATAAAACTCACATCCGGCGATCTCAAAGCATCTCAAAGCAAGGACTTTGTCCTGTTCAATACCCCAACCATTCATATGACTGACTCCCAATTCATAAATACTAAGCGCAAATTGAGCCTTTCTAGTTTTCCTTTCCAAAACATCGACAGCCTTTCCATCCTTTGCCGTATCCTCATCATCAGCAACCTCAAGGCTAGCCGAATCCGCAGCTTTTCTCAACCAAGCTACACCTTCTCTCTGATTAGGTCGCATACCCCAACCATGTCTACAAGCGAGTGCATAGAGAAGCATACCCGTAGGATGATTCTGCCTGGCTGCAAGACGTAGATGATAGGTGGATTTGGTTAGAGAGCCAGCTTCATGATACTCGATAGCTTTCGCAACATGTTCTTCTCCAGACATTTCAGCCGATGGAGCTAGTGAATGTTGCGATCGAGCTTTTATTGTAGTATTTGAAGAGGCAATAGATGGTGCGCGTTTACCTTTTTGCGCTCCGTCTTTATGTAAGGTAGGGGGTGCGTCGAATGGTGATGGAAGATGACTAGGGTCTGTCAAGCTTCGTCCTCTTTCGGCCAATGTTGTGGGTTCCGAGCCCTGCTCTAAGGAAGGACGTAAATGTGAGATATCTGGTCTGGAAGAAGTCGATGGTCGAGATGGAGGTGATGGCGGAGGTCCGCCTTCAATCGTTTGATTATTGCCCAGGAAGGCAGGGGGTTGTTGCTCAAAGACAAATTGAGCTTGCGACTGACCTTCTTGAAAAATTGCCGAATTTCTTTGTAACATCTTGCCTCTAGGTAGATTAAACGTCGAGTATACATAAGATGGTGCAGCTCCCTCAATAAGAAGGTTGTGATCCGGGAATCCTTCACTATGCATACTCACAGGAGTGTGAGCAGTATCATCCGTGAGAATAAATGAAGGCTGGCTGTCAGAAGATGCCTGTCGGGAAGGTATTGTTGGTTTGTCTTCCATTGGGTGATTACTAGATCTACTAATTGGCCGAGAGAAGTTGAATGCAGGTCTGGGTAGATGTGTGTGGTCTACAGAATAGTCGGAGCTCACAGATGGAGATCGTGGTACTGAGGAGTTGAAAGAAGGAGAGTTTGGTGTGCTTGACATGGCACTGGTTGAGGAAAGCTTGCGTTGAGGAGAATCGTGTGACAATGAGTGGTCATCATCTGAGCTCTCAATTGACATAGATCTGGAACTAGGAGCTCTTTGCGCGAATGGTGCTCGTGGTGGTGCCAAAGCTCTTGGGCCATAACCGCCTACAGCTAAAGAGCCATCGGGTCCTCTAAGTGCTCGCTGGCGCATCGATTCCTGACTAGGTCGAGATGGGGCATCAGAAGGAGATCGGCCAGGTCTGGGTGAACGTGGCCCTCTATATGGACCGTCTGAAGGAGATCGACCTTGCCTACCCATACGTTGTTGAGGAGCAGATGGCGAACGTTCAGGCCTAAGTGCTCGATCATTGTGAGGGCCAGATGGCGAACGACCCGATCTTGGTGATCTTCCCGGTCCATTATGAGGAGCAGAAGGAGAGCGCTCTGGTCTAAGATTGTTACGCCCCTGATGTGGAGCTGAAGGCGAACGAGATGGCTGTGGAGATAACCGTCCCCGATACGGGGCATCAGATGGTGACCTTCCAGGTCTGTGTTGAAGTTGACGAGGATCTTGATCTATGGGCGCTGGCGAAAGATCTCTTCTAGCTCCAAAAATGCTCTGTGGTTCCCTCGGAGTCGGACTTGGAGGTGGTCTTCTGCCTCGAAGTCCCTCTTCCTTCTCAGGAACTACATCGAATGCTGGAGTATCTGGAATCTTTCCCACCTCAGGATGCACTGAAATTGGTCTGAATATAGGTGCCTCGACCTCTGTTAGCTGTTGTCCCGGGCCAGCAGAAGCAGGAGATTCTGTAGGAGACAACTGGGCCAGAGGGGAATCTGCAAGTCTTTCGGCGGAGGCAGATCGTAAACTTCCGAGTCGAGATTGGCCGAGAGAGTTCGCGATTGTAAGTGGTGGCAGACGACTTATGCGCTTTCCTCCATTTGTACTTTCATTCAACTGTCTGGCCAAGAGTCGACTTTGCGCCGCGAATGCATCCAAGGGTGAAAGTTCGGGTGGAATATCTCCAGCTACGTGTAAACGGGGGGAAGGTAATGAGCGCAGTGATGGGGATGGTAAACCATTACTGCTACTACCCAATGCCCCATACGATTGTGACCGGAGGTCAATGAAATTGGGTCTGTTAGCCATATCGCCGGTTGGTGGATGACTTCCTATGTCCAAATTGTTCTATCCTTCCCATGAGTTTGTAGATAATTTCCAGAAATCTTGCGTTATATTTTGTAATCAATGTGCGATCCTTTGTTGGTATTGTATTGTTGATTCACAATAGAGAAGACGTTGTGGCTGCAGTAGATATGATCAAGGGAACATCAAACGTTTGAGATGTTAGTGAATGAGGAGGAGGCGCAGTCAAAGTTCTCGTAAAATGTTGGGTCTGGAGCTGGTAGATGTGGATTCGAATATATGCGATAATGTAAGGAGATGGTGACGGGCCGTGTACGATAACTTTTGGAAGTTCAAAAGGTTCACAAGTTTGAGAGTCGAAAGTTGAAAGTCGAAAGAGCGAAGTCGTTAAGAAAAAGTTTAGGAATGTCAAATGGTATTGTATTGAATATGTAGGTATTGAAGTGAACCGAATTGAACTGTATTGAATTGAATTGAATTGAATTGAATCGAATCGTACCAGTAAAATGAAGGAGTGAATTAGCGTTTATGATTTGGATGTAACGCAAGTTAAAATGAATGTATTTCGATTGATCAAATTTGAGATCTGAGATCTGAGATTGGAGGTTGGAGATTGGAGATTGGAGGTTGGATTGATTGATTGATTGATTGATTGATTGAATGAACGAATGAAAAGGGATCTTGTTGGCTTTTTTTTATATTGATAAACTTTTGGCGATAGTATTCAACAACGAGAGATGTTGCAGAATGATTAGAATAGATACGATAATAATGTATGTAATAATTCTTTCTCGCTGCGGTTTCGAACAGGCATCATTTGCAGTTTCTCTTGCCGTTGGTAATTTCCTCTTTTTTTAATTTTGGTTTTCCCTATTTTCCCCCCTCAATCTGTTGTGACCCCCGATATGCACGAAAGAATTGACCAAATGGATTGTTGGCCTTTAAGGGATATTGTATTGTGGAGTTGCCCCTTGATGAAGAAGACTTCGATGATATTTGAAAGATGTAAATAACAACATAAACATCAAAGTCAATAGAGAATCGAGGAAAAGAAAATAGAAAATAGAAAAAGGTCCAATGATCAAACGAATCTTTCTCGTATAACGATGATTAGTCGCCGTGAGGGAAAGGTATGTTCTTACTATGGCTAGAATAGTAGATGGAATGAAAAGAAGTAGAAGAAGGTATTGGCCAGGCCATTCATAGCAACACTTGGCAGATCATAAAATAACAAAATATATGGATGTATGGATGTATGGATGTATGTATATATGTATATATGTAATGTGATGATAAAGAGTGGAAGGTAGAAGGGTAGAACTTAGAAGATTCAAGAAGGGTGGAGGGAATACGGATAAAATGCAAGGCAAGGCAAGGCAAGGCAAGGTAAGGTCAGGTCAAGTAAGATACTAGAAAGCCAAGCCAAGCGAAATTTCCCATATAGCAATAAACGGGAATCTCTCCTTTCCTCTACTTTCACTGGCGTTGATGCATGGTCATAACAATCAAATCATCACAGTCACAATGAGAAGGAAAAATTAAAGGATATCACGAGAAGGAGAGAAAAAAAGAAAGAGATGCCAGGAACAGAAAGTTCACATATAACCCTAATGACCACTCCTCCGTACCATCTAGGTCTTTATATTAAATCGATCCACTTCATCTACCCGCTGCTACTTTAAAACCTAGTGAACTGTGAACTAGAAGGAGATGATACTAATAATAAACGAATCATCACTCTCTCCCCCATCAAACATCTCATTCCGTCTTTCCCATTCGTCACATCTAACCTAGGTCCATTATCCAATCATCCACTCAATTCAATATCGAATCACCTTAAATTTCGAACATGTGGAGTTGAAACTACGACTACCTAGCTATCTAGTATCTACTGAGTACCATCTCCGCTACCACATGAAATGATGAGTACTAGGTAGGGAGTAGCTATAGAGATCTGAAGAGACTGATTTAATAATGATAATAATAAGGGGGTCAAGATTGGAGAATCAACACTCACGAGGAGGAGAATTTCATAAAGTTCCTGACTAATGCTCACTAGGAACAATTGAAGAAAAACGCCATAGCATAGGGGTTAAACCGATTTGATGTGCAGTTTGCACACCTCCATCCATAATATATCGTATACCGGAGTATTTATCTAGCGAGCTGCGGTTACTTTCTCTATCACAATACATATCTCGTATTCATACCAGAATTTTCTGATTTCATTACTGTGGTATACTTGTAGCGTCTATTAGACACATATCTATTTCTCCACTAAAGCTTCAGATACGATACGATATCATATCTATCTAGAACTTCATATACGATCGTAGACTTCAAAACGGACATCCATGTAGACACATGTCTAATTCTTCACTAGAGCCTCAAATACGATACCGTATCTATCTAATTCTATGCTCCATTGTAAAACTTCAAATACGATATCATACACACCAAAAACAATCCTATCAAAAATTCCCCCAATCCCACTCCCACTATATATATATATATATATATTACACACACTCACACAAATCCATTCCCATCAACATCATCAACATCATCAATCCCATCTCATCTCATCTCACTTTGAATTCTAAAAACCCCAATCCCCCTTCTCGCACTTCCCCAATTTCTATATATAAAATTATTGATATACATCACATCATCCATCCCATTACTATATCCATCTATTTCCTTCTTTATATACACATACACATACAATATAACCTACAACCCATCAACCTAACCCATAACCCATCAACCATCAACCATCAATCATTCATTTCCCCAGATTCAAAACCCATCCACCCATCCATCTGTCTTTCAAAACCAACGATCCAATCACTTCCCATCAATCCCACCATCCCTGTCCCGTGCAAATATAACACAACATGTCATATCATATCATACCAAACCGCTCCCGTCCACAATACTACAAATTAAAAGTTAAAAGTTAAAACTTTCCCATCGTCCATTCATTATCCTCTTTCACCTACCACCTCATCCCTACTTATCTACCTACTTCCCTCCAAACCCCAAACTCTAACCCCAACCCTAACCCCAAAATCTCACACTAACCCTCATACTTCACTTCACTTCACATTACTTCACTTCCCTTCGATTCGGGACCCTGGGTTCCAAGCCGGCTGGCTGGCTGGCTGAATACCTACTAGGTAAAAGTAAATAGAGAGATATCAAATACTCCTCCGTACACTCAACTCACTCACTCCTATATAACCACCCCTCCCTCTCCCTTTTCGCGAAAAGGGGAAAAAGCGATAGAAACAAAAATAGAAATAGAAATAGAAAAATAGAATTAATAATTAAATCACCAATATTCCAAATTCACGTATCGATTAAAAATGGCTAGTATATTTATTTATTACCTACCTCTCTCTCTCTCTCTCTCTCTCTCTCTCTTTACACATTGAAGTGTCAAAGTGTCGAGATATCGAACTTTCGAACTTCTGATCCAAACTAATAATATACAATACACTATACAATACAAAATACAAATAATCAATCCATACATATCAATCATCATCATCATCATCATCATCATCATCTACATACCTAGACATACAAAATTCGAATCTCATCCACCCATCACATCTGCAGTCTACCTACCTACCTACCTACCTACCTACCTACATATATACATACCCTACAGTCTAATCCCAAGATCTACTCCATAATTACTAGGTAGATAGGTACACAAACAGTAAAATACGCACCTATCAGAAAGCACCTTACCTCACCTCATCCCATCCCATCCCGTTCCATCTTCCCATTCCATCCTCCCATCAAATCCTGAAACCCATCAACATTGTTACACCCAAACCCTTACCCTTCCATTTCCGATATCTGATACATACATATACATCCACAAACTCCGCCCCGAGAACCGGGTTTCTTCCCCGTGCCTCCCGTAAGTTTCAAAATTCAAGCCATAAAACTTCAAATACATCCACAATCCATCCACAATATCACCTCAAAATCTCACAAACATTGATAGAAGAATTTTTATATTCGCTACCTCCAAAAAAAAGTAAAATCATAGTAATTTCCTATATTCAATGTACATAGTCCCTCTCCCATCCATCTAAACTCCAATGCCCGATGCCCAGCTCCCAAGAACGCAAAAATAGTCACACACCCCCGACTACAGATTCTTTGATTGCATTTTTCTTAATCTAGTTGCGCCTTCATATACACCACGGTCCACTGCTGCCGCGACGGTTAATGTACCTCCGACAATTGCACAGAGACCTGTCAAGAAGCCTGCTAATGTTTTGGTTCGCTCTTCCTTATTGATGACCTTCATGGGTGAGATATCCTGCGTATAATTAGTAGCCGTGTGGGTTAACGTATTACGGGAAACTTACATATGAGAAGAAAACACCTGGGATTCCACCACGTGCATGTAACTTTTCCTTATGGCCTTCAGCGGAATCATCACCACCATTGAGACTTCGGCGATGGCTAGTAACAGAGTACTGATGAGTTTCAATACTTCCGTCTTCAGAATGTCCATAAGTTCCAATATCCACGCTTGCGTCATGCGGTCTGCTATTATAGTTGGTTTCCCAGCCAAGAGGAAGGTATGAAGTTGAAACAACCTTCACAAAGTACATGAAGTTGTAAGCAGCCTCATGGGTAATTTGTTCCGTGTTATCAAGAGGGTTCAAGTGATGATTGGTCCATGGGATAATAGAATCTGAGCCCAACTTCTTGAAAACTTCTTCTGGAAGCTCTGGTCCAAATCTAAGAGAATGAATGTGATGAGAAAATACGTGACCGCCGGGAACTGGTGTATCGAAGAAGTTGTTAAGGTCGTGAACATGCATATTTCCGTTGGTAAAACTGCGACCAGGAGCAATGTGGAAATTTCCAATGACCTTGTTTACCCGGAGACCACCTTCAATGCGACATCCTTCTTTGCGTTGAGAATCCAAACGTTCGCCATAATGTTCACGCTCGCATTGTTCGACATTTTCTCCTCGGCCAAAAGCCCATGAAACTGACGCATATGCTTCTCGTACTTCGTCACATGTATTACAGCAGCCTGGCTTTTGCGCATTTGAAGGAGGGGTAGCACCGTAACATGCACCGCAGTAATCCGGATCAAGATGAGTTGCTGAATCGTCGGCATTATGACTACATGATATCAGTCACGACTGGGGAGTTACAATGGTGAAATACATACAGATCCAGGGCCTTGATATCAATGACTTTACCACCTTCTTCTTGAGGACCCAATCGAACCTTCTTAACTCCATGCATAACACCAACTTGCTGTTCTCCGGAAACATCCATTACGTCCAGCGTGAGAAGTTCGCAAGGAATTTTTGGAAAAGTAATGTTCAAGTGAATTTCCATCTTTTCACCTGCAAAGAAGAATGATGATTAGTTACCATTTCATAGAATCTCACAAATCTCGAGTATAACACACCTCTTCCCTTGTCAACTACAAGCTCAGGATGTACTGTTATCCTCCTGTAATCCGCCCATTCTCCAAATGCCAGGTACAAGACGATTAGCAATGAAGCTATCGTTACAATTCCTCCTGAAGTTGTGCGCACTCTTGCTTCATCGACCGTTTTCGTAAAGGCATCTAGCCTTGTAAACCTAGATTTTGCAGGCATTTTCGCTGAATGTTGTAAAAAGTTTTATTATTGTGTTAGGCGGAGTAGCCTTGCGGCGTGGGAAATTGAATTTGGAGGATCTTTCAGAAATACATAAATCAAGTAGATGATTCGAATAACTTTCAATTGGAATGTAGGAATGTGAATGAAGAATCGATCATACAAGAGCTTCTTTTTCAAAAAGGCCTTCCGGCAAAAGCATCAAATTTGAGTTCAGTGAGAATATGTAAGTAAGAAGAAGTTATTTTTAATTTTGGAAAACTCTCAGTCCTTCAAGTCTCAGTCAGTCAGTCGCATTTTCAATTGAGGACAGCTTTCCATTGAATGGATTGCTTTCGGTCGGGTTGTTTTAGTCCCGCCCCTCTTGTGTGCACTTTCAAATCTAACCCATGTTCATGCAGGGAAAACTACGCGTAACACAGACATAATTATGATTCAAAGCTTTGAAAGGTCGAATCGAGAATTGTCTGGGTGAAATGCTCAGATATAGAAAGGTAGAGAACACAAAACATACGGTAAAATATTGGGTATCATTGATAGGAATTTAGTAATACTGCTACGATACTTTTCTCTATTCAAACAATGGATTCATGACCACCTAATATATATTCTACGGGTACCTGCTGGATTGAAATTGATAGTTGTTTCCTGAGGCATAAGTATTGTGCGGCCGCATGTGGAAGATAACAGCTTCGGCATCAGTAGCCTTATGAAATTTTTGGTGAGGCTGAGTTGTAAGTAGAGGGGTCAAATAATGAAGCATAATTAAATTGAACGAATGTTAAATACCTGCCCAAGTATTTTCCGTTACAAAACTTTTTTCCTAGTAAATAATAAGACCAATACGGTTGGTATCAACATTGACTCATTCATGAATCATCTGTACACTTGCAGTATTACCTTCCCAGGTACCTAGTAGGCAGAACCTTAAATCAAGGCTGGGCAGTAAATTTACGGTTTGTGGTTTCAGCCTTGCTTACGTCAGTATTAAAGAACTTCTTATTCTTCTTCTTCCTAGTAACTTCTCTTTATCCCCAACAAACCTTCTTTCTTTCACCTTCACCATCAACTTAGACTAAAATTATTCAAAACAATAGAACCGAAATTTCTTTACACCGTCGTTTCTACTGAATCAAATCGATTGCGATAAATCTTCACCCCTTCTACGAAACATCCAACACTCTTTCGAAAAAAATCGCATCTTCAAGATACGTCATAACAATTAGCAACAATCTTCTTGCACACTTTGCGACTTGCAATATTTAACCAACATTGCAAATTCAAATACGACTCCTATAATCAGAACGACGTCAAGATGATGAACCGAACATCAGCGCCTCCTAGAGGTCCGCGAAACTCGTCTTCAAGTACAAGAGGTGGTGGTCGCGTGGGTGGTGGTGGTATCACAAAACGACGAGCTGGTCCTATTCGAGTCGATAAAGATGGAGACTTAGATATGGATACTACGACAGGCGCAAACGGTCGCAAGGGGGGAAAGGGTGCTATCGGAGGTTCTGTTCCAACTGGGCCACGCGGACATGGACGGGGAGGTGCAAGAAATACTGGCCGTGGTGGAGGAAGACTCGACGTCACACGAAATCCGCAGGCCATCCTTCGAGGAATGGGGTCGCAATCACAACAAGCCAACGTATTGGTTACTCTCTGGATCAAAGGATTGAAGGGGAGTAAAGCAGCTTCAAATAGTGACCAAGGCCTTTCGTCCCTAGTATCATTCCTCGAACGCAAGGCCACAGCATTGGACTCCAAATCGAAGAGAAGTATAAGAGTTAAAAAGGTACGTTTTTATCGCCATGATTTCGGGATCACGAGTTCCACTGCGCTGTCGCCGTAATTTTTCGCTCTTGTCATGTCAAGTTCACTACAATGAGTCGAGAATTGACACTTTCGCTTTACCACCTCATGATCCCGGTCGACTTCAAGGTTATCTATACCTTGCTAACCCTCGAATAGTCACACAAGAAAGGTGACATCGTTGTTATCTCAGTTGCCCCGGAAGACGCAGCCTCTATTATGAAGCTGGATGGTTTCGCATTTGCTGGATCAACAATTGGCGTACAAGATAGCGAGCCATCGAAGACGTCGGAGAAGGCGGAGTCTGAGGAGGCTCGGTTAACTCGAGAGAAGATCCAGGGAGTTCTTGCAGCTCGATACGATCCCAACCTTAAGCTTCTAAATCTCTCGGCTTTGGGACAAGACGAGCAGTTGAAGCAGATGGGAATGTTTGAAGATAACACTCTTGTCTCGAAGCTTTTCCCAGTTTTGATGGTCATCTGCGACAAATTATTCACCACTCCACAAGCTAAGAAGGATGCCATAGTCAGTGTCACTTTGACCGACAACTCATTGGCCGATCTTTCAAACGTCACCTCCTTGGCTTCAACATTTCCAGACTTAAAGAACCTGGATCTTTCCAGAAATCAGTTCGCCGATCTGGAATCCCTGAAATTATGGCGCTGGAAATTCCGTCACCTTGAAAACCTAGTTTTATCGGGCAATCCTATAGAAACCCTCGTTCCAGATTACGCAACCGACATTGTACGCTGGTTTCCGGAACTTCAACAGTTGAGTGGTGTCCAGGTCAGAAGTGTTGCTCAAGTCCATGCAGATCTTGAGGCTATTAAATCACCATTCCCAATCGCTAGCCCATCTTTCCGAGATGTCGCACAAGTTGGGGAAAACTTTATAAGACAATTCTTCGGAGCATACGATAATGATCGCAATGCTTTACTCACTAATTTCTACGATGCCGAGTCTTCTTTCTCACTATCTGTCAATATGTCAGCAGTTCGAGATCGCAATCATTCATTGCCTGTCCCACCGTGGGCAGCATACAACAAATTCAATCGAAATCTTGTCAAATATACACATTTGTCTACTAGATTATCTCGAAAATCTACTGGGTCTCAAGAAATTCAAGCCATCTGGAACGATTTACCTAAAACAATTCACCCCGAGATCGCCACCCGACCCGAACTATATCTTGTCGAATGTCAACCCCTTCCAGGTCTTCCTGATCCTTCTGGGCAGAGTGCCGCTGGGGTTGACGGTCTTCTCATCGACGTACACGGTGAATTTGAGGAGAATATTCCTAGTTTTGAAGGCAAAGCTCTCCGTAGCTTTTCGCGGTACTTCATACTCGGACCCGGAGGGCCTAATGGACCCCCTATTAGAGTTCTTAGCGATATGCTTGCGCTTAGGGCTTGGAGTCCTTTGGCTCAGACGACTGCAGTTCAAGGACCTCAGCCGGTTCCAGTACTCCCAAATGTTCCTCAGGTTCCTATTGTCGATGCTTCACTCACGCCCGAGCAACAACAAAAGATATGCGCCGAGAAACTTTCCGCTGAGACAGGCATGAATTTACAGTATTCGGCCATGTGCTTAGCAGAGACAGGATGGAATTTAGAACAGGCCTACATTACTTTCCAAGCCAACAAGGTAAATTTACCAGCGGAGGCTTATCAAAAGCCATAGGTTAAAGGAAGGACGGAAGGGGGAAGGAAGGAACGCAGAAAGAGTTCATCAGCACCGGCGTTTTTTTTTTGCAGATTAACATAATAAGAGAGAAATGGGTGGCGAGCATTTTGCATGAAATGGAGGTTATGGCAGCACCATATGGAGTTTTTTATTTGTTTTTTTTTTGTCTTATCAGAATTGCACTAAACAATTCTTAGCGCAAATGGAGTTTTGGGAATACATACATACAGTTGTGAAAACGTATGTTTAGCGGAATTAAAGGGGAGGGATGCACATGAATTATTACACGCAAATCAAATTTTGGACGATGTGCTCTGTGCTCTGTGTGCTCAGCGTCTTCGGGAAGGATACGAGGTATTTGTAGATAGAATGGATGGATGAGAGGATGGATGGATGGATGGACTTATCCGGATTATGATAATTGGTACTGTACTATACATACCCACCTAGGTACTCTACAGCAGATTATACAGTGTTTTTTTTTAATTCTGTATCCTTTGATGACTGTTTGTTTGTTTATGTGATTTTGTATGGTTATGTAACTCGTATGATGGATGGCAATATATCTATCTATACAAATCACTCACTCACTTACTATCTTACTCGCTATCTTACTCATAGTAAAAATTCAGAAAAAAAGCTCGAAGATATAACTACTGAGACATTGCTAGGTAGGTAGCTATAAACATACAAAAACCATCGCTAGCTACCTACCTACCTACCTTCTCGCTAATCCTTATCGAAAACTCCATTCTCGATAAGAGGAAAGGAATGAAAAAGGGGAGAGAGGAGAGATGGAATTCAATTGTATTGATCTGTGGACCCATCCATTTCTATTTCATTATATCATACATATCATATCATATCATCATACTCATTTTAGCGCTTGATGTTTATTTTAACCTAGGTAGGGTTAAAATTTAATTTTGGTCTCTGTGTGGAGGTTTTGTGATTTTAGAGAAGAGAAGAGAAGAGAAGAGAAGAGAAGAGAAGAGAAGAGAAGAGAAGAGAAGAGAAGAGAAGAGAAGAGAAGAGAAAGAGAAGAGAAGAGAAGAGAAGAGAAGAGTAGAGTAGAGTGTATTTGTATTGAACTAGAATAGAATAGAATTGGCTGAATATTTATCTTCTTTTATAATGCTTCTAACCAGGAACCTAGGCAGGTTTTCTCTAGACCTTTGTATTCATATTTGTCAATCTTTGACAATCTATCTCCGTAAGGTCCCAGTAATAGATAGAAAGTTTTCAGTTGCAAGTAGGAGGAACAAGAGCAATAGCATCATCAGATTTATTCCCACGAGTATGAAGCCAAATATTAGATATCAAACAACCAATTGTTAAATTTCATATTATTATATCATTTTTATGGCTACATAAATCTATCACGTTCTCCTAGTTCTTTATGCTCCAACCCTTCCATCTATCTAGTACTATGTATTCCCACCCGCCTGTCTCAACGGATGTGCCTCGGTATTCAACACCCACTCATCCAAACTCACTACTCCTGGTTCACTAAACAACAAGTAGAAATACTTCAATGTCTCTGCCAACCAGAAACTTTCCATCGAATCTTCCTTGTCTGGTTTTTGCTCCATCACATTTTTGATTCTCGCATTGGCTAGAGGTGTATGCGTATGTTTCACAATCGCTTTGAACATTTTCCAGCCCGTTTCTTGCCAGGCGCGATCACCCGTTAATCTGTACATGATGAAGACGGATTCGATGGCTTCGGGGCGGAGTTGGTAGGATGGATCGTCGATGCGGATATATCCGGTTTCTGAACTGGAGCCGGAGAAAGTACAGGAAGATGTATTGGTGCAAGGGTTGACGTGGAAGATTTCAGGCATGATTCCTGAAGGTGTGTGTTCGTATGCCCAAACGCAACCTTTGGTGAGTTTGATGGCGGTTTCCATTTCTGATGGGGATTGGGATATCCGGGAGCCAAGACCTATCATACCTCCTGTGAAACAACCAAGATGTTGGATCTGAGCGGTAAGGAGTGGTTTGCCGGAATTGATGTTAACTGTGCCGGTGAAGAGAATATCGGGATCGCCTGGGAGATTGGGACGAAAAACTAGGTGTTTGTTTATGGTTGATAATGCAGTACGATACATTTTCAGGTATTGATCAGCAGAGGAGGATTTTGGAAGAAGTAAATGAGTCTTTGGAAGATATTCAAAAGCAGAATCTTTGATTGTATACGTTAGTGAAGGAATGAGATATGAGAAACATCGATTGACGTACCAGCAAAAGCTCCCAAAGTAAAAGAACGACTCCCAAATGACAACTCAGATCCCATGCAGTTTGCTTGGGATGGCCACATTCCTGGTAGTGTCGTAGTGTTCTGAGTAGCTTCAAGTTGATCCGTAATTTTCTGTATTGCATTTGCATATTTTTGATCACCAGTGACTTGACTCAAACGAATGAATTCGAGTGACAGACTTGCGATTTGGGCGACTAGAACACCATTTTCGCCCGCTATCTTGTCTCCTTTGGGAAGTTCTTTTTCCCACCAATAATATGGAGTAGGGATACCACTCTCGGTATTAAATGCCCTGAATAACAAATCCCCAAGCTGTTTTGCTTTCTCAAGCAAAATAGGATATTGATGACCACTGATATCCCAAGCCCCCAGCAACCCACCGAGATACCTAATGGTAGTTTCGAAAACAGGTACGCGTTCAGCATTGGGTTTAGAAAATTCAATGTTCTTAAGAGATTCCAAGGCTTCCTCAAATTCCTCCTTCAATCCCATTATATAAAGTGTATCCAAGGAATCCACCAATGTCGCAGCCCAACCCACAAATGTATCTTTTTGACCACCTGAAAGTGGCATCACCTCATCATGCATCCATGCATTCTTTTTATATCCATTCCATGCATGTAGAAATTCCTCTCTCACTTTCTTTTGCCTCGTTAATCGTACCGCTCTGGCAGGTCTGAATTCTCTTGGAAATGTGCTTGCTTGTATGCTATATCGACCAGTAGGAGGTAGTGGTAGATCTATCGAAGGATGAAAAGAGAAGAATCCATATCGACTGTTTAGTGAGAAGCGGTTGGTTGTGGAAAAGATGTAGACGCATATTAAGAGTACAACTGTAATGGGTATGAAGCGTTTTTGAAATCTTGTTCGTTGTGATCCTGGATACGATCGTAGGGTAAGGACAGCTTTCTCCTTATATTCGAGAATCATTCTTTAAATTGCCTGTAAATATTTCTTCTTATGACTCTGGGCCAACGTGGATTCTCTATATTTCATCAATTGAGGGGGATATCTCAAGATTGTGGATAGGACAGGCAAGAAAAGAAAAGGAATAAAGAAGGAAAAGGGTATCAAGGCGAGGGAGAATAAGTGAATCAATCACTATTTGGGTAGATCGAAGTGAATAGAAAATACTTATGATCGTTTGAAAGCCCTATATACCTAACTACAAACACTCTCCTCCAGCTGTCAACGTTTGACATAATCGGGGTGCTTGTTCATCTTTTTGAAACTCTTGGGAGGAAAGAGCGAGCTATGGTTAATCGTTACATCTCTCTTCATGAATATCATCACATATCATGAGATATAATTGGGTGATGAGTCGCACATGCCCATAATATATGGAAACTCAATTGCTTCTCGATTCAAAAATGTTTCGGAGCCAAAACTTGAGCGGGGACCTCAAAATCGAGAGTTAAGCTTCATT
Source organism: Botrytis paeoniae (assembly GCA_004786145.1). NCBI lineage: Eukaryota > Fungi > Ascomycota > Leotiomycetes > Helotiales > Sclerotiniaceae > Botrytis > Botrytis paeoniae. The sequence goes on from PQXI01000035.1 coordinate 54,270, forward strand.
GGGTTAGACCGATCTGTAGATCTGCGGGTGTACCTATTCCTTGGGCCCATTTTCAATCCTACTAACCCACAAATTGACCACCCAAGCCACCTACCTTAAAGTTTGAATCAACCATAAATAGATTGATTTGATCTTCATATTTAATTTTCTTTCTCGAAGATCCAATGATGACATTGTTGATTGTTCTACGATAATCCCCAGCCAAAATGTCTCTGGGTAATGATAAGAATCATGGATGGTATAAGATCAACATGAAAGCTTCGACAGGAATTTTCGGCTTTCCGTGTTCAGCTTGGCTGTGTCTGTTTGACCCAAGATAGCACGGACGAGAGCATACTCAGCCAGCAAACACATATATCATGTCCCACAAAGGTATCTTCAACGGATGCATGAAGACAAGTACTGGTTGTCCTGATTGATTGTTAAGTTGAGTTTCTGGAAGCGAAAGCCAAGTGGTACGATGGATGTCACCCCAAAGGCAATCCCGACGTCAAACACCTATGTATACAAATCGAGAATGCCTCAACCTCGTTTGTTCATTTGTTGACTCAATGGCATGAAGTCATGATATTCACTTGATCTCATACAGCATAAGTAAGGAAATTTGAGAGTTTGAGGTGTTCAATATCAGCATAATTATGGTCTAGATTCCCTCACCGACTTCCTGTCTTCAAATATGAAATTAAAACGGGCCTGAATATGGATCCGATCATGCAATCGCTTGTGTGATACAGCCTCTGAAAGAATTTCAAACCTAAGTTTCTTCCACATCTCGGGGTTTCGACAAAGATGGAAAATCGCGTTGCCAATCGTGATAGCGGAAGATTCATGACCTGCTAAGAAGACATGGAGGATTTGGTTTCGAAGATCATCACGACTACCTGTCTGTTTTGCCATCTCATGCAACAATACATGGCGATGATTACCATTGTCGACATCTTCTTCTGAATCCGAATCTTCTACCTTTTCTTTTTCTCTCTCTTCCCGGGCATCCAAATAACTGCGCCGAAACTCCATAACTTTGTCTACATATCGATCCGCAAATGAATGGGTGATCTTTATTGATTTATACCATTTTTTGTCCCAATACAGGAACCTTAAACTGCCTAGTTGGAAGCGAATTCCCATGCCTCTTATAGCATAGTCAAAAGCTGCGAGGCACTCTTCTGTTTGGAATGTGGTCTCGGGAGATAGTGTATTCATGGACTCCCCGAAAAGAAACTCCGTAGATGTGTCGAAAATCTTGGCACATGTCAACACTCAGATTGCAGTCAAATTGGTATGAATTTAAGAAAAAGAGCAGCCATACCAGTTTATTTAAAGTGGTTTCAGATTAACCTTGGTTCCATCTGTTGGAACCAACGCAAGAAATTTCTGAAAATGAACTTCGAACGCTGGAAGATTGGCAATATTTGACTTGGTAAAGGTAGGTCGAATCAAGGCTCTGGAGCGTTCCGAAAATGGACCATCATAGTAAACACTCCCTCACCAAGAAATCGCAAAGTAGGAGGTTGACGCAATGGCTGAACACCATAATGCGTAAACTTTAGGGCATGAACAGTTTGCAAATTCCTCGCATCGATGGTACAGATAGCATGTTTGGTCTGAATTTTCGCTGAGAAAGTATTCCCGTAAGTTTGGAAGCGATTTACCCAGGTATTGAGTAGATTCGACTTGATCATTTGACGGAAATTATCGATGAAAAGATCAAGCCCAAGAATCGGATCTTTGTTAGGATATTTAGGAGGGGATTGACAACCATGTTTCTTTGATTCCTGTCGTATATGCCATTTCGATACAAGCGTTTCAATGATATAGTAGCCAAATAATAAAGCAATGATAGTGCCACAAATTTCAATTCTGTATTCCATCCTCGCGCTACAATGAATAGGTACAAAACTTGAAATTTGTGTTTGTGAAGAGGCGGGATGAACAGAAGCTACTCAAACTCATATAAGCATTACATAGTTCCAACAAATTGGTACTCCGAGGTACGCCTCGAACATGCATGAGATATACTTTTCTCGGAAGCAACATCGCGTTACGCAGTAAATGCAGAGGTAGATGGCCACGAATTTCTTTTCTGTTGGATCTTAGCAAGTTGTCGGTCAATTGTTTATGCACATCTTCCAACTCTCTAACTCAACACCGGTTCTCACGGCATGTCGTGTCACGAAGTTCTCTCATTGGTTATTCGCATAGAGAGCTTTCTTGTCTCTTTCCTCTTCATATATCTGTTGCTTTGAGATACAGACATGAATCGAGATTGTCTCTCGCATAGAATAGTTGAATCTGGATTAGGATTAGGATAGAGAGATAATCATCATCATGAATGTAATAATATAGTAGCATTTACAACTCCACAACTTCAAGATGCAGACAGAAATCCGTAAACCACGACCAGAAAAGGTCGAGATGTATTGGGTAAAAAGAGTTACGTATACCAGAAGCTTATTTTCTGATGCTCGAAAACTACAGAGCCCGAACTGGCGAAGAGATTGAGTGAACGATGATAGGTGATTAGCTGGGTTTCATTCGCGAGATATAATGTTTGAATGGAAACTCTTTCCCTCACAATCTGAATGTATATCAGGGATTGATCGTACCTGCTTGCTTCTAATACATACTTACATGTATCAGCAAGAATGAGATATTACACAAAAGATAAATATCCTCAAAATAAAATCAGACGAGTGTATTCATGCACCTCTCTTAATTCAGACCCATAAATAAGTTACTATCTGTTCAAAAATCTACAGATAAAAAGCGGGTATAATTTACATTTCCATCTCCCTTTAATCAACCTCACTATCACGAACTTCCTCACCCATCATCCATCATTCATCACGCAACAAAAACCCTCTCACTCCTCGCATTATTCGCGTTCTTCCCATTTCCCCCTCCGTTTTTCTTATTCCCATGTCCATTTCCATTCCCATCCCCATTCCCATTTCCTCCATTCTTTTTAGCAGCAGCCGCAGTAGTAGTCGCTGCAGTTGATGCAGATGCAGTAGTACTCGTAGCAATTGCCGTTAATGAGGAGCTGAGAAGTGCTTCGACGGCGAATATTCCTTGTTCGTTAAGTGTTGCTTCAGAATTGGCTTTCATGGCGGCAGGAAGGTCTTTGTTGTTTCTGAGGTGGGTGATGGTTAGTGAATTTATTATGCGATGTATGTTTCCAAGTGATGGATATAGAAGAGTAGTAGGAATATCGGAATCATAGAACTTACTGTAAGACCTGAGCTTCAACTCCTTCTAATGTCTGCGCTGTAGCAATCGTACCGGGTGTGTTCTTGCTAGCTGTCTCATCTGTCTGCATTACTGCAAAGCAACCACCGAATGGACCAGCTGTTGCTGCGTTGAAACAGCGGATTGTACAGATATTTCCCGTTGAGGCTAATTTTATGTTAGTTGCATCTAGGGATTGAAGACCTTGTGTTATGGGTATATAAAGAGAGGGGGGAAGTAGAAGGGGATGAGATACATACCACCAATACAACTCATATTACTGGGCATGGTAACCGCCAATTTAATATTCCCGTTCGTTCCATCCGTCTCCTTAACGGTCAACTTCGTCTGACCGGAGCCTAGTGCATTACTCGTCTGATCCATATCACATGTATACGGCCCTGCTCCATTCGTACCTCCTTGCTGCATCACCACATTGACCGTACTTCCTTTCGTAACTGATGTTACGGTTTTATTGGCTAATTGGGTCTCAGTGTTTTCACCAATATCGATGTTGCCATTGAGAAGAGTACGTCCACATTCGTTGACGACGTTGGTGCTAATTTCGGTGGGGTTGATTATGTTGGCGTCGTTGGAGTCAAGTACGACTTGAAGGGGGAGAGATGCGGGAGAGCCTTTGGTCCCTTGGGCTGAAAGAAGAACGCCTTGGGCGTGGACTGAGACGAGGAGGGAGGAAGTCAATAGGAGGAGTTGTTTGAGCGAAGGCATTTTGACTTGTTTGATGGTAGAATATAAAAAGTATATAATTATGCACAGCACGGTGGCAATATGAAGAATAGAAATAGAATAGATAAATCAGGATAGAATCAGACCTGCTGAGGATAAGATCAAAAAGAACGAAGAAAGAAGATAGAGTAAGTGAATGAAATCAACAGCAGTGAGAAACAGAATTTCTACAAGCTCGTGGTATGAGGATCATTTTCATCTTATACACATGTAAAACTAAACATACATTTCCACCTACATAGCATTACGACGATTTTTCATACATGAGGCGATTTTTCAACATCTCAAACGTAGGAGTCAAAGATCAGATGCGACGACCATACATCAAAAATACCACTTGGAACAGATTCCGTCGCGAGGGTGTGGGGCGGAATCAGCAAAATAGCCGAAAGTGACCTCTCATGATTGAGGTGAGTGAAAGTGGAGCCGTTTCAGGGGTAATTCTAGCCGCTTGGCATGTCCCATGGTGCGAGAAGTGGAGAAAACTTCTGCAAGATCAATGATATAAGACGAAGCAGAAATGTATGGATGATGAACAACTCGAGGAATGGACGATTGACAGGGCTATTTTTATACTCCAAAACCCGTTCATGCCTTAAAAATGGTAGATCACGAGCAGACAAGAGGTGAGTGAGAAGATATACATATCTGCAAAGCAATATACGCTAGCGACAAATTGTGAGGATGGAAAACATATTCAATGGATATAAAAGCATTTTTATTCTCATCTGAACTTTGAGATTGAGATGACAGTCTCTCCTTTCTCAACCACTCTTCGTTTCTTGCCTTGAGTATGCTGGAAAGTCTTCTCCGGCTTTCCAGAAGTACTTTGATCCAGGATGTGACTCTGAAAGTCTGTTTTGACCTTTGACACCCAAGTAATTTTCTCTTAATGTACCGCCAGGGACAGCGTAGTCATCCCAAAATAATCCCCTCTTCCGTAATTCAGGAAGTAAATACTCTATCATGTCGTCAAATGTCTCTGGAATGCTAGCATAACTGAAATTGAATCCGTCGACATCAGAGACCTCTACCCACCTCTCTAGTTCGTCTGCGACTGTCTTTGCATTTCCGATGAGCTTCGCGCCATTTCCTCCCAGAATGAGATGTTCGGCAATGGTCTTCTTGTTCCAGGTTAAACCTTGTGGGGAGACTGATGCCCAGTGATTTACCATACTCCTTACTGCAGGGGGAGCGCTTTCAATGAACCGAAAATCTTCATCATCACCATATGAGCTTAGATCATATCCAGACCAACCTCCAAATAACGATAGGGCTCCTTCTCGATCGCCGTAACTTGCAAGCCTCTCGAATTTCTCCTGTGCCTTTTCATCGGTCTCAGCAACAATAACCAAAAGCCCGGCGACAATCTTGATACTAGCCGGATCTCTTCCTAACTCCTTAGCTTGCGAGCGAATCGAGTCTACCGACGGACGAATAAGTTCTGGGGTGTGTGCATTCAAGAAAATGGCTTCAGCATGTGTGGCAGCAAATTTCTTTCCCGCGGAGGATGTTCCAGCTTGGAATAGAAATGGGGTCCGTTGGGGAGAAGGTTCACACAAATGTGGGCCTGGTACATTGAAGTATTTTCCCTTATGGTTAATCTGCCTTACACCCTTTGGATCTGCATATGAACTCGATCCTGGGGGTTGCACAGCATCATCTCTCCAAGATGCCTCCCAAAGCTTATATGTAACGTCAAGGTATTCATGGGCAATCTTATATCGCTCATCGTGTTCGATTTGAGTATCGAGGCCAAGATTTCGAGCTGCAGAGTCGAGATATGATGTAACTATGTTCCATGCAATTCGCCCATCACTAAGATGATCTACTGTCGAGAATCTGCGAGCAAGTAGATAAGGTTGTTCGTAGGTTGTTGAAGCAGTCACACCAAATCCAATACTTTTTGTAGCTGCAGCCTTTTTTCTTAGGTCAGATATTGCTTTGTAGCGAGCCATAATTCTTCTAGGAAAGACTTACCATGGCAGGAATGCTATATAATGGATCATTTATCGGGAATTGAGATGCCGCAGGTATTGTCGGTTCAAGATTGGCAGGTCCTTTGTAAACATCATAACCTCCTAGAACATCTGCGAAGAATATGGCATGGAATTTGGCCTTTTCGAGTTTCTCGGCAAGTGCAATCCATGATTTAATATTCTTGTATTCGGAACCTTGATCACCAGGATATTTGAAGAGACCTGGGTTGAGATGGCCAGGTGCTTGCATAGCAAACGCATTGAGAATGAGCTGTTTCTTGGTGGAAGACATATTGAATCTGCGGATCGAGGTTACCGGGGAGGGAAAACTGATTTGAATAGAGATAATGAATGCGTCCAACCTTGCAGTTTATCATCCAAATGTAATGAGAGGGGGGGACGCGCGAGCAGTAAAGGAAACCCAGACTTACAATCAACACTCAAACCTTAGGTAATGGCATTATCTCAATCAATTGTAGATAGCTGCCAGTGCTGGTACCATGCGCATGAAATGAGGAGAATATAAGTTCCATCGTGCCATCATTCGCTGAAGGTTAAAATGCAGCATGATGAAGAAGACTCTCGTTTGATTGAGTATTGATGGCGTCTTATTCCTTGCAAAAGCACAAATACGCTAACCCAGCACGTGCCCCGCTAATGAACCTACATCTATCTCGCAGCTTGAAGCTTAACATCAGCTAATCAAGCCAATACATACTAATTCTGGTGATTTTCTCCTTTATATCCTTCCACTAGAAACTATTAACGCATAGACTAGTACCGAAGAATGAAGTCGACAATCCCCCATGTAATCACATAATTATCCAGATTTTGTCAATCCTATCAATCTTCTTTCCAATGCCTGTTCCTTCCGAACTGTACCGCAAATTTCGTCATGTCGTGTATCAAATAGATACCCAGATAACCAATATCGATACGATTGCAACCCCAACTTACCCCTCTATGTCCAGGGTTGCATGTCTATTTGCGATGGACGGGAGAAAAGAGAGTACCCTAATGATAAGGATCTCGAGTTGAGTCTCCTCAGTCCTAAAGCTAGGAGAAAATATGGGTCCGAAAGTCCATGTTGATACAGTTCGTGGATGCTGCAATGAGATACCATAATATCGTGATTGATAGTATCAATTATCTTATGGTGTGGTTTTGTAATTTGTTTTACTGTTGCCATCTCTTTTGTTTCCAGCCCTCTTGTGATACTTTTCAATTGTCATTCTCGTTGTTTAGAAGTCCTGGATAGAAACCTGGAGATTTTACTTCACTTACCTAGACATTCATCAAAAGTCAGCTATTAACAAACCATGTCACCTTCTGCGGTTGCTTTGGAAACACGGGGGATTGATGCTGCTTCAAAACCCAAAATCGTATCTTCATCTTCATCGTTTGCGGAGGCGCCAGCTTCAACGGCCATCGATGTTAAGGCAAATGGTGATAGCTTAGCTCAAAACAAATCTTCTTTACCATTCAGACCTACTCCTCAGCCCTCTTTCAAAATAGAAGACCACCCAGTCGATACTGTTAAACCTCTTAAGGTCTGTGACTATCTTAATTCTTGTTTCTTAATGGTACACTAATCAATAATTTAATAGGTTGCAGTTATTGGTGCTGGTCTTGCTGGAATCAACGCAGGTATACTTTTACCTGCTAAGGTGCCTGGAATTCAACTTACAATTTTCGAGAAGAATGCCGATGTTGGTGGGACTTGGTTTGAAAATATCTATCCAGGAGTTCGTTGCGACATACCTGCAAACGTATATCAATCAACATTTGAGCCTAATACACAATGGTCCGAAGAATATGCACAAGGAAAGGAAATCAGAGAATACTGGCAGAAGGTTGCAAGAAAGCACAATGTATACAGTTACCTCAAATTTAATCGCAAGATTGCTGGGGCAGTCTGGGACGAGGAGAATGCACAATGGACATTAAGTATCGAGAATGTTGAGAACGGAGATATAATGGAAGAACAATTCGAAGTAGTTATTACGGCAATCGGTAGATTCAATGCTTGGAAACTCCCGGACTACCCTGGTATCGGCGATTATAAGGGTCATCTTCGTCATTCTTCAAATTGGGACCCAAACTTTGATCCTACGGGTAAAACTGTCGCGGTCCTTGGAAATGGTGCTAGCGGCTTGCAAGTGGTTCCAAACCTTCAAAAAGTTGTGAAGCATTTAGATCATTATGCACGTAGCAAGACTTGGATTGCGGGATCTTTCGGTGGTGAAGGTGAAGGTAGAAGACTGGAACCAAATTATTTTCCTCCAGATCTCCTCAAATCGTTCGAGGATCCAGAAACTTATCAAAAATTTCGAAAAGAGCTTGAGGGAAAATTCTATGGTCGATTTGCCGCTCTATTCAAAGGGACAGAAGATAACAAGAAACTAGAAGAAGAATTCCGAAAGTTGATGGCAGAACGTTTGAAAAAGAAGCCAGAGTTATTGGATGCTATTGTTCCGGATTTCGCGCCAAACTGTCGTCGTTTGACTCCTGGACCTGGCTATCTAGAGGCTTTGACTGAGGAAAACGTCTCTTTTATTCAAACTCCTATCGAGAGATTTACCGAGGAAGGTATTGTTACAATTGATGGTGTCGAAAGAAAGGTCGATGCAGTAATATGCTCCACAGGAGCAAATATTGATATGCGACCACCATTTCCAATTGTTGCATTTGGTCATAATCTACGCGATGCATGGGATCCTGACCCTCTTACATATCTTGGAGTCGCATCGCCTTCCTTTCCTAACCTTCTCTTTGTCTCCGGACCCAATGCTCATGGAACAAGTGGCACAGTCCCAAACCAAACCGAAACACAAATAACTTACTTGGCCAAGATACTGCGAAAGGTTAGCCAGCAGAGTATCAAGACCTTCGTCCCATCCAAGGAGGCGACAAATGATTTCATCGCTTATAGTGATGCTTTCTTTCCCAGAACAGTATGGACAGATAATTGTAAATCTTGGGCAAACTCTGGCAGACCAGGAGGACGAATTCATGGCCACTGGCCTGGAAGCGCATCGCATGTTAATTTCATAAGAAAAGATCCCAGGTGGGAAGATTGGGAATATACCTATAAATCCAAAACTGGAAATAGATTTGCATATCTAGGAAATGGTTGGACGGTAAAGGAGACGATTGCGGGTAGTGACTTGACTCCATATCTCAAACGCCCGGATCAGATTGATTTGAGAAGTTATCATGAAGAATGGTTTGAAGGCTTATAGAGTAGACCGTGTCAGATAACATCGATTTTTTAATATTATACAAATTTTATACCACAATCTCCGCGACATGGCAAGGGCCTGCTGGACACAAAACTCTGCTGCTTAAATTTTTCGGGCTCTGAACCTGTCAATTATGAATTTCCAATACCCCCCCATCTTCTGATTAAATCCAGCAATTTGGTTCAGACCAGGAGGTTCGAGATTTGACTTTTCTTTCCAAAAGAGAAGTCTAGGTGAACTCAACCTAAAAGAAACCTCGCAAAAAAGATTTAAAAAATTTCGCAACGGATCTGATAGAGGAATGTAGACAAGCGTATCTGCTTATCGTTTGCCAAACCCCCCTAATGCACCGTTAGTTCGAGTATGGTGTTCGTCATGACAAGGTTTCGATTTCGTGCTCGTCACGCCATGTAAACGAGACGGAAAATACATGTGTACCAACACTTGAGTTCAAAATGAGTACCGTGCATGCATGTCTGAGAAAATCTTGGATAAATAAAATGGTCTAGGACCCCAGTATTGAATCTTTACTTCTATGTTGCGCAGTTTGACTTGTTTTCCACTTCATTGAGAATCATGGCGTCGGATAAATCAGGAGCACTCGATACTTCGTTGTCTTCGGATAATGAAGCTCTACCTGTAGTCAGGGAAAAGCACCCAGGTACTTCTCATTTGTCCTTCTTATAATTCTTTTCCTGTATATACAAAGCTGACAAAATAACAGTAAAATGGTACCGTTCCACTCTCTACAATTCTATAATTCTTGGAATCTGTAACTTCCTGGCCCCAGGTATCTGGGGTGCCATGAACAGTCTCGGCGCCGGTGGCGAAGAATCTCCTCATCTAGTTAATGCCGCCAATGCTCTCACTTTTTGCCTGATGGTACTATCCTGTTTCTTCTCCTCCGTTCTCGTTAAATATATCGGTATTAAGGCCGCTCTCATTTTCGGCACTATTGGCTATGCCCCTTATGCCGCTGGTCTCTACTGCAATAATCGATATGGAAACGAATGGCTTGTACTTCTCGGTGCCGCCCTCTGCGGTATTTCCGCAGGTGTGTTCTGGATGGCTGAAGCAGCCATCGCGCTGAGTTATCCGGAGCCAGAGAATCAGGGAAGATTCCTGGGGCTGTGGTTGAGTTTCCGTGTTGCCGGACAGGTACTTGGGGGCGTGATTAACCTGGCTCTTAATGCGGATAATTCGGGCAAAGGAAAGGTATCCTACAATGTATATCTTGTATTCATCGCCCTACAAGCCCTTGGACCCTTTGCAGGGCTTCTACTCACACCACCCGAAAAGGTTCAGCGAACTGATGGAGTAATACCCAACCTTCGCATTTCCGAATCAAGCTGGAGAGAAATCAAACTTACGTCAAAATTGTTTATAAGTAAATATTTTTTGTTGTTGGTGCCAGTTATTGCGCAAGGTGTGTACAGTGAGGCGGTTATGTTTACATACGAATCTGTTTGGCTCAGTGTCAGAGGAAGAGCATTAGGCTCGTTTCTTTCGGGTATTGTGGCGATGATTTCTGGTAATTTATTGGGTGCATTCTTGGATCGGGAGAAGTGGTCATTGAAAAAGAGAGCGAGGTGGGCTTTTATTGTTATCTTGGGATTGCAGGGTGTAAGTACCACCCGCTCTTTCATTTTCGAGTATCTTGTCACTAATTCCTATATTATAGGTATGGTGGATATGGGGAACCGTCCTGGTCACAAACTACTGGGGACAAAATCCGCTACCAGTATATGATTGGACGGATGGCGGAGCATTTGTTAGAACCTTCCTATTATTTTTAGGATGGGTCTCTGGCTTTCAGCTGAATTATCTATTCTTGTAAGTTTCTTCTTACTAAAACGCAGTCTCTATCCATACAAAAGCATTTCTACATAACTGAACACTAACAACAATTAGATACTTCCTCGTAGGAAACCTCGCCAAAACGCCTGAAGAAGTAGTAAGAATCGCAGCACTACTTCGAGGAACCGAATCAGCTGTTCAGGCTGTTAGTGTAAGTTCCCCATTGTCATCTTGAAAATCCTCATCTACATAGTGTTGTAACTAACAAAATATTTAGTACGGTTTGAATAGTGTTACTGTAATGGGTGATATTGGGGGCGTATATCTCAACTTTGGTCTTTGGGGATTAGCGTTGATCCCAGGATGGTTACTGGTAAAAAAGATTGGAGTAAGTCTTGGGGATAATAAGATTGCGAGGGAGAGGGAGGTGATTGAGAGATCGTGAAGAGAGAAACAGCAGATTGATTGAATATCAGATGAGGTAGGATTTAATTTTTAGATTATGGACAGATTCGGTTAATATTATGGATTCGGAGCTCATGACTTTAGTAATATATCATTCATCATTCCTATGAAGCTTCAGATATTCTCTGATCAACATTTTTCCCAAGTGGGGCTCAATGCATCATATAGTTGGGTTCTGATGGACGAGGATGCATGTAAGGTCTGCTAGATGAGGAATATGAGACTACTAACTCATTCTGCATCGTCTCTGTGCCAAAAAAAAGATCAAAATGCATTGATTGCTACTAGTTGTGGAGACCGTACAAGAATAAATATAATATACACCAGGACTAAGAGCAATGGTCACAAATTCCTCACTCTCATTTTCCAAAGCATATGGATAGTGAGAGCGTTAAGCGCTGTTCTGGTAATCTTATAGGCTGGCGCGGGTATAGCTTGTGCATGGCGCCCATATGCAATGGAGCATACTGTGCTCGTACTTGTTATTGTTAGAACTGAGCCTAGTTTTCTTGGGGCAAACAAGGTTCTTACATGTTTGCAACTTTATTCGCGTTTCCCTTTTGGAGAAGAGGTAGAAATGCTCGAGTGACCCAGTGAAGACTAAGAACGTTCGTGGTGAGACTTTTCGTGCGATTTTCCCTGCCTGAGTTAGGATTTGCGGAGTTTAAAATCGGTTTGTTTTATGACTGTATTTGGTAGTCGTGAGATCTCACATTGATGCTATTCCAGGAGTATATTGGGAAATCTCGGCATCATTGATCAAAACATCTAGAAATTTCCCATCTAATTATGTTTCTACTTGAGCAACAGCGTGTTTGATAGAGACCTCGCTAGTTACGTCGAGTTTAATGATGATTATTCTGTGGAATCCCTACTATCCTTGTTCGATACTTTCTTTACAATACAACCTGCGTCTTACATCGGCTTCTCCTTCTCAATATACACCCAACTAATCCGCTGCCTAAATATACTGTTCCGAGTAACCACTTATGTAGATCCAAGCACCATTACAAAAATATGAGATACAATTCTGATTCTAGATCGTCTAATCCACAACCTAAAAAGGTAGAGGAATCAGAAGGTCTAGGTAACATTGGAAGTAAAGAAAAAGATACGTTTTCGCAGAGGGCAATGATGTCATGTTCGCTAAGACCTGTGTGGGAGATGAAATTGACTCCGAATTTGGAGATTCTGAATGAGATGTCCCTTTCAAATGAGCCGGGGGAGTTCTTCAATAGTAGTAGTGATTGGTTTTTGGATCTTTTCCTTTCTTCGAACTCTTGAATTGGTGTTTCTGTAGTTGTGCAGGGTTACTGATCACCGGAAATATATATAATTTGTATATTGAGTGGGCAATGCTGAGGTGCTCAAGAACTGATAGCCTCCGATTTTTGGCCGCAATATATTAGAATGTATTGAATAACAATGACATATGATTCAAGAATGACTACAAAGACATCAATGTTCCAACTTCAAGTTTAATTCTAGCCCAACAATCAATACTCAGCATTCCAACCCAAAGCTAGAAATATTTCGGATTTTCATTCTAACTCCTCCATAGCCTATAAAATGTGGATACTAGCATATTGGCGACTTTTTGGTGGCTGAAGCGCTGAAAGATCGTGGTCCTCTGGGATATTAGAACCATGTTTATGCAATGAAAATATCAGGATGATACTTTCAACACAATGTTTTGTTTCCATTTCATTTTAATGAGTGTTATGTAAGTTTGGCTGTGAGCTTTTGCAGTTGCTCAAACTACCACCTTCCTCAAAGGTTTTCCCAGAGAAGAAATGTAGCCAGTATTCCACAGCCACTCAACCCTACTAGAACCTTCAATTGCTCACTAAATCCAGCTGCATACGCCAATCTCACGTCTTCCTGCAGTGATACCGGTAGAATAGATATATCTTGAGATGATTTGAGTAGTGCCTTAAGCTGCATTGCTGTGACCTCTCCTTTCAATGAGGATTTAATCTTGCTATTTAAAACATTGGAACAGATAGCGATGCCCAAAGCACCACCTAACTCTCGAGCTTGGAAAAATGCACTCATAGATACAGCTATATTTCTTAATTTTAGTTAGGTAATTCGTTTTAGATGAAGAATTGTGATAAAATACGCACCCATATCTTGCTTAGAAACTATTATTGGTATCATCAACAGTGAGCTGCCCAAAGTTCCTCCAATACCCAAACCTAGAATAACTTGATATCCATAAGTTGAAGGGTGAACATATAGACTCGATGAGAGAGTGCATAAAAGTGCCAACCCTATTGTTGTGATACAGGATGATACCAGAATTACGTAGAACGGTGCAATTTCCAGTCTTTGAACAAAAACGCCTGCGATTCCCGCTCCTATGCTTGCAACGACACTCAAAGCTAGAAGACAATACCCAGCACCGATCGGCGATACTTGATTGACAATTTGAAATCTTTGGGGCAATAAAATAATCACAGATATCATGACCACCCCAGCAAGAAAGGTGTTTCTGTCAGCATTTTATTGTCAGTTGATTCTCAATAAAACAAGTAGTCGCTGGAGCCTTACAGAAGAACGCCCATAGGAACTCTGTCCGTTGCCAGACGCCAAGGAAATACACCTTCTTCTGGTCTTTTTGCAGTTTCGAGATATCGCTCCCATAGTAGGAAAGCCAGGCAGAGTAGACCGGAGAGACTCAGTGCCGTAGGAGGTAGGGCGCTATTCCAGCTGAAGCTTGTACCTCCTTCTATTAGAGCGGTAACAAACAATATCGATGAAGCTAGTAGTAGAAACGCTCCGATAAAGTCTATTCTTCGGAATTTGGCTTTGGTAAATACGTTTTTGAGAGTAGATCTCTTGTTCGATCTGTGATATGGGAAGTTTTGAGGCATTCCAAGAAGAACAAAAGCCAGAGCCAAAGCTCCACCTGGGGCACTAAGGTCACACACATCAGTAAAACGTCACCATTCTTATCAAGCAGAGGTTTTACTTCATTATAAATATCCAGCGCCAAGATGTATGATTGCCATTAGTTGAAACAGCACCCCCAATCAATGGACCTAGGAGTGCTGAAATAGCAAAGGTAGAGGAGAGGACCGTTGCGTATAATGGATATTTTGAGGTTGGGACCATTTCTGGCAGCACAACAAAACACATGGCGTTAATACCCCCGCCACCGATTCCTTCGAACGCTCTCATTATGATCCTGTTTTTGTAAGCAAATTTCAGCATTTAAGACCTCATTAATAGATTAATTTCACAACGCGGCTTACAGCATGGTCATAGATCGGGACACGCCGCATCCGATGGAGAAATATATAAATACAATTAACACTGATATAAATAATAGCTTTCGGCTAAATATATCGCTGAGCTTTGCAATACTCATGAGGAAACCTGGTTAATTTGTCAATGATAATTGGTATCCGCTCTAGACAGGAGGTAATTACCGGTGTAAGTAAGTAGATACGAGGTAACGACCCAACTACTTCGATTGAATCCTGACAAGTCATCTGCAATTACAACTAAAGACGTCCCAACTATAGCGAAATTGAGACTAGCAAGACAGAGGGATAGGCAAATACTAGAATCTATTGTTAGAAAGAGCTTCAGGTCTTTGTAAAGATCACGATCCATTGCAGGAAGGTTAGTCTTACCTAATATTCAGAGCTTGAAGCCTCCAGCCTTCTAAAAATGATGGCACTTCTTCTAAAATAGCTTGGTATATACTACCAACGTATTTTGGGCCAGAATTAGT
This sequence comes from Botrytis paeoniae, assembly GCA_004786145.1. Lineage (NCBI taxonomy): Eukaryota > Fungi > Ascomycota > Leotiomycetes > Helotiales > Sclerotiniaceae > Botrytis > Botrytis paeoniae. The sequence continues at coordinate 69,470 of PQXI01000035.1, forward strand.
GAGTACCGGTGCCTGTGGCTCCATTGTTGATATTGATTGCTTATCCTTAGTGTTTTTGCGAGTCCGTTCTTCTCATGAGAAGCATTCGACAATACAACAATCTTGATGTTGGCATTATTCTGGGATCAATATTGTTGTCATGCTGCTTTCTTGCGATATCGTTGCGCTTGCTTGCTCGGAGAATGACAAAAGTCTCGTTTGGCTGGGATGATCGGTGGGCAATCCTTAGCTTTTTATTCTACAGTGCTTGGATAGGATGCTCTTTGTATGGTATGTGGTATTTCTGACTGCTATTTACATGAAATGTTTCTAATATCTGAATCAGCATCCAGCGTGGGAGCTGGAGGGCAAGTTTCAAACTTGAACTTCAAGGAGTAGCTGCTCTTGAATTTTTTCTGAAGGTCAGTCATCTAACCTCAACAAGCCTTCCCAGAACCACTGTAGCTAATAGAATATTCTTCAGTGGGTTTGGATCTCGTCGATGTTCGTTCCATGGTGTATGGTGAGCGCAAAACTCAGCATCCTATGTTTTTACCATCGCATTTTCTCTTGCAATCAAACATTTTCGAGAAATATCAAGCTATGCGGGCTTATAAATATCTTATGGGGTATTGCGGGCGCCATCACGCTTGTTCTCAAATGTGTCCCGGTAGATAAAGCATGGGTACTATCAAAAGAAGGCTCGTGTTTCGATTTTCCGTTGTTCACAGTCCTTGTGGAGACACCTAATTCACTGCTGGACTTTGTGATCATGGCCCTACCTATCAGTATTCTTCGAGGTCTACAAATGCCAACTAGATACAAAATATCCCTTGCCATTATATTTCTGCTTGGTGCATTGTAAGTCATCTCAGCATCTGATCTGACTGTTTTAAAGATGAAGCTAATGAAAAATGAAGCGTTGGAATAATCGAATTCATCAGAATTGCCATATTGTACCAGCCCCAGCACTGTGAGTAAACGGTTGAGACTTTCATCTATATAGCTGACGTTTTGTGTAGTTAGCTTAGCGGCAACCGGCTTTTGGGTGACGATACAGCTGGCATTTGCGGTCGTTTGCTGTTGTGTCCCAGCATATCGACCACTGAGAAGTTCCATGTTGTAGCGGCTCGTTACAAATCATTCCTTTCGGGTATTTGGTCCACCACTGGCACTAGGTCGGACCAGACTAGCAAAGATGTAGGAGCTGAATTTGAACGAGTGGAAAGTGGCCCGGAGAATGATAGTTGGGTCTTAGACCGATCGAAAGACGAGATTCTCCCTGGATCCACTGCTAAAAATATGACTGCATCGTATCCTTTGGGTACGATAACCGTCAGAAGCACAGTTGATATTGTTTGAGCTGCCGGTGCCATAATCATTTCTGCCTGTCATCACACGGATGAACTACAAAGAAAAGCTTCATGATCTCATAATTGGATTTGATTTTGTATTGTATCGAGATACCTTGTTTTCTTTCACTGTGCTAGTTTTGCTCTATCCAGTGTCTTTTTAATACAAGAACAAATTATCAAGAGATCATTCCCTCGGCGTGGAATCTCGTGGCCACCAGAGTGTTTATAGATCTGCCTTTGGCAGGGATCCGAAATTGCACTCAAGGAAATACTATTTTCAAGGTTTGGATCTTGATCCCCGATGACATGCATAGTAGGAAGAATTAGCATTAGCCCATCTTTTTCGACACAGAATTTCCGTCGTCCTTCAACATCGAGGCACGGCCCAACAGAAAGAAAATGGCGCATTTAAAATCCTCAAGGTGAAAAGGATGCTTTTGGTGCTCTTGGACAAGATATGAAGATGCTAGAGTAGCGCCTTGGGAATATCCCAGCACTACATCAAATGGACCATTTTCCTTCACATAATCTTGCAATGCACAAAGAGCGCTTCGAAAGCTATCCTCAGTTTCTTCGTAGTAGGCATAGCATTGGGTTTCTGGCTCTAGCAGTTTCTGGATAGCTGGAAGATTTTCAGCTGGGAAGAACTTTCATTGATTGTGAAAGGGTGACAGACCTGGGTCTGGAGGATGTGGAATGTTCCCCTCGACGAAATCATACTCATGCTCTGGACCTACCCAAAAGCGAATGGGAGCTAGAGGAACTTAATTTGGGTTTATTGACAATAGAAGGCCATTTCAAGCCTTGAGTCGCCGAGTTTCATACCTATTTGTGATTGGAGAACCTGTATCAATTAGACTCGGTGTAGATAATTGCGTGAATAACCTGCCTCGTTGTTGGCCCCTCGTCCGTGGAGGCAAAGAAATCTCATACTTGCTTAGAAGGATGTTTTGTTGATTGAGGAATAAGAGTTGGTGTGGTATTATGCACAATATATATGGATGTGCTTAGAAAGGCACAGTGCAGATCTGGGGCACTCTTGACCTCTGCTTGCATGGTTTTTATTGATCAATATGCCTTCATTAAAATCATGCATATCATGCGCCTCCATACATATACGTGGCCGCCACTGTTCTTGTCGCTTTTTCATCAAAACCCTAGTCAGTATTTGCAGTTAGGGGTGCAGATTGACTGTCATTGACAGCACCATTTTCTTCGAAGCTAAACCACATCACATGCATGTGACCTAAATCACAAGAAATTCGTGAATCTTCTCCGAGATCAGATCCTTGCAAGCTCTTCCCTATTTGCTTCTAATTATCTGTGACGTTGTGGAACTTACACCTTCAAGCATTGAAGTGGCCTCGGTAAATAGTCAGCTTAAGCTCAAAATATCAAGCCCCCCTCTCGTTTAAAATCTATCAGTATTTTTTACTCTCCAATTCAAGCTCAAGCAATCAATAATCGTAAAAGTCCTACTAAGCCATTTAAAATTGGTGTGGAATTTTCCGAACCTAGTTACTTGCAAAGAGAGTAATTGAAAATGAATAAATCAGCAACTTCTCAAGTGGAGACGAGCAACCAAAGCAGCACACCATCCGAGGCCAAAATTCCCGGGGCTGCATTTAACAACTATGAAGGTGGCTGGCAAGAGCCCATTGCAGTGGTCGGTCTAGCTTTCAAGCTGCCGGGTGATGTTAGCTCTGCCGAATCCTTTTGAGACATGCTCGAAAATGGGAAGTCTGCTCGAGGTTATATACCGGGGGACCGCTTCAGCATGGACGGATTCTACCACGATAGCCAAGAAAACAAAACTGGGATGGCAAGTTTATGATTATTTTATTCCAACGTTCCACCAACTGACAATCTCCAGATAAACCACAAGCATGGCCACTTCCTCAAGGGTGATATTGGAGCGTTTGACGCCCCATTCTTCTCAATGCCATCAGAAGAAGCAGCGTGTATGGATCCAATGCAAAGATGGCTGCTTGAAGTCACATATGAAGCCCTTAAAAACGGTGATAGTCCTCGCCCAATACATATTTTGAGTGCTGGGCTAACATATCAAAATTAGTGGGAATGTCTCTTCAAGAAGTAAATGGTTCATATACATCAGTTCATATTGGATCTTTCACGGCAGACTACAACACGATTCTCAACAAGGACCCTCAAAGGCACCAGAAGTATATGGCAACCGGAGTTGCGCAAAGTATCCTTGCGGACCGAATAAGCTGGTTTTATAACTTTAAGGGACCGAGCGTTGTCCTTGATACAGCATGCTCAAGTAGTTTAAGCGCTCTGCATATTGCTTGTCAGGCTATACACTCTGGAGAATCCAAGATGTTATGTTGTTTACCTGTCCAAAAAATGTTGAAAAATCTGAAGTCATCTTTGTGTCAGGGGATTGTCGGCGGTTGTAACCTCATGGCAACTCCAGAGCTGTTTATGGCTTTGGCTGACCTCAATTTTACGTCGCAAGATGGTGTGTGCTACAGCTTTGATCATCGTGCTAATGGATATTCTCGCGGCGAAGGATTCTCGATTGTGATTATCAAGAAACTCTCTCATGCTCTAAATGATGGAGATACAATTCGAGCTATTATTCGCTCGACAAGTGCAAATCAAGACGGACGTATGCCAGGTATCACTCAACCTAATATGTTAGCGCAGGAATCAATGATTAGGCGCGCATATTCTATCGCTGTCCTTGATATGTCTCAAACAGCATTTGTAGAGGCTCATGGTACAGGTACACCCATGGGGGATCCTGTCGAAGCTTCAGCTATTGGCAGTGCATTCGATACTCCTCGGGCACATGGTGGTCCGTTATATATCGGAGCACTCAAGAGCAATATAGGGCATCTGGAAGGTGCTAGTGGAATTGCGGCATTGATCAAAACAATTTTAACTTTGGAGAAAGGTATTATACCGCCAAACATCTGGTTCGAGAAACTCAATCCAAAAATCAACGCCGAGAAATTTAACCTTCAGTTTCCTGTCAAGCCAACCTTATGGCCAATTGATGGTCTTCGTCGAGCCTCCGTCAATTCGTTTGGGGTTGGCGGTGCCAATGTACATGCCATCCTTGATGATGCATATAACTATCTCCGCTTGAACAATCTTTCAGGAAGAGTCAATACCAAATATTCAACTTCCTGCTTACAAGATCTGGGCAATGTGGACTTACAGCACATCTCGAACGGGCTCAATGACCTCAACACTGTCCCTCGTCTGAATTTGTTGATATTTTCTGCCGCGGAACAAAACGGACTCGAAATAATTGCGATAGCCTACCAAAGATATCATGAAAAGCTTGATTCTGTTGCCTGCAGTTATCTCCAAGACCTTGCATATACACTTTTTCGAAAAAGGACTCATTTGCCTTGGAAATCGTTCTGCGTTGTGAATTCATTGGAGGATCTACAGACAAATTTGCATGACAAGTTCTCTCTACCCACGCAGTCTGTTCGGAAACCAAAAGTCTGTTACGTTTTCAATGGACAAGGCGCTCAGTGGTGGAGAATGGGCCGTGAGTTGTTGATATATCAGATATTTGCACAAAGTCTTCAAGAGTCAGAGGAAGCTTTTCGGGGGTTTGGCTGTAGCTGGTCTCTCATCGGTAAAACAGAATGCTCCAGTTTATTTTTTCAATTGTGAAACTTTCTAACAGCTCCTAGAGGAACTATCGAAGGAAGAGAGACACTCAAAACTCAATGATACAGCCTTCAGTCAACCAGTGTGTACAGCTGTTCAAATTGCTCTTGTTCAGCTTCTTGCAAGTTGGCGAGTGGTACCCTCCGCCGTTATTGGCCACTCATCAGGAGAGATCACAGCTGCCTACTGCATTGGTGCACTCTCCCACGACTCCGCTTGTAAAGTTGCATATTTCAGAGGCTTAGTTGCTGCATCACTGTGCAATGATAGTAAACAATCAGGGGCCATGATGGCTATTGGCTGTTCTGAGTCTGAAGTTACCAGATATATCTCCACAGCCAAATTTGAAGACGCGGTTACAATTGCATGCTACAATAGCCCCCAAAGCTTCACAGTTTCAGGAGATGAGCCGTCAATTCTGAAGCTTGAGACCGTGCTCAAGCAAGATAAAGTTTTTGCGAGGAAGCTACAGGTTCATTGCGCTTATCATTCGAAACAAATGCATGACGTTGCGGCAGACTATTAAAATAAGCTGCAAACTTTGCATGTGGGGAGCGCTCTTGCTGACTCTCTTGTCATGTTTTCTTCCACTACTGGTAAAAGGATATCTGCTGACGAGGTCCTGAAAGCCGATCATTGGGTACAGAATATGGTGTCCCCGGTGAGGTTTTCGGAGGCAGCTCAGAATATGATCGGGCAACATCAACTTCAGCGAGCAAAACTTATGCGACCTGTAAAACATGAAGAGGAGATAAATTTTATTCTCGAGATTGGGCCTCATTGCACATTGCAGGGCCCTCTCAAGGATCTTATCAACACCATTTCCGGATCAAGGAAGATTTCTTATAGCTCCGTTCTCATCAGAAACAGATCCGCTTTGCACACGGCAATCGACGCCGCTGGAAAAATGTACTGTGCGGGCATCAACTTAGATATTGACATGGTCAATAATCCAGGGAGTGTATTAGAGAAGCATCGAATGCTGGTCGATCTTCCCCCCTATCCTTTCAATCACACCAAGAAATACTGGTCCGAAAGTCGTTTGAGCAAAAACTTCAGATCCCGTCCGTTTCCACCCCACGAATTTCTCGGATTGCGTGTTCCCAATTGGAATCCTCTTGGGGCGAAGTGGCGTCACACCATTCGATTAAACAGACAGCCCTTGGGTTCTAGATCATAAGGTACGTTTGCTGATGATATAATATACGTACATATATATCATTAACATTTTATTTAGGTAAATGACGATTGTCTTTACCCAGCAACTGGAATGTTGGTCATGGCTATCGAGGCAGCTTGTCAGACTTCTAGTATTGATAGGAAGTACGTAGCATTTAGATTCCGAGACGTGCAAATTCTCCGAGCCCTACGAATACCGTTGACCGATGAAGGTATTGATGTAGAGTTTTATCTTCGTCCGGCAAGGGAAATTACTGGGAAATTCCTCGTGTGGAATTCTTTTCGACTCTGTGCACTTGACAACGATGAATGGATAGAGATTTGCCATGGCGAAATCGCCATAGAGTACAAGGACCAAGTCGACGAGCATAATTTTGAGGAACGTAATTTGGAGCAGAGCAATCGTTTTGAAAAGGGGTTATCGAGGTGCAAGACCTTTCTCGACGTCAATAGAATCTACCGACATCTTTCTATCTGTGGAGTGACATATGGTCCGAGCTTCCAGGCACTCCGCAATATCCACTTCGATGGAAATGATGCCGCTACGGCAACGATGAATCTTTGTCATTGGGCAACTAGTCAATCGTTTCAAAGTACTCAAGATCATATAATCCACCCAGCAGCGCTCGATAGTGTCTTGCAGATTTCCTTCATACCAATCACAAATGGTGGTGAAAAAGTAGTTCCGATACTGGTCCCAACCATATTTCGTGAGCTATGGATCTCTGCTGGGATACGGAATTCAGGCCATTCGGCGAAGGCACAGGATATCTCGAATGCCATATCGATCTTTACTCACGCAAAGCTTCATGGGTCTAAAGGAGAAACATCCATTGTTGCGGTAATCACCGAATCGAAGGAACTTCATATTTTTGGTGAATTTGTTGGAAGCTCGGCTGGACTGTCAACCATGCCATCCGAGAATCTTGTTACGAGTATAGGGTTGTGTTATAATGTCGTATGGAAGCCAGACGTGAATCTCCTTACGCAAACTCGGCCATCTTCCGAGGTTGATAAAACGTTCGTACCTCCCGTACCAAATTTTCTCTCGGTGGAGAAAAAGGTGTTAATTCAATTGTCCTTGTCGAGGCTTCTGAGAAGTCCACAAGATCAAAAAACCTTAGTGGGTAGCCCCAACTTGAAAAAGTACCTAGACTGGGCTCAGCATTATCTTGATACGAACGAGAACCAACTGGATCTCTCTCTATACGACGAAAGCATATTTCATACTTTGTGTGATCAAATTGAGAGCAATGATCCTGAAGGCGAACTACTAGTACGCGTGGTCAAGAATTTGAAATGCGTTTTTGAAGGTAAAATGCAAGCGTTGGAGGTACTATTTCGAGACAACTTGACAACAAGCTATTACCAATTTGCCAACCAAATGACGCCAGCCTTCTCTCAGGGGATGGTCTATTTGGATTTTTGGCACATAATCAACCGAACATTAAGATCCTTGAGATTGGAGCTGGTACGGGATCGACAACAGCAGCGGTGCTCCAAGAACTGATGGTTTGTAAGGATATCAGTGGTAAAAGGTTCAACGAACCAAGATTTACCGACTACACATTCACCGATATCTCGCCCAAATTTTTTTGTGCCTGCTCGAGAGAGATTCCGCGAGTACACTGACCGTATAATATATTCGACTTTGGACATCGAACGATGCCCCCAGGAGCAGGGCTTCGGGAGCAGCGAATACGACTTAATAATTGCCTCAAATGTAAGCTGAATGCATTCTCAGATGCGATCTTCCACTTACAATTACTGATAATCAATTGAAGGTCTTACATGCAACAGCGTCCCTGACTGATGTTCTACACAATATTCATACAATGTTGAAGCCGTAGGTCTCGCTTCATATCTTGCACGATTTGAGAGCTAACTTGTTGCAATAGAGATGGGCGGTTAGTACTGTGCGAGGCTTCACCTACAAATATTGAGTCAGCGTTTATGTTTGGACTACTTCCAGGATGGTGGTTAGGTCTGATCTCCCTACTCCCAAGATGTGAATTTCCAAAGGCTAACGTGCCAGAAGCTACTGAGGAATTCAGGAGCCGGGGACCATTGATGACAAGAGAGTCTTGGAATACGATCTTGTTACAATGCGGCTTTTCAGGTATCGATCTTGCATTTCCCGCAGTCGAGGATGATGTTGGCAACTTCATGGTCAGTAGAGTTTGCATGGTACCTACGGAGGTCAACAACACACCAAAGAAAATCATTATTCTGCATAACGATGATCGAATTCAGGTCGAGATTGCGAATCATCTTGAACGAAGCTATGAGTCATCAATACAACAAGAGTGCTCATCTATCTCGGTTCGAGAGGCGCAATTGCATATTGGATTATTCGAAGACGCACTGTGTGTTTCTTTGTTGGATATCCAGAATTCGTTTCTAGATCGGATTTCAGATGAAAATTATGCATTGCTACAAACCATATGCTTATCGGCCACCACGACAATCTGGATAAGCTATGGCTCTATCACAGAAAATCCCTATTCAAGTATGATGAGTGGGCTTTTGAGAACCCTCCGATATGAACAGCCACAAAAAAAGTTTGTTAAGCTTGATATTTCCGAGGTATGCGAGGTCTCTAGAACTGCTCAAATCATTCGAGAAATTCTTGACCAAACTGTCAAAGCGTCGCCAGAGTCTTATGAACCAGAGTACAAAGAGATTGGAGGAATCTTTAATATCAATAGATTGGTTCAACAACATTAACTGGACGAATTTGTTAATATCAAAACGAGAAGACAACCAGCCCAACAGGAGGTGTTAAATCGGCACCCATTGAGAAAAATCAAACCCATATTTGCCTCACCGGGTGTTCTAAGCTCGTTCGAATTCGTCGACGAAAACAGCTCTGCCTTTGAGATGGGTCCAGATGAAGTTGAAGTGAAAGTAAAAGCTTCTGGAATGAATTTCCTGGATATTTTAATAGGATTAGGTCAGGCGGCCAGCGATGATCTTGGATGTGAATGTTCAGGAATTGTAACACGGTTAGGCAGCAAAGCTGCAGCTCACTTTCAGATCGGAGACCGAGTCTCTTGTATGTGCCAAGGGACTATGGGGATGTATGCCCGCTCAAAGACCTATCTTTCTGTCACTAAAATACCCGACTCGATGACGTTCTCTACAGCTGCTGGGTTTGCTGTCACACATTTGACAGCTTATCATTCGATTATGAACTTAGCTAGGATGAAATATGGCGAATCAATACTTGTTCACTCCGGGGCCGGAGGCTTTGGTCAAGCTTGTATTCAAATAGCACGGATGCTGAATGCCGACATCTTCACAACTGTTAGCACCGAAGAGAAAAAGAAATTTCTTATTGAGACGTATGGCATACGGGAAGACCACATCTTTTCCAGCAGAACTCCGGGATTCCTGGATGGCATAAAACGAATTACAAGTAACCGTGGAGTCGATGTTATCATAAACACATTGACCAATGAGGCTCTTAGATGCTCATGGGAGTGTGTTGCACGTTCTGGAAGATTTATTGAAGCTGGAAAAAGAGATATCAACAATCTTGGAACACTTCCAATGTTTCAATTCAGTAAAAGCGTCTCCTTTATCAGCGTAGACTTGGTGGGAATCTACTTATACGAGCCACCAGTCATTGCTGAGCTCTACCAGGCAATCATGCCATTGCTAGAAAGCGGAAAGCTCCATGTATCAGCTCCTATGCAAGTTTATGGCATAAGTGATTTCGAGCAATTGAGGATGTCCCTGGAGATGTGTAAGTATATGCCGCCTATTCGGGGTTGCATTCAAGGGTCCATGGTTCTTTTTGACTCAACGTTTGCGAACATGACTCTGGCCGCCTTTAATGCTGCAGTAAAGCCTAAAGTTGACGGAACCTGGAATCTCCACAAAGCATTACCAAATGGCATGGTCTTTTTTATCATGTTAGCTTCAATTTCCGGCGTGATGGGACTTCATGGGCAGGCAAACTATGCATGTGGTAACACGTACCAAGATGAATTTGCTCGATATCGGTGTCAACTTGGTGAAAAGGCTGTTTCCTTAGATCTTGGTATCGTTTCAAATGTAGGGTGGGTAGCTGAGCAAAAGATGACTCCTAGTGCTTCTAACACCCTTGAAGATCTACCAGCTATCAGAGTATCTGAGTCTGAGCTCTATGCGGTGCTGGACTACTATTGTGATCCCTCACTGCCAGTACAGACCGGGTTCCATAGTCAGACATGGATTGGGCAAGTTCAAATGAAACAGAAAAGATTAGGGCTTGCTGACCCCCACTGGATGCAATTGCCGATTGCACGCTCTTTGCGCCAACGAGGCACCCACAATGTCTCGAACAATACTGATGAAGGTTCCGTGGATTATAAATCTTTAATCAAAGAAGCAGATTCGCAGGCGAAAGTTACGGACATCATCATCAGTGGCCTACAAAGCAAGCTTTCGCGCACACTTGCAATGGAGAAAGAAGACATTGATGCGGAGAGACCGATGCATACTTACGGAGTAGATTCTCTCTCTGCTGTAGAAGTCAGGTTGTGGTTCAAGAAATCCATCGGTGCCGACATTTCGGTCTTTGAGATCATGGGGAATGAAAGTATGAGTACCTTGGCCGCAAAATTAGCGGGAAGAGTGAAGTCATGGGAAACGAACGACGCGGAACCTGAGAAGAAGCCGAAGTAGAGAAATCTGATTGATTATTAATCATGGGCTGCTAATACCTGGATACAATCATGTACAAATATCCAAAAAGCGAGATGAGGTATGATGTCTTTCTAAGACAAATAGTAACAAAATTCCATCTTTCAAGTTTCAGTATATTTATATTATGAATTTTAGTCATACATATTATAGCATTTCAACACAGCTAACAATGTTTCTTACAGTCATATAATTATGCAATTATAATTTTAAAGCTTAGAATGATTAATTGAATTAATCTACAGAATTATTCAAATCTATAATCATATAACAATTAGACTTTATACTACCCGACATATACTATTACTACACGATCTGTAATGGAATATTACAATATCCTACTGAAAACCACGATATGTAATCTTGCTGAAAAATTGAAGTTTGCTACTATTTGTCTCAAAAAGACTTTATAGAATTAAGTACCATTTTTCATAGGCATATCTTTTATCTCATCTTTCAATTATCTAAACTACTATTCCCGAATATTCCAATCTAATTCAAACAATCCCTCTCCTTATCTCAAAACATCTCAAATATGATTTCCTCCATATTACTGAACACTTCACAATCCATCCATTCCACCCATCATATCCCGCTTCCCATTCCCATTTCAAGATCCCCTACCCAGCTATCCCGCAGCCCTGATCAACTCCCCAAACCTACTCCCCTCCTCTCGTGCCAAAAACTCCGGATTCCCCACCTCCACCACCACTCTCCGATCCATCACAACTACCCTCCCATAATCCATTACCATCTCCAACCGATGACTAACCGCCACCACCGTATACCCCTTAAACTCCTCTCTGATAACCCCCGCCATCACCCTCTCCGTCTGCAGATCCACACTCGAACTAACCTCATCTAGTAACAAAACCCCCTTATCATCCCCCCCTCCTCCTCTCCCCAAATTCCTCGCACGAATCCTCCTCCTTAGAAGCGCGCGGCCTAGAGAAAAAAGTTGTCGCTGTCCTGCGCTAAGAGTAGACGCATTCATACCCGCGTCCAAACCACCACGTTCTTGGATAAAGGTCCAGAGATCTACGGTTTCGAGCACGGCGCGACATTCTGCGGGGGTGGAGATGTGGGAGGGATCGAGATTGGATTGGAATGTGGTGCCGTCGGGGAGGAAGACTGCTTCTTGGGGAACGGCAATGATGCGCTGACGTAGAGCGTCTCTGTTGATGCAGCGAAGTGGTATGTTGTCGATGATTGCGTTTGCGGCGGTTTCTTGAGTGGGGTCGAGGAGTTTGAGGAGGAGCGCGATCAGGCTGGATTTTCCGCTGCCGGTACGACCACAAATCGCAATTTTCTCGCCGGATGCGATGGTGAGATTGATGTCACGAAGGGCTAAGTTAGGTGTGCTATCAGTTTTATCTTCTACACTGTTAAAGATATTAGCTTTACTCAATAATAGACATTGCGTCCGTTAGGATTCTCATCTCTTACTCGTAACCTGCAGATATACCCTTCAATTCAACCACACCACTATGAGGCCACTGTTCAGGAGGAACAATATTCTCTTCATCCTTATCCTCCGGCTTGACATTCTCATCAAACATCTTCAGTCGAGCGATTGCTCCAATGGAAGTTTCCAGCTTAGTATAATAAGTGACAATACCCGAAAGATTCTCTCCGAAACTAATAAGTGTGTATAAAGAAGCACCAGCAAAACCAGAATCGGAGTGAAGTTGAACAGCAAGTGCTGTCACAACTACTGCCATTGCCATGACTACGAGATCAAGAACAAGGTTTAGCCATTCTTGAATCATGAGCAGGAAATAGGCGGGTCGTTGACTAGCGTTGATTAGACGAGCATTCTTTTGAACATCATCGGAAACAAAACCTATTTGGTTTAAACATCAGCAACAACGACTTTTCTTAACACAGAATAGTATTGAAAAACTATTTAAAATGCATTTTGTCTCATGAATTTAGACATTACTCACCAAAAGCTCTCAGTGTTGCAATACCCCTAAGAGTATCAAGGAAATGCGTGCTAAACAACCACAAATTAGCATGAGCATAACAACTTATCAAGCAATGATATTTGGCGCTAAACTTACTACAAAGGGCTTTTTGCCTCAAGATCCAGCAATCTGAGCTGTCGAGACGTTCGCAGGTAAAATCGCTGCACAACATAAAGCAGAGCGCCAAGAAGCGGGTAGCTTATAGCCAAGTACGCAGACGAAGTAAGCATAACGGCCATTTGTCCGAATGCTTGAAACACCTAAGACATTCGCGTTAGACTACAGCACAAATAAATTCCATTCCGAGAGTTTTGACGACGTCAAGATACATGAAAAACTCACACAAAACAAAGTGTTCAGCGTTGCATCTGGCAACTCCGTATCTATAAGATTTAGATCTTGAGAAAAGAGGTTCTTTACAACCCCGGTATCTGTTTTGGTAAAAAATCGCAGTGGTGCTCGGATAAGTGTTCGCAAAGCATCGTGATGAAGTTTAGCACCTGCTTTTTTAACAGACACGATAAATAGTGTGATGCCAAGAAGAAGTAATGAGAATAGACCGCTGATTTGAAGCAAAGCATATATTCCAGCATAGTAAACGTGAGGTTCAGAGAAAGTGTCGTCAGTCCAATAATCGAGCCCTGCGATTTGTGACATTAGTGCTATGAAGCTTTGTGGTTTGAAAAAGATTCCAATGATTTAGTCCAACATGGCAATCTGATTGAAATCTCACTATCTATGGATAAGAACCAACTTACAAATTGTAGGGAAATTAGTGAAGAAGCCCCAAAGAGCAGCAAAGAACAGACTACACACTGCTGAAAACCAGCCCATGCTCAAAAAGTAGTGTTTGTATACCGTCCCATCACCCATTTGACGAGACTTATCTGCTTCCGGTGCAAGCGACAACGTTTCAGTTGTCTTCGTCGCCTCTAGCACATGTGGCTCCGATCGACGGGCACTTTCCTTCGGCGTTATATCCTCCGACGAAATCTCGCTATCAGAAGAATCTTTCAATCCTAGACGTTGAACATAACCTTGTTTTCTCATCAACTCGTTGAAACTACCTTGCTCAACAATGGTGCCTTCTCCAAGTGTGATAATGTAGTCTGCTGCTGGTAAATGTCGAACGCTATGAGTGCAAAGCACGACCGTGCAGCGTCGTTTTCGTAGTAGTCCATTAGCACCAAAGACCTGCTGGAATACCTTTTCCTCGGTATCCGCATCTAGACTACTGAATACATCGTCCAGTACCAGTAGATCAGATTGCAGATATAGGGCTCGTGCAAGAGAAACACGCTGCTTCTGACCTTCTGACAAAATGATTCCATCGGATCCAATATTTGTTTGGTCTCCGAGTGGAAGTGTTGCTAGATCAAAGACTAGTGAGGTAGCATTGATTACTTCAGCATATCTCTCACTATTAAAAGGAGAAAATCCTATGATATTGTCCCTAACCGTTCCGTTATAGAGAAAAGCTGCTTGTTCGCAGAATCCGACGTGGGGAAATCCAGTGCTCAAAGACACATTACCTTCGTTGAAAGGAATTTCTCCAAGCAGTGCCTTGCAGAGGGTAGATTTTCCAGACCCAATAGGTCCAACAACAATAGTGAGCGAGGATTTTGGTACTTTAACATTCATGTCTCGTAAAACGAAAGTATCTTCTTCCCAACCAAACTTTCCATTTTGGATAACAATAGGAGGCGCCAAGTCCAGTTCCGAGTCTAGAGAAGCTACAGTATCAGTTCTGGTCTTCTCTGCGTTTAGCTTTCTATCAGTCAGTACTTTGCGGAAATCGTGACGATTCTCGCACTCCAAAAAAGCCTGGATACGCCCGAGACAGGCTAGCCCAGAAATAAGCTCCGGAGTAGATTGAAATATTTGGGATAACGGAACTGTGAGAAGCGTAAGAAAAGAAAGAATCGTAAACACTTTCGAGGCATCCAGTGTTTTCGAAGTAAATGCGAAGGTTAGCGGTGGACCAATCAGCAGCGGAATAAAGCCAAAAAGCGCCGCAATGATGAATATTTTGCGAAATCGTGCTCCGGCCGCAAGTTCCTCAACTCGAAGTTTCTGTACAAAGTCACTGACGGTGCCAGAGAGTCCAGATATCTTCAAGTTCTTCATGCTGGCGATGACTGTAGCCGTTAAACCTACACGTTTCTGGACGCCCGACATCCAAGTCCTCTGCGAATCTCCAGCAAAATTCATTAGGATTGCCAAGCCGAAAAAGCAAACTATAACAAGTCCCATTGGTGCAATGAACACAAGACCAAGTCGAGTGTATAACATCCACCCTGCAATCGCGGCCTGGATAATACTGGCCCAAACTTCGTGCAGATTTCTCATACCCATCTTGATTCGCTCTATATCAGTGCTCATCAAAGTAAGTGCAGCGCTATCGTCACCAGCTCCAATACGAGCTTTGGTGACATTGATGTAAGTTTCTGTGGCCAATATTGATCTTGCCATAGTCCGCGTTCGATGGTGAAGGTACCTGTAAATAGGTGTTAGTGATCAATGTCGTAGATTTTTAACCCGTGATTTACAGCATACCAATAGAAGGCCCTTGAGATGGCAATTCCAGAGTAGATGAATACACTGGCGCCAATGAATCCATACCCAACATTCGCATTAATTTCAGGCTGGGCCAAGGTATTCAAAAGCCTTTCTATAAAAAGAGGTTGGCAAAACGTGAAAGCAATAAGTGCTAGGCGTAAAGGTATAGGAAGTAGAAGAGGGGCTTTCAACGTGCGCATTAGCACCTTTAAAAGACTAAACTTATCGCCTTTCAATTTGGAATAATCCATATTCTTGGAGAACCCATCGTGCAGTGATCTCGCATCAAAAGAGCTATCTAAGGGATAAAGATCTTCAATCACTAAAACCTTGTTGTATCCCATCAAGAACATCTTATTGAGCCAGAAGAAGACACCGAGCGAAAATATACCGCTCGTCTCTTCCGGACTATGTTCTTTCTCATTCCAGCTTACCCATTTGGACTTTTGCTGCGATTCTAAAAGTAGAACCACACATTTGAGGGCCAGAGCGGTTAAGAAGATACTGCTATAAACAAGCCCGGACTTGTTGTCCGATGACAGGAACAGTGTTCTTGCTTGAGCCGCATCCAAAAGAAGAGTAAAAAACAAGTAACTATTCAACACTACCGACGGCCTTGGACTTCTGCTATGATCAATGACACTTAGGGGTATCATGCACAGGCCAGCTACCAAATTGAGAGCTGACGCTGCTACAAACATGCTGGATACATGCAAAGATGCAACTGCAACCAAAATGAGAAGTGAGAGTTCCAGAGCGACATATATCAGAATAGCACCCTACGACAATTCAATCAGCACTTGACTATCAACCCTCTATATCCTTGAACTCGAATCAAGATGGTACATACCACTTTGACAAGTTGAAACCCCGGTGCATTTATAACCATAGGCTTCCGAGCCTGAGAAACCATCCGCCAACATGCTATCACGATGAACAAAGCAGAGGGTATAATGGAGAAGAACAACTGCTCAAACTGTATACTAAAGTCAAACTCCTCCTGATTCATCTGGAGTAGATTCTCCCCTCCATTGAAGAAAGGCATTTTGCATGCCTAAAATCCTGACTGCTTCAACCCAAGTCAATTTTGCCGTCGAGGCAAGCAACATCCAGTCTTATTTCAGGATGTTGGAAAAATTAGTTGCATTGCTGTAATCAGATCTCAGGTAGGCTAAGTTGATAAAGCAAGCAATCACAAGAGTCCATAGGGCTAGCTTGTTAAATAGAGCTTGTTAAATTGGAGCAAAAGAGACGGCATCACGGAGGCTTGGAGGATGACACGCAAGTCTGTGCTTCACAAGCTTATCTACTTGTTGGGGGTTAGCGAGGTCTGTTAATCCCTGGCGATGACAATGATCGAATTAGGAAGGTCGCTATGCGACGATAGACTGGGATACCTTAAAGTGGAGGGTATTCATCAAAGAATACGCAGAATCAAACCAACCATTGTGCAAGATTATATACATCCCAGTATTCCCAACAAGATACATGAGCATCAGCACTAGCTTGTCTATCGATCGTACGACGGCTCCCTCTAAACGATGATGAATAAAATCACTCATTAGCCATGAAGACTTCATAGCCTGGTATCAATAATATTTCACATTTGCATTCGCACGCCTATTTTACGTCAAGAGTAATGAAAGAAGTACAAAACCCCTGGGAATGATAAAACTCCTGCCCAATCCCCCCATTATCAACATGTGAGAGCTAAAACGTGATATACATGTCCATTTTATCATCAACCTCATTAAATTTTCTCTCCATGAGAGTTCCCTCACATCCCTTCTCTCACTGTTCTACTTCTCGAATCCGCCCCTATTACCCACCACCACAACCACTAAACTAGTCACCATCAACGCACCTGTAATCATTGCCACAAGCGCAATACTGCCCCTACTAGCTGGGAACTTTCCTCTAATGATATAAAACTGCCCTTCAAAATATCGATGAAAACCTACTGAAAGCATGAGAATCGATATTCCCACGAAAGTGGCGCCTAGGGGTTTGCCGAGATGGCGGAGACTGCTTATAGGCTCTGATGGGGCGGGGGTAGTGGGGCTTGAAGTATTGAGGCGGAATCTAGGGAGGAAGAAGGTTAGTGGGGAGTGTGAAGGCGGGGGAGGGAAAGAGACGTACAGTTGAGTGATTGCAATTCCGATACTAGCGAAGGCGAGGGAAGTTCGCAGCCAAGCTAAAAATGTTCTTTCTATCCACCCCCCATAGTCAGCAACATAGCAAAACAACATATGTCTACCCTCAGACGTGTGACAAACGAGTCGTGTGATCTGAAATTTAGCGAGAGAAAGAAACCACAAACCAAGTGCCAAATGATCCCTCGCAACACTCCCCTTATTTTCCAACTCAATACTCCCATACTCATCCATCATTCTCTTCCACCATTTTCCTATCCTTCCGCTTCGCTTCGTCCTACTCTCATCTTCAGTAATTACCCCCTCAGCCTCGGCCCCTGAAAATCCTCTCCCTCTTCCCGTTCCCCATACCCCTCCTCTCTTATTTGGGTCCTTTGCTCCAAGTTTCCTCCTCGTGCTGTTATTTCCATTATTTGTATCTGCGGTGATCGCTGTAGTTCCGCCACTGACGCCTCCATAGTTCATATCGGGTGCGCGTCTCAATACACTCGTTTCTTCATCTGCGCTACTTTCCCCTCTGCTTTCTTTACCATTTGTATGTCCATGTCTATTCCCATTCTCATTCTCATTCTCATATCCATTCACTCCCCTCCCAGGACTCTGACTCTCCTCCCCGTCTCCAGGGGTATCCATTGTAATCTTCCTATTCCTCGCCTCTTCCAAAATACTATCAATCCTTTGTCTCTTCCCCTCTTTAATTCTCTGGCTCCCTTGAGCACTAACACTCCCACTCCTGCTTCCACTCCTACTACCCGTTTGCGGACTCGGACTCTGCCCTTGATATATGTTCGAGCTCGATCCAATCTCAATATTCGCCTTCGGAGTATTTGGTCTCAATTGTAATGTCTCTGTCGAGCGTGCATTCTCATTCGCATCCGTTCGTATCCTATTCAAATCCGTCTGCGAACTCGAATTCGTCGTACTTATATCCAACGAAACCTGCGACTGCGTGTTTATCCTCCCCTCGATCCCATCCGGTCTCTTTGTACTCTCCATTGTACCCCCAACACAACGTTCCTGGCACCTACTATACTATCCCTCCGCGCAATTTCTCCGCTTGCAGATAGATTTAGCTGCAGCCTCTTGATCAACCAATTACCGCAATCACTATCGTGCAACCCGAGTGCAATTGTCCAATCAATTGATCAATCGATCCAGAGACTCCAACCCGGTACAAAGTAAAGCCGCCTCTTCCCTACCTCTCGCACTGCGTCTTGCAGCCAAACTCGGAGACGAAACCTTGGAACAAAAGAATCTCAGCGCACGTATATCTCTCGGCGAATTGCGTGCTTCCCTCTCACTCTCCTCTTTTAATCTCGATGATAAACCTATTTATGTAATCACAATTAATCAAAGCAAAGATGGAAAACCAAGCAGAAACGAAAGTCTCTGAAATAAATACCAAGAGCTCTTTCAGCTCTTGCAGCTCTTAAATAACTAGTTTTATGCCGAGGGCGGAGAACATTTAAAAGGAATCTAGCCTAGAAGTTGGTGGTGTGGGGTCCCGGGTTTCTTTGCTGTAGTCTTTGCTGTAGGCTCAAAATTAAACATAAGGTTAACTTTTAACTCCCCAACAGTAAATCTCCTTACAAAGAGCCAGAGCTGCTGCCACAGTATTTTGATACTTAGACAATCAAATGGACGAAGATATTATAGCATGTTTTTCAATAGAGAAACCATTCTTCCACCTATAATAATATGGAAGGAATTTCATGAAGCTACCACCAGATGGCTGAATCATATATCAAAAGAAGTACCTACTAGGTAGGTGTGTATCGAAAAAAGGGGAATCTCAGGCAATTGATCGATCAGTAACGGCAGGGCTCAATGTATCTACCGGCATTGCTGATCTAAACACCAATCATAATCTACAGGTTAACGACATCGATCAAAGATAAGACCATCATTCACGTTTATATTCACTCACAGGTTCAGAAACACAGTCATATATGAACATCATCAGGAAAGAAAAGTGAAGAAATTTATAAGAAACCAAAAAAGATTTTAATCTGTATACACGAAAAGGCCACACACTTCATCTGAATGTTCTATTTACTTGTTTTTTTGATTTTTCTGTTCTCAAAAATTTCTCAACATCTTTCTTGAAAAGGTAGAATAAGTAGAGTGTAACTGATCTCCCTTTCCCTGTCTGTGTTGTGCCGACTAGACTACTTTATATTGATACATGTACCATATTCTGCAGCCTCTGCCGTCAAATTTCCATTCACATCCACATGAAACAGGTGTTGTAGCTCTCTACCACATCTACTTGGATGAGAGATATGGTGGTAATTTCTGTTTCGTATGCGCGCTCCGTCCAAACATTTGTAGCCAGTATGAAAACATATGCAAGAGTGCCTGCGGCAAATTGATTAAAAAGGCCGTAGGGATAGAGGGGCACTCTGTACCAGGAGCATGTCTCCTTCAAAATGCGTAACGGATACATAGAAGAGTTAACCAAGGTGATTGCTTCAAGGAAAGAGGGCTTTCCCGTTCGTCATATGAACATTCATCTGCTGAGAACACAACTTTTTTTCTACCAACAACCCCAACCCCCTCAAGAAATCCATCCATGCTTATAACAACCATCTGGAACGTGGTATTCCAACGGCCAGATATCTTCCACTTCAATAATGTAAAAACATTAGCGACATTTATTACAAAGGAAAAGTTACCACACGAAGTACATTCAGAGATCGGATGGAGGGGGTATCTTATTGTCAAATTTGTTTGAACATTGCAAGTCGAGCGTGAGTTCGAACATCCGAGACTTAGAATGACTTGAGGGCGTGTAAAGAAAAAAAAAAGTGACTACAACGATCATAAGCCGCAATTGTGGATATGCGCGCGGAAAGAAAACAACAATATGTGCACCGGAAATTTTGTAAAGGGAAAATTGAGAAACTCAAGCGCCTATGATGAGAAGACGTATGTAGCGGTTCCGCCCGAGAGAACGGAGACCTAAAGAATTTGTTAGTTTATGACCCCACACCTTATAAATAGATCAATGAACTTACGGTGCAACCTGTTGAGGACTCAACACCATTGTTGTAGTATGTTCCAGATGAGTACGAACATTTTCCGGAGACATCACCTTCGATAGTGATGGTGAAGTTCAAGGTGCCATATGTGTTGGTTGGGGTGTTGGGGATGATTGACAACCAAGTGGTACCAGAGGCATCTCTTCCAACACCAGCATTGACAGGAGCCCAGTTACCAAGGTTTCCACCTGAAGTACCCCAAACACAAGCTTCAGCGGTAGAAGCTCCTTGTGGGTTGATGTAGTATTGTGCGGAAGTTGGAAGTCCTTCCCATGAGTAGTAGTTACTGGCATCTGGGCAAGTCAAATCATAGGTTTGGCCAGGGGAGGTTGCCAATGGAACGGTCTCAGCCTCGAGACCAGGGTAATCAGTACGGCAAACAGCAACAATGCTGTCGAGCTTGTTCTCAACCTTGACGGATCCAGACCCAGCAGTGCAAAGTTGCTTAGTGGTAGTTCGGGACAACTCGAGCATGCCGTTGGAGTTGCAGTAAAGTCCACCGATGGATTCACCAGTGCTTCCTTGTGCGGTAGGCCATTGGGATTTCTGGTATCCCGCTGGGCAGGCATACGAGCAGAAAGCGCCCTTAACACATCCACCGCTGGTAAGTGTGTTAATAGTAACGATCGAGGAAGCAGAGGTAGTGTAACCAGGGGTGCTTTGGATACCGATCCATCCATCTAATCCAAGGTAATCGACAGCAACTGGGCCATACTTTGATGGGAAAGTGGAACAAGGGATTTTGCCACTCGGGAAGTCGTCCCAGCTGCCGGAGCTGCTGGAGGAAGTGGAGCTATCAGAGGAACTGTAGCTACTGGCCGAGGAGGAGGCAGCAGCAGCACTGGTAGAAGCCACAGAGGCGATAGAGCTCGATTCTGAAGTGGATGATGCAGAGCTTGATTTCGGGGTGTATGCAGCCTTGGTGGAAGAGGAAGATGAGGAAACCTCAATGAACTCCGCGGCAGCCTTGACGATCGAACTGGCGGGAGTAGCTGCTGGAGTGGTTGAAGCGGCAGCTGATGTGGACGCGACCGATGGGGATCCAGTGTACCAGTTAGTCGCAGAAGGGGCATCTTCGACAGCATCTCCAACCAAAACGTATTTTCCAGATTTCAATCCGTCTTGAACTTCGGTCAAAGAGATATCCTTTCCATTGAGCATGTAGACTGTCTCGACTGGACCTGGCATAACTTCTGTCACAGAGACAACGGCATTATCGCGTGCGACCTTGTTTGCTCTCGCTGGGTGACGGTGTTGATGGTTGTGTGGTTGCGCAATTGCAACACCGGCAACGCTGAGAAGCGCAACAGAAACTGGGGTGAACTTCATTGTGAAGAAGTGAACTCTTGCGATATGGATAGACGAAAGGTTTCTTGATTCGGAACTTCAAAGGCTCTTAATATATCGACTGAATTGGACGGAGTAAACGAGTGAGGTTGACTTTAAAATAGAAGAGAAGATATTAGCATTCCGATCTCAGATGCGACGAATTGAAAGGCGAGGCGAAGTTGAATAGCAATAGCAATAGCAATAGCAATAGACGAACGAGTAGACAGGGAAATGAGATTTAAATGGAGAATGGCGGGACGGTGAATAAATAAAAACACGAGAACTCGCAGTACATACCTTGGCTATGGGTCTTTCTGACTTAATTTGAAAGAGTCACTCTAAATGAACGGTCTGTTGCTAGGGGATGGGGAATAAATAATTTGTAAGGGGGAGAGATGAACAAATTAAGTGTAGATGTAAAAAAACAGTCGCTTGGGGGAGTGGAAGGGATTGAAAAGGATAATTGAGGTTGAGTATTTCGATTTGATTTGTTAATTGAATTTTGCAGGAAGAGAGAAGGTTTTTGTTTGAGATAAAAGTCGCTGTTCCAAATGAATGTGGTAGAGAGTTGTTTATTATTTTTTTTTGGTATGATAACAACTCTCAGTTGGGAGGGAATGCTTTGAGAGGGGAAAAAGAGGGTTGATGAGGTCTGAAGGAGTGAGGTGTTAAAGGGAGATGTATCACGAATAAGATGAGAAGTCTTTCCAAGGTCATCGCAGAATAGCACGGAGTATAAGAAAACAGAGGAGGACCAGGAGGTGGACGTGGCTAAGGGAACGAAAGCAAGAAGGGGTGAACAAGGGTGCCAGACCACTCAGAGCCAAGCATTGAAATTAGATTCAGGTACAAAACAATCAAATGAACCAATGAAAAGGTCAAGAATGGAGAACGCTAAGGGAAATATCCTAGCCTGGGCCGGTTGTTATCCCTGCTCGTCTTGTCACCTTGTCAGTACTAGTGTTGGGTCTAACCATCTTTGGTAACATATCATATAAGAGATGAACTCCAAAACATTGAGATTCATTTTGATTACGGGATTTGCAGCATGGGGGGATGGAAGATATTGGGTCTGCCCAGGTGGTGATAATTGATAATTTTGGCTCTTCCGTATTCCGCTTCCTATAAAATACTTTTTATACTTTGATTACCGTCTGTGATAGGGTCATCGATCGCTCAGATGAAGGTCAAATCTTAAGATTCTTTATTTTTTCCCTATAGATGATGAATTTAGAGGCTTGGCTGGACGGGCAAGAGATATTTATGGGGTTGAAGTAGGGATAGAGATGGTAGAGATGGTAAAGATGGTTGAGATGGTTGAGATGGTCTTGTTGTCTGACTGCAGTCTGGAGTCTGGACAGTGTAAATGGAGTCTGATGGAGATTTGAGTGAAGAAGCAGCCAATATTGGTGGGGGGGGGGGATCAGTACAGTACCTAGGTAGATAGGTATACTTACTCTCGAGTTACATACCTACTGTACATGCTACTTATTGCTGTACACCACACCACACCACACCAAAAAAAGGTCTTTCAATTAGGAGTCAGGTTAAATAAGGTGTACCAAAAGAATCAATGATATCCTCTTACAAATTTCAATAAAGGTCTAACCATTGTACTCGTATATTCGTGGCTATGATAATATATTTCCATTTTTAAAGCTTTGAAGCTTGATATTTTGATTAATACAGATAACGACGAGAGGGATGATAATACTAGCCAGTACCTTAGGTAGGTAGGTACAATAAGTAAGATCCCTCTATGACTAAGATAAATCCTTTGGATGTATAATAAGATCTGATGTAAAATTATATCTACAGTATTATTTATATTATCTACCAGGTATGATCTATCATCCATCTATCATCTATATTACCGCTACATACTACATACTACATACTACATACTACATACTACATACTACATACTACATACTACATACCTACTGATCCTACGGATCTATACATTCTGATTACACCTTACCATCTGACGATCAATTCTCCAATTCTCCAATTCTCCAAATCATCTCTCCATAAATCAATCAATCCATTTGCCGTTCATCCCATGAACAACGCCCATTTTCATTCTTCCAACTTACAACTCACCCTACCACTCACTACCAAGTATCATCCCACACTCACTGCAATAAATAAAATCCTATCTTCCAAGAGAATTCCGTGCCTTTACACCAAAACATCTCCACTTCATTGAACCAGAAGGAAACATTTCTACATCCGGTCTTTTCTTCCAAACCTCTAATTTCGGCTACGCCACTGGATGTTAGATGAAGAGCACGTAACCAAATAACCTTCAGCAATAGAATATCTCCAACAACTCCACTGATTCTTCCCATTTCTGGAGTAGAGACCTAGAGACCTGGAAAAGCTTGGAGAAGATGGTCGGAGATCTTTCAATATTCGGTCTCGGGATATTGTCCAACCCTAGAAGTTAGAACAGAGTCCCGTGCCCTAGTTTCATCTTACCCAAGGCCAATTCCTCAATAGGTATCAGGGAGGCACTTCAGGGAGTGCGAGCGAGAATTTGATCAAGTTTTACCGCTGAGCCTGTGGGTGAGTGAGGTACGCAGTAGGTTCAGCTTGTCGTTCATCTTCATCCCATGCGAGTTTCTATCGCTTCGTCCCAAGGTACGTTTTCTAATACTTGATTCCTTAGGAAGTGTTGGAATCGAGACCGTTCACAAACTCAGGGGTATCGTTTCAACATCCTATCTAAAGTTCTAAACGGCTGGCTGGGCTGGAGACGGACCTCATGATTTTGACAAGTCTCCTATTCAAGCTTGATGGATCAAGATAACAATCACGATAGATAATTTTTCCATGTCGTGATCTATGATCTGGGGATTTTGGAGTTATTGATTCCAGTCGTGGTTCATGACGAGTCTCAAATTTTAATCTCACAACAGCATGGTAATAGTTTGTTTTCATAGTGGGGTAACAGCATGATGAATCCATGATAAATCCATGATCATGCTGTTTCTATCATGGACCACATGGCATGGCATGGCATGGCAGTGAGGGATTTGGGGTCCAGTAGTGACAGCTTGGGGATGCGTGGTAGGTAGAATTGTTGAAAGGCTGACGAGGAAAATTCCCTCAAGAAATTCCGATATTCATCCTTTTTCGTGCCACAATCAGAATCCAGATGATCCAGCTTCAACTGCCACAGATGTCCTACAGCAGGATTCTCCAGTTACACTTCATTAATCATGGGTACTAGGTAATGCTCACACGGTAAAATCATACTTGTGGAGAAGCATGACTACCATTCGGTTCAACCCTCATTGTTCCTTGCTTTAAGGTTACTCACCCATTGAAGTACACGAAGTCAAGATATTTCCACGTTGCCATCACAACTTCGAACTGTTTTCACCTGCCTGATGATGTGCGACTTTAACTTCCACATTCATCCCACGTCCAACGTGGGCCAGCTAAACAGATACGAATGCAGTAACTCTAAATATATCTCACCACAAACCCCAAGAAGTTAAGAACATCCAGATCAAATCAATTCAAAATCAGATCGACAACAACCCAATCTCAATCGCTCGTATGAGTCGTATCCTCATATTTCATTTCCTTCATCTCATTCATTCATTCATAATAAATCTCAACCTCTAAGACCGCGCACTACTCTAATAGCCACCCATCATCAATCACTGGCTCTGGTTTTAGAAGAAAACCGGCGCAAAACGATACGATAGAAACGACCTAATAGAGATACGGGCTGAGCCATCCATCTCCTTTATGCCGTTAACAAACTGTTTCCACCGCCGCTCCTTGGCATACTTTACCCCTGACTAAATCAAGGTACCGCATTGCCATTCGTTGCTTGCATTACCACCTTTATTTATCCTATTTATTCTACCTATTCATCCTATTTGTTCTGCCTATTCATCCTTGCATTGTCTGTATAAAGTTTATGCTACTACTCCAGAGGAGTACACTTGCGAGGTATCTACAGGATCATGCCTCAAAACAAGCAATAATTACCTATGAAGTCATAGTCGTCGATATGTTTGATGTAAGGAACAGATTCAGCCTCAAGTTAATTAATGAGTCGCTTGATTGTTTGGGCTTCAAAAAAAAAAAAAAAAAAAAAAAAAAAAGAATTCAAGTATTTCAAACATCGGATATGACGGCCCAATGGCTGGAGGTTGTGCAAATCAGATCGGCCCGCTCACGTGTCCACTTTCCTTCCTAAACGATGCAGCATTCTTGAGATTCTCTTCCACCTCACGAAAACTTCATCATAAATTCTTCTCGTCGACAGCTAAGATAAGACTACGCAAGTGCACTGTTTTTCTTCGTCTTGCCACTAGCTGTTGTAATAAGGTCTCCCAGGGGAATAGCCCAGCGGAAATACTCCAGCGAACTTACTCTGGGAATACATTACGCTACAATGAGCTTGCTGCTATCAACAGTGGTCCATTCGGTACGCACCTTGCCGAAACCTACTTTATGTCATCATAAGTTGTCTTACTTAGCTTGGGGGAATCTAGTGGTGTTCAAACAGTCGTTTAAGCGTCACTGGATTCATACTCATCTTGGTTATACATCACGAATTTCCACCTGAGGTTTGTTCGTTCAGCTGCAGGGCTCATACTGCTAGTGAAGTGTATGACAAAAACCCGGTCTAGATATAGAACCATCATCGCCAACTTAGTCCGAAATTGAGTGATTAGTCTTTCACTATCTACATGATACACCAACTGATACTTTACTACCATCCTTAAGAGAGTAAGAAACGTGCGAGAACGTTTTGTCTTATAGATTACACATATTACTCTTGTAAGGGAGCTACGTTATCTCTTCGATGCAACTTCAACGAAAGCAAATACTCAATAAAGAGGAACTTATTCTACCAAAGTCAAAAATAGAAAACTAAAATCCAAAAGATAAGTTTCAGATTTAGATTTAGATTTGAACGAAGCGAAGTCTAATGGCTTAGCTAAACCTTGTATCTGACTCTCATGTGTATCATTCCTTTTCGATTTGTCTGTTTTCTATTTTTAATCTTTAATCTTATCAAAAATAGTTCTTCACATTAGGTATTCGCTTCCATTGATACTCTATACTTTTCTGATTAGGGCAGTAAATAATATTTTCTTACTCTTGCGTTGAATTGAATTCAAAGAAACGTGAAAAGGAAAGTGTGATTATTCGACTGTATATTCTCCTTACTCTTCCACAAAACTTAACTGTATTAGGTACATACATACTCTATCTTTATTGCAAAAAAAAAAAAAAGAGGGTACTCTTGTAGTTGTGGAAAACGTACACCCCTGATAATGGAAAGTTACCGATTCTGGGTCGCGCGAGTATCCGATAACAGTCCACATTCCAGTAGGTATATATCGATTTGGTTCAACATTCCCATCTTGGATGCTTGTTTATGTTATGATGTTTTGTCTGTCTAGTGATGAAATAATAAACTTTGATATATGTACAGGTAAATTCTAGCGAACCAGGGTTTTGGGGAATTGATTATTGTGGCGGTGTTTTGTTTGATAAGGCTGCATGAATAATAAACTTAAATGCGTTTGGATTACAGCAAACTCGGGTTCTCGGAATTGTAGCGGTATCTTGTTTAATAAGGTAGGGATGTAGTGTATGTTTGTTGTCGTTATTTACATGTAATGCAGGGCGGAGGTTTCATTCGTAGGTGTCTGCGGGTATTGAAGGAGGTTTGTGTTGGTGGATAGACTGTAGTTTTGAATGTATGTGGTTTTTCTGGTGCTGTGTCGTGCTGTGCTGGGGTTTGTATATCTTACCTATCTATATGAATCACAAGGAAGAAGGCGAGATGGATAGCAATAGACAGAAAGATCACGGAGTAAGAGGATCCATTGAGCTATCAATCAATCAAGACAAATAAATGCAGGGTCCATGGACCGGACAATAGATGAGAAATATGAAGAATTCTAGATCCTGAAAGATAGCCAGTGCTGTATGGCTCTATTCACTATCAAATCTTGGAGACTCTACTTTCTGTATTCGGTAGTAGAGTTTTAGCCGTGGTGTTTGTGAATTCCGAGGGTTGCTTTTGTATGTATGTGTGGATGTATGATTATCAAGTCTGGGGTGTGGGATGTATATAGTCTTTCTTTTTGCCTTCTGATTTTGCATAGAATAATTTAATTGGGAGGTGGCTGGCTTTTCCTTCAAATCATACGATTTTTCGCCCTTTCGGCTGTTCTTCCTCGTTTCAGTTATTCCATCTCTTGAATGATTTAATTACTTCGATGTAAACACTATTCAATAATATCGTCACATCACATCACTGAACCCCATCCATCATGATCTCCACAAACGAAGATATCACATCTGCACATGGAAGTACAACGCACTAGCCATCAGCATATCTAGATTTCTTTCTTTCATTTGTTGTGGAGTGGAGTGTGGAGGGGAAAATGATTGTTGTTTGTAAGATGATATCGTGGCCTTTAGAGGAGCTGTAACGCGCAATTAGCTTGGTTTTCTCGTTGTGGGAATTGATTGATACTTGGGGGCTTGGAATTTTCCGTCTGCTTCGTCATGAACCGCTGGTTTTTAGATACGTTTCGGTTCTTGAAGTGCTTCTCGGTATTCATATAGGGAACTCGTATTTAACCTCGCTCTCTCTGTTAGATCTGCTGCGCTTGAAATTGCATTTCTGTAAATATGATATCTGCAGCGTGGAAATTACGGCATGTGTATTCGCTACTTACTATGTAAAAGCGACGGAGACCGCGCTTCCTCTATCAGGTTGAGATAGGTCCGGAAATAGTATCGTTAATACATGCAGCACGGTACAATATAAAAAATACAATGAAGACGTACATATCAAAGGCCATCGTTACGTTATCTCCTCGAGATGTAATTGGTTCTCTTAGATACTTTTTTGGAATTTTTGGATGTCTGATGTTGGAGATGCGTATCTCATTTTGGATTTTTTTTGTTGAGGGGGCGGAGAAGTTAGAGATAGGGCGAGTGGGGGAATGGATATTGGACTGGGTTGGGGAGAGTAGAGGGTGTAGAAGACTCGTAGGAATGGGTTATGGAAAAGTGAGATGGATCGGGAGAGTAATGCCGTCTATGACTCTATTGGGATTTGTTTTGATGGGGAGAGATGAGAGGGGAAAGGAAATCAAGGCTTGCGGAGGCGAGGAAATGGAAAATGGAGGAATGGTTTGAGATGATGAGTTGGTTGATGGATTTTGAGGGATACGATTTACACGGTGTGGAAATTTAAATACGGTAGCTGTTTTCCTCGCCTTTTTTTTTATCGCTTTCATATGTGTTGTAACTTGTAACTTGTTCGTTTATTTGCAGTTGTGTCTGTCATATTCACATAGAATCAGATTCGACACGAAACATTATCTCGATTTCTCTCGATTTTGGATAGAATAGAAGATTCGGGAACGAGTTTGTCTCTGAGAGAAACATTTGTGTTTTTCCTCTGAGTTTCATGTTGGTGGTCTTGTCTATCAAAATGACAATTTGATTCCTGGGCTATTTAATTTTTTTGGTCTTTTGGATCATCTACCTCTCTTTTGGATGGAAATCGCACATGCCAAAACGATCGAGATT
Organism: Botrytis paeoniae; assembly: GCA_004786145.1. NCBI lineage: Eukaryota > Fungi > Ascomycota > Leotiomycetes > Helotiales > Sclerotiniaceae > Botrytis > Botrytis paeoniae. The sequence continues at coordinate 98,962 of PQXI01000035.1, forward strand.
TGTAGGATTTGATATGGGTTTTTCGGATGATGAAGAGATGATGCATGGCATGGACGGGAATGTATGTATTTCATTCATAACCTTTTATCTCGACTATATCTGACGTATTTATTAGGATGAATTGTATTTTCCCTGTGTCGAGTGGCCCTCTCAACAGTCTGCATGGCTCTCTCATTCCAAACCGTTGGTTCTTAGACCGGCTGTCTCTGGTGTCCTGGATGCTGAAGAGATGCTAGATTGCGTGCACGGAAATGTATGTTTTTCATTCATGGCCTTTTTTCTCTTTGATTCACTGAAAGGAAATCTTTAACATGTTTAGGATGAACTAGTAACTTCCACCGGGAATGGAGTTCAGCTTTCTGCGTGGTTTGAATATCCTAAACCACTGGTGCATAGACCGGCTGTTTCTGGTGTCCTGGATACTGAAGAGACTTCTCCACAGGCCATTTGGGGGAATCATACTAAGCCGCTTGTTCATAGACCCGCTATACCTGAAAATGATAAATGGCATGATCTTGCAGAAGATGCGCGAATCAGGCAACTACAATCCACACTTCCACATCGACCTCGAATAACTGATAAGTCTCGCGATTCAAGACGGAGATACAACGAGTCTTTGAGAAAGTGGGTAGAACGCAAGGGAGAACGTGAAGAGAGGGGGAGACAGAGTGAGAGACGGAGACTCAGCGGAAGCCGAGAAAGTGATCGATATGAGATTTCACATTGCCAGATCGATCCTGCTATCATCAAACAAGAAATCCAGGACATACACGCAGATCTTCATCGCGCGGTTGACAATGATGAACACGAAACGCTTCAAGCATGCAGTCCGCCTAGTAATGAGTGCCACAGGATCATACCGATTTCAGATACCAAAATGTCGACTGATATACTGATCTCAGTCCTTGTTGCCGAAATCATGAAAGAAAGGCAACATGTAGATGAGGTAAAGAATTCTGTTAACAAGAAGCATACCCTTGAAGAATGGCAGAATTGGGGTAAAATTCTAGCGGAGCGAATGGATAAGGAGAGAAAAAACTGGGAAGAGTATAGAGAGATGAGGAAGAAAGAAGAGTCGAGGGATCATGAAGGCCAAGAATTCGATAAATCAACGAGGGAAGAATGGCCATGGGAGCCTCTTTCAATTCAGTCGGTTTACTATTGGCTAGATAAGCTTGATAGGGCTCTTGAAGAAGCAGAGAATCGTTTGCCCAAGGTTCATTGCGAATCGAAGGAAGTTGAGAAGGGAAGTGCGGAGCAAAGGGCGGCGAAGCGCGAGAAAGCACAGTTTGTAAAGAGGCATGTGCGGGCCTACGTTGACTCTGACTCTGATGACCCATCGGCTATGGGACCGGCAAAGCGCAAGCAACTACCCCTCCGACAGAAAAAAACACAGAACAGTCACGCGCGATGATTCTGGCGATGGGGCTACGTTGTTTGGGCCCAGTACTCAGGATTCTAAGAGTTCTGATGAAGAGCGCAAGCACAGTTTATGGATGTGGGAGGTTCCAAGGCTTGGGGACGAGAATCTCGAGCACTGCTGGGAGGCATGAAGTAATGTGATGAATAGCCGAGGATCGGGTGCGAAGATAGATTTAACACTTAAAATTTCTACTAGATATTGAAACAAGAAAATTATTCAGGCGTGCATTGCCACGAATAACTTGGGCCAATGACCTAGATTGAATCGTCTCTTTCTTGGAGTAAAATGAAGTCGAAATTTGATTTAAAATCACGATAGAAACCATGTTGTGTCTTCTAGGGTGATCCTTCAGATCTTCCGCATGAAAATTTCATTCTGGTCTTCATCCTATCCCACAAGTTTGTCTGGAAGTTGCTGGAAGATTGAATGTACTGCCAATTCCAAAGTCTGAAACAAAACCAGTGACCAATCTCGAAGGCTCAACATCAACCTCCACTATTCTCTCGTCAGATTGGTTTTTCACTACTCACTACATCTTGACCACTTCCTCAACCTTTCATCCATCACATCTCAACTCCAAACTTCTCTTCCAAAATGACATTCCACCCCGCCCAAACCTGGCACTCATCATTCAAAGACATCCAGCCGAATCCCAACTCACCTTTCAACAATGCTACCCCCCAAATCCTCGATATCCCTTTGAATCCCCTAGAAATACACTATAGAGAGATCTGCGGCATGTTAAAATATATCCAAGACAACACGAGACAAGTCACGAAAGACAAGAAGAAATACTCCCGAGAACTCCAAGTCGCATTGATGAGATTGGATGTGGGGGGAGGAGAGGGAAGAGATGGAAAGGGGAGATTGAGGAAAGTGGTTGTGTTGCGAAAAATAGTGCGGTCACATCAGGATTATAAGAAGAATTTGATGCTGTGTGAGGGTGAGTTGTGGAGGAAGGAAAATGAGTTGAAGAGGATATTGAAATTGCATGTGCGGGAGAATGGGAATGCGGATTATTATGAGGGCAGAAATTGGTGGTTTGTGGCGGGGGAAGAGGAAAGTGATGACGAGGATGACGAGGATGAAGATGACGAAGACGAAGTTGAAGGAACGGATGGAATGGAACTAGAGTGCTGGAGTGAGGAAGATGAGGATTTGGAAATGGAAATGGAAGGATGAGGTACACTGTACGTGTGTTTGAGCAGTGTGAACGTGGCCATACCTATCATGTTTGGATATATGAATCTTTCCTTCATTCATCGCCCACGTCTAGTATCAACAAACTCCACTGTGAACAATCATACAGAAAATTGGCTCAAATCTCGAGGTTCTCGTCAAATGTCGTCTTTTGCAACTCTCAAAAAGATGATCTGAAGAAGTGGGGCATCTCATAATGCGAAGCGAGGAGATCGGGAGGGAGGGGAGTATTTATGAAGTATTGGCTATGCGATTAACATAGAAACAAATGTGCATGAACAAAAGTCATGGAAGAAACTAAAAAGATATCAGTCTACGCTATACTATCAGTCTTAGGTGTTACCGCAAAATATGTGATGCCAAGTCAAAGCAGTCTTATTTTTGGTCGCTTCATTCACTCCATGACACTTAGCGCTCTAAAGCAATTTTTGAGGTTTTTTTAACAGCTCTGCGTATCGTTCAAATCTTGATATTTACAAATCAAAGATTTCCAACTTATGGTAAAGTAAAGAAGCTTAAACGCGGCAAAAATTAAAGCGCGACAAAAACCGCGAAGCGAGACGACAACGACACAACAACTCGCATCCAATCAAACAAACTCAATTCACCACCTCAACCGGCACAGATCCACCCACTCTATCCTCCCTGCGCTAAAAATTCCAAAAATTCAATGTCAAAAATAGCAAAACAAAGGGCCTCAGTGTGAGCACTGAGTACGGTAACAAGCCGTAGGTTTTTGTCCCTCCTCCTAGAGCGAAGTTCTCATTGGAAGTGTAATTAGTTCTTCTGGTATTTGTCTGCGGGGACCTTCTGTGTGTCTGCGTTGCACGATGTTGAATCGTCAAGAGTGGAATCAAACCACTGCACCACACCACGTTGCCATTCCCATGCATACGCCTAATGTGCTGGAAAGAAGCTTTTCAAGATATATATAGTAGAAGCGAGAGCGGTGAATAGGTAAATGCTTGAGAGGATAAATGTTGGATTGCATCAGGGTTGTGTGCTCATCACTTTGTCATTGTGCGATATACCACTGCGCAAATTCTCGCAGGGTGTATTATCATAAAGTTCATTGTCTATTGTATCGTACTGGCACATCATTCATTGATTCCAGGCATGCCGCAAACTCTGGCACTGTCTCGTGAGTTTCACTATTGCAAAACATAGCAACAATTGACAACCCCTCATATCAAACTACAGCACATATCGAATCGATATCCTTCCATGAGCCACGGCACAGTACAATGAACCCGCCAGATGGCAACGATAAAAAAGCGCCTATACATACTCGATATCAGAGCCAAAGCTTTTTCCTTCAAGCACTCCTCAACAAACCAACAATATCAGCAAGTAATAGTGTAGCGCAAAGAAGATTCGTATTGGAGGAAGTCATGCACATGGCATTAGAAGGGTGTGATTGAAGCGCTAAGCATCATTTGACTCATCTACTTATCCTCTCATTAGTCTTCCCGTGGAATTTCTTTGCCATCTAATAGACCAATACTTGCGATTCTTTTTCATACTCGCGAATCTCTTCTCCTTCCCAATCTGCACCTCGCTTTTATGTGATGCCTTACAGATTTTGTTCCTTCGCTCTACAACCTTCAAAGTTCCTTTTATATTATGGAAGCGCATGCAGATGTGTCAGGTTATGACTGAGGTTGGTATTACATGCGGTATTTTCGCAGTCGAAATGAGCATTCGAAGTTTATTTGTGTGATCGGAGTTCATTGTTCAATAGGTAAGATGTGTTTGTCTAATACCGACTGTGTGCTTTTGGTCGACAGTCAGTACCGTTTTCAGCAGTGCTTGTTATGTTTACCAGGATTTTGATATGAGCGCGTTAAGTTTGGTTTCTTGGGCGACTGATGAAGTGGATCTGAAGCTTGACCTGCTTGAGTCACAGCTAGAAGATTTGGCTCCTTGATCGAGTAGGTATCATCTATCGTCCAGATATATGTAGATAGGACGGGGAACAGAAGTCAAAGGTAATGGTACCAAACTGAAAATCCAAGTAGATTTTCCGGTTGAGAAGTATCATTATTCTCTCGAAAACCAATTCACAAATTCTAAAAAAAGTCGAAATCTTCATTGACTCATTAGTGCTTTTCGTGAACCAATATCCTCAAACACTACAGTGAAAGTCAATCTCAAAAGCATTGCAGCTGTCAATTCCAAAGACTAAGCTCAAGACCGTGATAGAATAATTATTCCTACATATCCTCTCATCCTTACTCCTTTCTATCACTTCTTGCGCTGAAGAATACTAACTAACCACCTCTCAATATCACCTAAGAGTCATCAATTATCCTCAATATCTTTTCCGACTCCTCCGCCTCTTCTTCCCTAATTTTAAATCTTTCCACAATTTCACTCAGATACTCCAGCTTGCCAATCACTTCCTCCACCCCCTCTAGTCCATTATCCTTGAGCAGCTCTTCATACTTTGCTAACTTCTTCTGAGCCCTTTCACACAATATTTTCTCTTTCATACGCTGCGATATCTGTGCCTGGCATGCTTCCAACATTGCATCTTTACTCTTGATTGTTTCGAGAAGCTCAATGGCACTGAACAGGGCTGCCACGACGGTTAAGTCGTGTGGTTGTGTTGTCATTTTTGGAAAATGTCTAGTATTAGAAGCTAAGAGTTGGGTAAGGCTTGGGGTACTTATAACAACTTATAAGATTGAGTATTGTTATTTGCCAAATTTTTCTCAAGGTTTGCATTAGGACAACTAAGATTGAATGCTGTGATTTGTCGAGCAGCTTGTGACGTCTTCCAATGATCAGTTTCTCTTTGTGTCAAGTTTGCATTATTCTTCTTCTTTCCTTTTAACGTCCCAGTATCTTCTAGCGAGTATTGGAATAAGAGAATCTTCACGAAATGCTAGATGATGCCATCAGTATGCTCGAACATGCTTCACACAGCTTCTATCACTACTGGCAAGGTAGTATAAAGCCCCAAATAGCTATAGGTTTTCATTTATCTTTTCTTTAAGATAATCACCAGTCTCCACAATCAAATCAGAAGTGATCACCTAGAAGAGCAATCAGCAGAATCCAAACATGACATCGTCTAACGACACAAAGGTACCTTACGATCCTCAAATGAGATCATTCTCATAATCATCTCTAGTTTCATTTGTTTCAACTTCAAAAGTCCCGCCGGCGATAATTGACATTCATTATAGTCCGCATCCGCCCCACAGAAAGACGAGACCCCTTCCAACCTCCTCAGTGACCCCTCACACAAACCAGAAGGTGCACTACCCAAGATCAGTGACAATGCCGTCCCCGACACCCCGGACGAAAATTAATCGCTGGCTCAAAGAATCCATCAACGCGTATTGTATGTAAGAGCAGTCATGAATTATTTGAAGCAATCCGATTCGGTTACCGAGTATGAAAAGCAGATTAACCGTTTGGAAATCCATATCGAGTCTCTAGATGAGCAATTAGTTCGCATTCAGAAGCTTCGCGGGAGAATATCGTCTCCTGAGTTGCACGGCAAGTGTGAGGAGGGTATTGCGAGCACGGAAAAATTTAAATATGTTCTTGAGACGGGAAAGAAGATGTTGTGTTTAACTCTGAGGTCGAAGAATATGGATTCTGAGATCCATCAGTTACTGGCCGAGAAGCAGGCGACGGTATGCAAAATAAGCCACTTAAAACACAGACTTGATGGGTTTGAATTGGAGGGGGTAATCAGTGAAAGAGACATTACTTCTTATTGAGCTCACTATGGTTGAGGCAGTCTCAACAGTACCTAGACTTCCCAATCCAGCCTAAGGCGTCATCTCATATTTGTATTAATTGCCCTGATTTGAGCAGAGTATTCTCGAGCATTTATTATTCATCAAAGATATTCGCGAAATAGTAGTTTCCTAGGAATATCGTGAAAGGGAATAAGATTCCACTGGCAGTACTTTTTCTCTAAGTTGATGGTCCGGACTGTCTATTCTCTCTATCATTCATTCATTATTCCACATGCACTTCCTTCTTTCCGAATCCCATCATAATTTTTACTTCCTGCCAGAACGACATGTGTTTTTCAGCCATATTCGCTTCGTACGCATCGATAATTGGTCTTTCCCATACAAGATCCGCCTCTTCTGGTTTTACAACTTTGGTCTTCTTGACGATTTTCCATCCCCCATAAAGTATCGGACAGACGAATACCATGGTATAATAAGAGAAGAATGTTCCGGTATCCCACCCTATTCTTGGTCAGTTTTGTTTTCACATTTTGAATAATCAGCATGCAGGAGAGGGCGCAAAGAGAACTCACATCCTGGCAAAAACGTAGTGTATCCATAACACGCCACCGTGAAAATCATTGCCGCAAGTCCCGCCCAGGCACAATAAGGTTGATACCAACCTACATAAGGCAGAGTACTTCTATCTATACCCTGTACCTTCAATGCTCGATAGAAGAATATGTAGATAGTACACATGCAAATGTAATCTATGATTTGCGAGGCTTCGGTAAGGTTTGCGAGCCATGTGATGACTTGAGCCGAACTGTTGCCCACGGCAAGGAAACTTAAAAAGGGAAAGATCATGGTGACGCAAAAGCAGTAGATGGGGACACCAGACTTGGTGCATTTGCGGAGGAAACGTGGGGCGTGTCCATCGAGCGAGAGACTGTACAATGTGCGACATGCGCAGTAACTTTGGGACTGTCAGTATCTTCTAGGACATTATTGTATAAGAGATGAGGACAACATACACATAGGAGTTACCAGCGGAAAAGATACTCGTCACAAGTAAGGCATTTGTAATATGCGGAAGTACGCCAATTCCCAAATTTTGCATGGCAAGAACGTAGGGACTGGAAGCTGCAGTTCCAGTCTCCGAGCCTCCACTCGAAAGGATAGCAATTAGTTTCTTATCGTTGTATGGAATGACTATTCCGCATGCTAGAGCTCCTCCAATGAAGAAGACTCCAAATCTCCAGTAGATCGTCTTGAAAGCTCGCTTGAGGTTTTTGCGGGGATGCGAGGCTTCACCCGACATCATAGCAATGTATTCTAGAGAATTGTTAGGGTTAAATGTTTTATACATTTTTCAGTATAATCCCGGCATGATTTAACGTACCAGGCCCAACAATAGTAAATGCGGCTTTCCATAACGCGGCAAGAAATCCTTCAAATCTACCCAAAGATCCCGTGGTGACGTATTCGGCAAATGCACCCTGCAGATCATTGATTAGGACGAAGGAAGACTCAGAAAATGCAAGGAACTTACAGGTTCTTTCCAATAACGGAACCCATATGCATCATGTTTTGGATTTCCTCCAACCATTGTGATAAATGTGAAGGAAAATATCATAGCGATCAACACTACCTTGCCACCAGATAGCCAAAACTCACTTTCTCCATACCATTTAACAGCAAAGAGATTAATAACACTACTCTAGTCAGAAATGATACCTGGGGACTGAGATAGATACTTACCCATAGAGAAAGATACATCCAGCGCAGACAGCTGCTAAGGGTATATTATCACTGTCCTAATGCGTTAGATATGTCCGAGTGTGATGATCGGTTGAAAAAAGGAGCTAAAGATACATACCTCCAAAAAGTTAACACCAAATTTAACGCACTAATCTCCCATGGAATCAATATAGCCTCTAGATTCGGATTCTCATCAGCACTCATCCACATACTTCGTAACTTCTCACACACAGTTGAACACTACTCACCATAAAGGAAGAAATTCCACCCCAGCATAAATCCGAAGGCTTCGTCAACCCACTTACTCCCCATCCTCACAAAACTTCCACTAACCGGCATGAAGATTGACATCTCAGCCATACAATTATTGACCAATCCAAGGAAACAACTGTATAAGATGAAAGCAATGAGTAAAGATCCCGGTCCACCTTGGGTAAGCCCCGATCCAATGGATACGAATAAAGCTGTACCAATTGAACCACCAATAGTTACCATTTGAATCTGTCTTCCTGAAAGTTCTCGTTTGAGACCATCGAAATTCTCGGATATAAGCCCTTCTGCTTGGATATCATTGGCATTGTAGTTTGGAAGAGCTTTTTCGCCATAACCCGTGGACTCTTCAGGATAGCTTATCACAGGACTGTGACTAGACTTCTCTTCCATAATGAATAGTAGTCCTCCGCAATTTACCTCAATAAAGAATAGAATTGATAGGTATAAAGTCGAGAAAAATAAAAAGAGGAAGTAGATATTATATTCATTCTAAGGGAAACCTCTACCTCTATAGGTAAGAAAAATACTTGATCTCTAGCAGAATGGCAGGAGCATCCTCGCATTCAAGGTAGTACCTGTATCTTGGCCGTTCGTAGATTTAATCGAATCACAACCTTTGGATTTAGACCTAGGGCGGAGACCCCGAACCCATCATTTCCTTATTAGGAATATCTGCACGAGACAAGGTTTGGATGATTACTGCAGTAAATACGGCTAGTCGATTGGCCGATAGTGATCGATATATTAACGAAACTGGAGAGGAAACTGGGTTCGGTCAACCAACATTGATACGCGGCTCGATAAGATGATAAACGTCGATAAGAATACCATTTTACGTTTACGTTACATGCGGTCATTCAACCCCTAGAATACTGCAATACTCGATCCTTAGTTTCCTATTGTAATGATTTTACTCGTATTTAACCATTGCTAATCTTTTCCAAACATATCTATCTAGGTATCATTGCCAAGATTGACGGGCAAATTGATCCTACGTTTTTTCTTTTCTTTTTTCAACCCCGCGAGTTTCTATACGGAGGGGCCCGTGGGGAACGTGCAATTTGCCTTTCCGCTGTTAGTTCCCCGGCAATTAATCTACTTGACTCCTCGGGAAATTCTCTTTCCACTCCACCGCTCCCCTCAGCTCTCATAATCTTACCTAATGAACACTACTTGTGCTGCCAGAAAGTATGCAACTCCGAAACTAGATGCACATACCACAAGATGGTAAACTACAAGGGGACTAACTTGGCTTTCTTAGCGGCAGAGTTGTATACTTTCTAGCTGCACGAGGATTGTCTTCTATCTATTTGTCACTCAATATGAAGCATGACTTCATTGTTCTAATTGATACGAAAAGTTAGACATCACTATCACAATTCATTTTGTGCATCTAAACAACCTTATTTCAAAATTATTATATTAAGTCTAATGTCTTCAATCGATCACAATGCCTCCAGCGCCCGCTGGTCTTCTCTCACTTTCTAGCAACCAAGCTCCGCCCTGCGGTCCACTAGCATCTAAACTCATAGTCGTCTTCCTAGCATCACTTATAATTCTAATTGTTTCGCCAGTATTCTTACAATCAGTTTCGCAAGTTACAGGCCGTGATTTATTCTTCACGCCTTCCTCTCCACCGCCTGATGATCCTGGCCTGATACTTTTGGCAGCGGGAAGTGGTTTGATCTCTATAGTAGGATATTGCAAGAACCCCTCTCGAAGAGGGATCAGCACGATAGGGAAAGTCAATCTATGGTTCCCTCCGTCTACAGTTCTAGGGACTTTGAAGTGACCTTTTCGCCTACCACCAATCAGCCATGTATCTGATGGACCTGTGACCTCATATACAAATTCAATATCTTCCCCTGGGCTTGTAGCATCATTCTGCGAAGCAGTATCCCAGTTCCTCGTCGATTTGAGGTGCAACGATGCTGGTATTGGCTCGTTCGCTGCTGCTACAGCACTGCTAGAAGCTACTGATGCTGTTTGAAGTAGCCGTAGGTCAGCAGTATGCACCACCATCACCGAAGGGACATCCACAGGGATTACAATCGATCGGCTTTTTGAGATTGCAGCCCCGTCGACGGATAGAAGAGGTAAAGGGATCACAGGATTTTGCTTCTGCCATTCCTGAAGTATGTTGCAAATGAGCATAGCAGTGTCTTGGTCTCGTTCAATAGAATTGCCCAGTCCCGAAAAATGGTCATGCCATCTGATGTTAAGGATAGCTGAAGTAGGTATCTCACCAAGAATGGCGGCCCTTTCAAAATCGTATGGCGAGAAATTTGATCGAAGTTCCGAAAGAACGACAGCTATAATCAGGCGAGTATATGGTCGTAAAGAGTTGCTCCCGAGAAAGTCTCCCAGAACTTGAGCTACAACATCATAAACCTCTTCATCAAGACAAATATAATGTAAGATGAGAGATAAAGTTCTCAGTTTGTGGGACTTCCGTCGAGTAATTGGGGAAGAAGGCGAATCGGTCTTTATGATTTTGTACAATAGAGACGCTGGTTGACGAGGAAATATGGTGAGAGGTCGTGTTAGGCCAAGTCCAGAATGTGCCTCAAATATTTCAGACTTTTCCAACTTAGAACTAAGAAGTCTAAGTGGGCTATTTGTGGATGTTGAGATGGTGAATTTAGAAAATAATGCTTTATGCTTGAATACGTCCTGAACATTGACACCGAGTGGGAGCATGATTGACACCGAAGAAGTGGTAGCAAAGAAAAAGTCTCCAGCTTTCGTTGTGTACGATATTTCAAGTCGAAGTGTGACTTCGTTCACCTCGTGTTCGAGATTGAACGGCACTCGTATTCTTGCAATGCTCTCTGCTTCCATCGTACCAAAGTGAACAACCCCTGCCTCTTTCTTTTTGAAGATGTCAAGTTGTCCGTCGATAATCGCTACCTCACTCGTTTGAAGCCGCAGCCCAGCTGTTGCCGCACGAATTTGAAGATGGCCATTTGTGACATTATTCCACCCAGACGATAACTCAATCTCCAAAGAACGATTTTGGTCTAGATTCATGCATCTAGAGGAGAAGAGTTTGGCGTTGAAAGCTTCTGCGCGGTGATAAATGAGTAGTTTCGGGCATTTGAAGAAACCACCCCCTCTTGTAGATAGATGCCCAATACTGTCATGTGAATACTCCATGATGATTTTGCTACTGTGGAGAATGACATGTGTAACTTGATAAGAGCCAGGGATGATGATCTATAACCGTAAGAACATATTCAAATTGACAGTGTTATCTTCACTTACATTACTCTGAACGTATAGTTTGTTCCACCCTTTTTGGTATAAACGTGCATCATTTGTTTCGAGCCAGATTTCCCGGCCAGGGCCGCCCAATAACGGAATTGCCCTTACTCGGGCCTTATCGACGTTCAAGTCTTCCTTCAGCAAATATTGAAGTCGAAGCTGTAACCCGAAACTATCCTGACTAGAATGATATTGAGGAGTTCCGTCTACTTCAATCTTACTAAAATAATCCTGCAGTGGAACGTGAACGTCACGGGACAGGGTTGGTGTTATCAGCAACAATTCATTTAGGTATTTGTCACTGAGCATGACATCTCCTTCGTCAAACGAGCTCATTTGGCCAATCTTGAAAGCTGATTTTCTGGTAAGTTTGTCTTTCTCCATCATGGCCACTCTCGCAAGAAGCTTCAGTACGACTTTGACATATTCATCGTTACGACTTAACTCTTTGAGGCACTTAGCGTACATTACTAATAGCGATACTTCGACCTGTGTCCACGAAGCATCTCCGTAAAAAGGAGTAATGCGATAAAAATAGGAGGCAGCGGCAGCATAGTCCTCCAAATGATATTTGAGAATAGCCAGATCTGCCATGCTGGTCTGTACAGACTGGATGCGATTTGCTACAGTATAATGCCGGAGTGCTTTATCAGTAAGAGTTTCGTAGAGACGATAAAAATCGGCCTTGTTGTCTAGTGCTGTCCGAAGCAACTTGCTGTCAATGCCGTTTAGCGAGGGTGGAAATTGATTTGGAGAAGTTGTCTCGTCTTTGTTTGATGGCGTCTCTTCATCAAGGTTAACCTCCTCTATGACTTCTACATCCTCGCTTTGATGCTTATTTACATCTTCCCAACCGGCAGTCCATCCACGCTGTTTACCAATATGTTCTAGAACACTCCGGGAGAGCAAATAGAGTTCGGCTCGGTGAGCAGCAAGGTCCTCTAACCCGTTTTTGAGGAAGGCCGTCGAACTCACACTGAGACCAGGTACGCTGGCTCTTCGACCACTGGGAAACAATCCGGGACTTGGAGGCTCTCGAGACGATGATCGGAGGGCAAGAGAAGTCGTCCTAGCAGGATGCATCATGGTTTTAGGTTCGGGGATTGAGGATTTGGGCTCTGCTCCGCCGCCGGGAGATGCCAGTGTCGAAGGTGGGATAGGCAATGCTTTTGTTGAAGTTTGTGCAAGCATCTGCTGAGCAAGAGAAAATGTGAAAGAGGAGACAACATTTTCAATTACTTGATTCATCACGGGATCTGATTTAAAATCCGATGTTGCCTTCTCGTAGGAAATCTCTTTTTGAGAATGGAAATAAGCACTCCAGATATCCTCACGCATGATATTTGATATAGCACCGATAAAATCCATTGCTCGCTTACAGACTTCACCAAGCACAGCAAGATTTTCAGTGTCATCTGAAGGTTGTGAAGCTGGAAGTCTAGCAGCTACTCCAAGTAAACTTGATTCTCGCTGTTCTTTGAGCTTTGCGAGTAATTCTTCTTGTGTAAACCATGCATTTGCTAATCGCAGTAAGAGAGTTAATTGGCGAGCAAACAAATAGCATCGAAAATCAAATATTGAAACATCATTCGCAAGAATGAGTTCCCGGTACCTTTTCCTCGATGCATCAATGGGAATCTCATCCTCCTCCTTCTCCGAAGTGACACCCGTGGACTGTAGGTCAATCGGTTCCTCTGAGTCTGATCCTGCGCCCTCCAAGCCTATGTCTTTCAAAATTGCCTCTCTAGCCCGCTCTGCCTTGAGTTTAAGTTCTTCAGTATAAGGTAAGAAAGAGCCGCCGTGCTGAGTGCCAGGCTCTGCCGCAGCTTGGTCTCTAACAATTGTGTCCAAGCCAATGGAAAGCTCATCATAACCCACTAAGGCATCTTCGATCAAACCAACGCTCTCAAATCCTCTTGCCAGACCCTCTTTGAGTACAAAAAATGTACAGAAGTTCCAGCCAGGTAAAGTTCTTTGACTATCCTTTTCTCGAATGTTCTCTTCATATTGAGTTACCCGCATGTCAAATGACTGCAATATCAAGAATTTGAGCTTTGAAATAAGATCAATCCAGGCATTCTCATTTTCTTGTGGTGTTTCCGTATAGGATCCAGGAATCGCCGGTACAACACGGGGAAGCATGTTATATGGAACATCGTTGATGCCAATGCGAATTTGAGCAATCCGATCAACACCAGACTTCGTTGAGCCATTGAAGTCTGCTCTCAATTTCTCGAGAATGGTAGATGATCCACCGCCTCTCCAACGTGGTGTAGATTTCTCACTTGTAGATCCAGAGCTACCATCTGCACTTTTCCCACTGGTTGGGGGCTGAGTAGCTGCTGCAGTATTCGGGACGATTACATGAACAATGAGGAATTCAAAATTGTCATGGTTTTCCTGCGAAGTGGATTTGCTTGTAGAAGATGGAGTGTGCTCCTTTATCCACTCTCGAACCTGCTTCCGACCCTGAGACTTGTATGTATCATTATCATCACACCGCAGAAACAGAATCTTCAAGTACGGTGTCTGTCTTAACCCGGGAATTTGGTGTCTGCGGCCCTTCACGGCCGAGTTTGTACTGGATCGGGAGAGTGCAGGAGGCCTGTCAGCAGCTTGGCCAATTGCCTGTGTGCGAAATCCATCATCTGCGCTGATGCCAGAGTCTGTGCTTCTTACTCTTGAGAGGTCGGATGCACTCAGATTAAGGGGCACTGATGGTGCGCTTAGTCCGGAGTCTGGATTGTGTTTGATGAGGTCGACATGGAGGGAGGATATGGAACGGAGCGGACCAGCGTGTGATTCCCAGTGTAAGTTTCGTAGAGGAAGTCGAGGTAGAAGTCCTGGCGATAAGAGCGGATATACATTATCAGGGTCGAAATATTCCACTTCATTGTTCTTAGTGAATGTAACGGGCATAGGACATTGAGAGTGTGTTACCTGTAACCTTTGAGCTTGACGATGGTTGTTCCATTGTCAATTGATCTATTGTATTGATTTATTGTTTCTAGTATGGACCGAACGCTACTGACAATCAACTCCCATAAATCATGACAATCATAAAATTCATTAATTAAGTAGAGATCATGACACTTCATTCAAGACATCGCATCTTCCATTGTGTGCTGTGAACATTATTTCGCGGTGCTCAAGGGACAGTTCGGATTCTGCCACGGGTGCGTTCTTATTAGGTTAGCCTGGAGGCATGCCAGAAAGCGGTGTAGATTTAAACTTCTGAGCGAGCTTGGTGCAAGGAATTTGAAGCGAATAGACAAACTTCAGAAAAACAAGCCCAACATCTACTAGGTAGACATCATATAAATGATTTGTTCCGAGAATGTTATTCATCACGAAATCTGTGACAGACTTTAGCAAGCCACTTATAGAGGATGACCATACCATAATTCACTGGTTTCGTGAGATTAATGGTCTTGGATAGTTGCCATACTAGGTAGCAATTGTACTCGAGATTTCGGGCATTCAAGTGAACACCATACATTTCTTTACTTTCTCAGCGTTGAATCATACATTGGCACGGTTGTTGACGTCTGAGATAGCATGCAATATCCAGCGAAATTGCTGTAGTTTGATTAAGAAACAAAGTTTATTGTCGATGTCTGCACGATGGGACATGTTATGAATGCGGAACTCGATGACAATAAACCAAACTTCAGTCGAGATACCTGGACGAGTTTCACGGAGTACTAGCTCTCATATCGAAAGGGGAACTTGAAAGCCGACATTTCGATTGTCTCTTCTGCTCATATGAAAATTTCGGCTACTTGGACGATATATATTGCATCAAACAACCAGTATTGGGTTTGATCGCCATCAAGTCTTCCACTGTTCCCAATTTTTCAGCTACGAGAGGTGCTTCAATGCAATAGTGTTTGCGTAAATAATAATCAGGAAGGCATGCGAGAACTATAATCGGTAATGTCATGTTCGTTCATACTGTGATTACTCGAGATCATTCAGCGTATCAGAGAATTGTGCACTTTGCAAGTACCAGCAAATCCGCGATTTATCACATCTCTTTGAGTTCCTTTACACACTGACATCCTTGGTAGTTGCCTACATACTTTCCCGGTCACTCATCTTAGTTCCAATAGTTCGAAATCTGAGACATCTTCAATTTTCATGCGTCTCTTGCTTAATAACAAGTGTAAACTTTTCTTTTAACATGCTTATTCAGCCTTTGCTATGCAGTTTACGGAGCATATGGAGCTTTTCCGTACCACTCATTCGAGGGAGGAACCTATCAATATTGATTAAGCTGAACTTTGGTTGTCCAACCCTAGCCTTAGACCCATGGGCTTTCCAAGTCACTAGTAATAGTTATAAATGCGGTTTGACAAATTCAAAAATATAAATTTGGGTATGTCATACCAGTGAAACAGTTCAATTGTGTTCCTGTTACTCCAATTACCTTGACTTTCCTTCCCCGCCCACAAGATGCGTTGTGTTTATCATATTACAGGTCTCTTGACCACAACTTTCTTCTCTCTCGCTAGCACCACACTTCTAGCAAAATCTTCGGCCGCGTCTCTTCCACTTCCTGTCACCGAGCTCCAGTTCCTCGGGGACAAAACCTGGGCCGAAAACATTGCCGTCCGTTCAAACGGCGAACTACTCATTACCCGTCTCGATACACCGATCCTCCAACTGCTTGACCCTTCCAACCAAACAGCTCCTATAACCCTTCATACTTTCAATACAACAACCTACATCGGACGTACGCATATTGTCTCACATCGTACTCCTCAATGTCCCTATCTATATTAATGTTCTATTTTATGTGTCTTCTCAATTCCCCTACGAGAACCTAAATTCCTATTTCTCCTCGAGGCTTCCTACAAAGGCAAATATTGACTTCACAGCTCTATAGTTCTAGGTATCACTGAAATCACACCCTTTTCGGATGTCTTCTACGTCGCCGTCCAAACACCCTACACAGCTGTTTTCACAAAGGCTACGAATTACTCTAATGCCATCTACAAAGTGGACTTGAACACCTTCTCTTCAAAAGCTGGTATCTTAACCTCCGCTCCAACAGTATCCCACATAGTCGATCTTCCAGAATCTGTTTTGTTAAACGGCATGGATACTTTAGATCCAGAACATATTCTTATAAGTGATTCAATCCTTGGTCAAATCTACAACGTCAATGTCGCAACCTCCTCTTACACCATTCCCCTTAGGCTCTCGTCTATGGCCATCCCATCAAATTCAGAAGCACATCTCGGAATCAACGGTATTCATTACCGCTCCCCATATCTCTATTTCGACAATCTCGGCGCAAGCACCTTCAACCGCGTACCTATCGCTCCAATCACTGCAGCACCGGCGAGCGATAGTGTATTACTAGTAAATGTAACGAGTCCAGATGATTTCATTATTCGTGAAGATGGTACAATCTTCTTGTGTGGCAACGATCAAGATACGCTATTCATGTGGAAACAGGGCATGAGTGAGGCTATAGCTGTAGCGGGTAGTAACACATCTACAGTACTGGCTGGTGTTACGGCCGGCGCATTTGAGAGAGTTGGAGGAAGGGAGGGGAAGAGATTGTGGTTAACAACTAGTGGCGGTGAGTTTTCTCTTTACTCTCTTGGAGGTTATGAGAGCTAGAGGGTAACTTAATGAATGCTAATACATATACATCCATAGCCCAAGCCCAGGCTATCAATGGCACGATAACTACAGGGGCTACTGTATCATATGTTGATACTGATCGCATCTAGAGCGCAATTGCGGTACACAGGAATGAGGAGGGCGTTTTTATGTTAACGCATTGCAGAGGACCAGAGGTTAGGATGTTTTGCGGAGGAAGCTACATTCAGAAGTGTTTATTATTCATCTGTTGTCTACGGAACATCAGCCAATCTCAACGAAACACCGTCAAGCAAATTGGCCAAATGAAAATTCCCGGAGTAAAGAGAATGACAGTTCAATTTAAAAATGTTGTTGGCCAATTAGTGCCTGTTACATTCACACTGCACCTGATCCAGCTTTGAATGGATAATTATTCTCCGAGATTTCATCCTATGATATTGATTCGGGTTAAAGTATTATGCAGTGTTCCTACTGCATAGTACCAACCAGATTGCTCCGATTCTCACTTACAAGCACAAGTCATCAACCAACAAACACGCAAATCCAATGTGATAGATACCTGTGCTATTATCTTTCTGCACTTTTAGTTTAAAAAAGCACTTATTCAATTAATCGCGCCAAATACTAATTATCCTCCTCTCCATTCAACCCCACCCCCTCTTCTCCCGCCCTAATCCCACCCACCACCCACCTGATCTCAATTTATTTCGCCATTTCACCATCCCACCATCCCACCATCCCACCATCCCATCACCCCTTCACACCCGGACAATCCTCCCACAAACTCAATCTTCAACCTTTACTAGTTTCTCTAACTTGTCAGAAAGCACAGGGCTAAACCTAGCAATAACCACTCTCTTCTATTCAAGTATCTAACTCTCACTCAATTAGCCTACACCACACATATACTTTCCACCATGGCATCCATGTATAAAGATGCCGTGATAGTCCACACATCGCCTTATCAGCCGCCTCCTTCAACACGCCACATGCTCAATTTATCGATTTCCTATAGACTAGTTCATGCTTTAGGATCGGTTACCAAACATAGCAGTGTTGCTAAGCGCAGCTTGGTATCTTACCCCGTAGCTAATGAATCTATGATTCAGCTGTTGTGATTAGTTTATGTATGCACATGTATGCTTAAATCTGCATCTTTATTGCCAATTTCTATCCGTTAGTGGTCTGTGAACCTAAAGTCTAATTCGGATTCTGTTAAGACTTCATCCCACTCACTGCACACACTCGACAGATCACTTCCACTCAGCTTTTAATTTCAACAATATGCACTACTCTCCATGCAAGCAAACACCAATCATTGGGCATTGTAAAATCAAAGATTCGCAGGTGAGTAAGATTTGGGCAGCAAGCTAATTTCTAGTCTCTACCCCTAGTTGCCCTAGTAAAGTAACATCAAATATCCATACACACACCTGATTGGTCCAGATAATATAAATCCCCCCAATACCCACAGCTCGCTCCCAAAGGGGAGAACGGAGTTCTCTGACTTTCTTTCCCCATTAAAAATCTTGAGACGTGAGCTCGAGAGTTATAAGTAAAGTAAGATTACCCGAATCTGCCCTACAAAGATGTGAAATAATGTATGAATATGTTCTTCCGAGGTGCTTTCCCATGTTGAATGAGATTTCGATACTGAACATCGTATCTTTAGTGTATTGATTGGGCTGTAGCCATCGGTTTGGGGTTTGCTTGAGGGATTTTAGAGACTAGGAGAGCACTAAAGAAAGCAGACGAAGGTGATGGGGTATCAATAGAGGAATACCATGACTACGGATCTACACTCCATCTTTATATTTATAGAACCTACCATCCTTCAACACCAAATCTCCTTACATGATGTTCTCAACTTATTAGGAGTATAAGTTCCCGCCCATCATACTCACAACACATTCCGACACCGCCGAATCAATTCCACCAAAAAAACGCCCCCTCCCCCCCCCCTTTACGAATCCCACCGTCCTCTTACCCCAAACTGCACCCGCTAACCATGTTGCCGAGGAACCTTTAGTACTTTCAAGGCACGGCCTAGTTTCCGTCTTCCGTTTTTTTTCCGCCAGTCGGTCCAAACTAATTATGGTTAATGGTACTGAACGAATCGTGCTATATCGTACTAATTATGAGAGTCATTGAAGAAAAGAGCCCTATATTCATTTTTTAGACATAGCGTTATGCAGAAGGAAGGATCGTGGAAGTTTGGAAGGCAAGCACGTTCAGTATAATAGGAATTGCACACCGAATTCGATATGTATTGCATTTGAATGCCCTGATATCAATTCCAGGCATTAGAACACCACAATATTTCTTGATTTTCTAGTTCAAAGTTGACCAATCAAACAGCTTATCAAGCTTTTCTTTCTTGCACATTCCATCGTGTGGCAAGTTTTACTCATCAAATCCTCAAGTTTGACATAGAAATGTTCATCAAATCATCAAAATGCAATAACTAATTGATCATCTCAAACCTCCTACTCATCCTCGACAATCCGACACAAAAAAATCAGGGTCCTTCCGCCACCTACGCTGAACGTTACATAACCAATATAGCCAAATCGTCATTTCCACGTGGTATGCCTGTTCAGTGTTGTAAATATTCATGCTGTACCACATAGCTGCCTTGCGCACCTGCGTGAGATATAGACAGAATTGTGTAATTGCGCTGCCGTCCCTCAACTTATTCAAGTGCGTACAAACAAATAAAGTAATAATTCCATCTGATCAAATCCTCCTTGTGTGAAAGGTAACAATAGGCTGTAAATACCGAGATTGGGCAAATCAATTCTCAGCCTCAAAAGTTGGACGAGAAGAAGAGGTCGTGTGAACAAAACAAGCTCTCAGCCCCTTCATCCACATTCGCTAATCCACTTACGATTTTGAGTGTTAGGGAAGCGACAATTAGGAGAATAACGAATAATGCACTCAGATGGTTATCAAGAATCTCACTCACAAAAAGTAGAAGAATAGATACCAGTGGGAAACTTTCACGACACTCTGATTACATATTTTTGGATCTTGAATGTCCCCTCTATTGACCCACGACCTCCGACGAAGTGTGTATCCGGGGAATACTGTGCATCAAATCCGATGTACGGCTTATTTTATTTCCCACTCACGAAGATAAACCAGAGAAAGTGCCGCTCTGCACAGATGATAGTAAGAAGCTGATCTTTCTTATGGTTCAACAGTTACAAAGATTTTCAGCAAATGATTTTCCAAACTCTCGCACCTCACCGCTATGTTGATTATTGTTTATTCTCTTGTTGATCCATCCCGTGGTGCTCACTTTGACGGTTTGGTGGTTTGTGCTTTTTTACTACTTCAAGGATCAATCGCAGTTCACAGTCCGTATTTTAGTGGAAGTAAAATCACGAAATCTTGGGACAATAATATTGGGAGTACATATGACCGACAATTGTCGGACCACCCACTCCGAAAAATGGCCGATGTTTGTGGTTCGCCTAAGCTTCTCATAATCTCATAATCTCATTCGTGAATCATAATAAATGGACATTCTGGTTTGTGCAAGAGGCGATTCCGCTGACAGGTCTCCTTGATGCGGCTGAATCTTTTCGGGTTTGATAATTCGAATGATGAATCACAAGGCTGTGCTGGCGATACGAAGAATTAGACTTTAAAGCACGAGGAAACGCGACGACTATGTTGTGGCAATACTCGTAAGTGATCTTGTTAATAAGTAAAAGCTTATAGCAGTGAGGTAGGAGGTATCTTGACTTGTTAACTTGTAACCCTGATCCCGTAGGCCAAGGCACCAAGGCAGAGAAAAGAGATCAACATGTTCAACATCATCATCGCTGCACCACTGCTGTCATCATACTGATAATAGCCTTTAATAGGATGGTATAAGGTTTATCACTACTTTATATTGTCTTAAATGGATAGTAGAGCCAAGGGGTTGTTTTCAGGGTCCTCTGTATTTAGTAATTTGTTTTAAATCGTCGAGAAGATTTTGCAGGGAAGTATTTCCATGGGATCGGCAACGTGAGAAAGGCGGAACATCATGGGGACACAGAATTTGTTTGATGAGCATTGAGCTTGGATAATGTATGTTCCGAGGTTTGGAAATAATGTTCGAGGAGGGGAGAGGGGTTAACAACTGACAGCGAACCCGAGTCAACTTGTCATATTGTTAGGACTTGAGATCTGTATGGCTTCATTGAGTGTTAAACTTTTGACGCTTTGAAGAGTCGATCCGATTAGAATTTGACATGAAACTTGAACAGAAGGATTGGAGCGCCTCTTCCTACTTCCGAGGAGTCATAAACGCTCGGCATCGGAAACAGTTTCATGATTTGTATCCTTAGTTTGTTGATCTGATCTTCCAACGTCTTATTATGCCGCTGTAAATGGAAATGATGATGAGCGGGGAAAATCTCACGATACTTGTGACTCGCGAGTAGTTTTTCGTAGGATAGGATACGTAGGGATTCTTATATCGGTACGTACGGCACTGCCAGTCATGTCGTTGGACCCGTACCAAATCAAAATCCCGGCGCTTCAAGAGATTAGCGGTCCTGTCTACCTTATTTGTATACCTCCTCTACTACTCGCTACTACTATAAGGGGTAAAAATGGTGGTTGATCTTCTTGAGTTGAGTGCTTAATGGAGTATAGTAATCAAGAAATGCTTGAAAGCCCTTGATGTTTTCGATGCTTAATGCTTGTGGGAGAGAGTGGCTTTGATTGATCCCGTGCGTAATTACATCATGACGACGTGGGTCCCTTTTTGTAAGTTCGGTGTTTCTAAATTTCTTGACCTACCGATGAAAAAGTGTGTTGTTGGATTGAAATCTTTTGGGAAGATTTGAGATTTTTAGTTCAGGGGTACTCGTACAAATACACTTTCGTAGATTTATGTATAGGATCTCATAGAAAAGAGAGGAGAATCGAAAGCAGGAGAAGGGGTCAAGGTTTTAAATTTGCTGGAAATGCTAGGTATATTATATGACGGATAGCAGTTTTAAGTATGAAATGACAATGATGTACAAGATAACCTCAGAATCGATAGGATTGTCTTACAAGTTACAAGCCGAGTAGGATTATGGTGTGATTTGTATTAGCAGATCTTAAAGAGGCTATTATCAATATGTTCTTGCAAGATGAAATGTTGATTTTGTAAAACTATTTCGATATCAGTTTGAAGTTGCTTGACCTTTCATAAATAATTATGACCGCTGACTTGACTAAAATACTTTACTAGGTCTTCACTTACGCCGCCCGCATAAGAATAAGTAAGGAGGAATGGAAAGATATCATCTGAAATGTCAACAACTAACTTCACTTGAACTAAGTGCATATAAACGTTGTCAGGCTCTCCATAAATCCATAATTCTTTTACGAAGTTCTTCTTGTTTTGTTCTTTGCATTGGGTCTCGCAGCATCCTACTCTATCCGATCTCTCCATATGTGCGTGTAGTGTAAGTATCATTGATTCATCGTAATGCTGGTGACATAATGGTGTTTCCATAATATTTCTTCCTAGCCTTACGATTATGTACTAGTATATCCAATACAACACTGAAAATGTTCATTTCTACTTCCCAGCAGTTTAACAAAGTCAAAGTCTGACAGTGACACACCAGTTGACCACGCGTGAACACTGAACTCTTGACTAATAAAACGTCGAACTCACCGAGACGAGCGAGCAAATTACAATCAAGTACCGAGTGCTCTTCATCTGTGTGTGCTCAAAGTCAACTGGAAAGGAAACAGGACACCCACAATAAAATACAACCCATGAAGGGATAATCCAATTTAACCTGACCCCCACTCAACTCTTTTAGGAAGACTCCCAAAATTTGCATCGACAAAAAGATTTTTTGAACCCCTTCATCCATGGTTCCTTCACCCGACTATCTGGATATCACAATTAAGGAAGCCATTTGACTCTTGCATACAGGAAGCGGACGACGGCGTTACGGCACGTTGCATCTACCTAGGAACGTCTAAACGATCCTTCCATTGCATTTTCCTCTTTGCTTTGCATGATGGGGTGGATACTTAGACATGTACACTATTTTATATTCAAGTATGATCATTGGTGACACTCCGTAGGTGGAAAAGTTGTTCCTTGAGTAACACGCACGTTCTGAACACATCAACATTTCCCTCAATACACTTCATTTACATCGCTGTAGTTTCAAATTACTTCGTAATAATGGAAATGCTGTAGTGTCACTCACAACCGCTAACCATGATGATTTAATACTTTGATCAATAATATCTACCGATTGTGCCGTATTGTGCTACGTCTCTATACTCCACCTCAAATTTGCTCCTTTAAACAATAGATAGGGTTTCTAAGTCACAACTAACGATTCAATATTCCCTTCAATACACACACACTCTCTCTCTCTCTCTCTCTCTCTCTCTCTCTCTCTCCTTCCCTCTCTCTCCTTCCCTCTCTCTCTCTCTCTGTTTTCAAAAAGTAAAGTTCTGACCGTTGTGTTAAGAGGTCCGGGATCATTCTCGGTCAGGGGTGGATCAAGCATAATTTGTTGTGGCATAATTGGCACTTCGGAATCTACCAGAGAAGTATAGCGTCACATAATCACAGGTGTTAAGATCTGCAGCGACGACGTATCCTAGTGCTTGATGGCTTTATCAGGGTCCACTACAACTTGCAAAAAGAGAGCATAGGAGCCAAGCTAGGGAGAGACACCGGGCATGGCAAGTTGAAAAAAGCTGGGAGGGGGAGAAAAAGTAGAGAAGGATGCTGCCCGCCGCCCCCTCGGTTTAAGTACTTTTTTACTTCTTTCTATTGAATATGTGAATACCTGATTATATGAATTAGACGAATGAATAAATTGTATGATACAGATACATGTGAATTTAATGTATATAGCATCAATACTCTCCGTATTCAATGTTCAAGATTCAATAGTCAGCAGAGGTCACTGAAAACAAGAATCTAATTCATCATCAAAGGAACTCTACGTCGCAGGATGATTAAGAATATGAATCTTTACCATGTTGTATATCTATCTTCTCAATATGGAAAGTGTAGGGATATACTTGAGTACGTACCATACTGAAGTAATAAGAATTATGAGAGTGATATAATCGGGGTTACTCGACGCTATCCCTTCATTACAACCTCACTTGAATTAGCTTTGTGCATACGACACAAGTACATCTTAACTTTATATTATTCGAGTTCTATATATCATCTACTGATTCAAGTCATTCCATCATGTCGTAACAGTAAGTAGTTCCAAGTACCGGTACATATCTAATATCGACTACACACCTCCTATATGAAACGAAGAAGAGATCATCTAGATACCCAAAAAGCTCATCACGCACCGTTTGATATTCATCTAATTGCTTTACTGATTATACACCATATCTACCTGAACCCTTCCCTTCAGTCTGTCCGTAGAAATAGTCCATGTTATCCAACCATATTGTGATGTGAATAAATGAAAATTATTCATTTCCGAATTGATACACCTCCTCTCGAAGTTGTATCCTCTTTAGTCTTAGTTTTCCACATTTATCTTATCCTCCATCGTACATTTATTTCCCTGAACCAAGTTAGTGATAGTAAAAGGATACCGATACTCTTTTACTACACTGGGCTGGCAAATCTTTTGGTGTCACGGCGGATTTTTTGAATGGATACACTACACAACACTAAAAGTAACCCCAATATACTCGAACCTTCCCAACCATAACCTACCACACATTACACCACACACCTTTTCCCACTGTTTTCCACCAAAAAATCTCTCTTTCGGAAGAAAAAAAAAGAGAGAGGAAGAGAAGAAAGATTCCTTTTTACAAAACATTAAAAAGAAGAAGAGATTCGATGCAAATTATTTTTGCTCGTAGCTCTTCTGAGCTTTCATCCTAAAAGAAAAGAAGAAGAAGAAGAAGGAAAAAAACAATCAAACTCCTATCAAAAAGTTTCAATTTTATTCGATTTCTCTTCTACAGCAAAAGATACCCCATTATTATATTTTTGTACTACTACTACCACCATCACTATCTCTTCGAATCCAATCACGAACATTCTCTCTGAGCCAATACCCATCGCTTTCTCTTTGGCAACACCATCCCATTATCATACAATACCACATCAGGTCTGCCAGTAAGACATCCAACTCGGTTTAAGAAGCTGTTGGCAAGAAACTTGACGTTCTGTTTAAAGCTGTACATTTCAGCCTAGTCGAGCATTCAGCTCACACCTCACAACTCCCTTTAATCATGGCTTCACCAACTGAAGCAACGGTTCCCGCCATCCCACCAACATCTTCCTTGGAACCCAGTACCGCCAATCCATCACTGGCCGATTCTCCATTAACAAACGATTCATCAAGCACATCTTCGTCAGATGCAAATGGAGGAAGCACGCCAGCAAACACTTCTGCTAGTCGTACACCCTCAATCAAGAGGCCAAAGCTTGGTACTAGAAAGTCTAGCGGTACTATAATAGTACCGCGCGAACACCCGCGCGTGGAATTAAAAGAAGGGGACGAGGTCTTCGACGAGGATGATGCAAGAGCAATGAGTCCAAGGAGGAACAGTGAGGATTTGGAGAAGATGAGTCAAGATGCCAGAGCGCAACTCAACGAGTATGTTATCCTCCCTTCTCACCCATGAATATTACAGTCCATACGGAATATCAAACAGTACTAACTCGGTACTTCCCATAAAGACACGCTAAACTTCTTCAACAATCTCTCCTCGAAATATTTAATCGAATCGAAGCTGTCAAAGAGGAGCACGATAAACTCGATAACAACAACAAATTCTTACAGAAGTACATCGGAGACTTAATGTCCACGTCTAAGATTACATCTACTGGTGCTGGGGGCAGAAAGAAATAGCCACTAGCCGTGGAAACCAAGGAAATAGAGGAGGTATGTCGAAAACGGAAGGCATCGCGGCATCAAGGCTGGTCAAGTCGAAAAAAGAATAAACATACCAAAGAGGACCGAGAGGTATGACATGATGCGCGGGACCAGGAAAAAGGCGAACCAAATATTGATACCCCTCAAACACATACGATCACACACATCCCGCTTTCATTAACGACTCATGATTTTTCTCCATAATGATCATTGCAAAGAGCTTGCAAAGAGATCACAAGAAAGATCACTTCCACCATACTACTTTACGACATTATCCACTCATTTCCTGGTCTCCACACAAACTTATACGTCTCATCTTAAATAACACAGCTGGCTGTACATCAACACCGGCATCAAATATCTGCTGCAACGACAACGACCAAGCGACTCAGGGGACGAAGACGAGGAGGCATTACAACGGCGTATTTTTCGGCTTGGGTTTTCTGGTTCAATCTAATTCATCGAACATCCTGGGAGCTTTATCCCAGAACCTCCTTTTTTGATTACTCGGTTTGGGCACTTGCTTTCGTTTTTGGCAATGGGGGGTAGGCTCCATCATGGCATTATTGGCATGGCTTGGCATTTGTGATTTTTCTTTTTGGCTTCTATGATGACATTGCATTTGGAACTGGCTTTGGCATCACTTTCATCATTTATCATCAGCGACAGGCGTTTAATTTCTTTTTTGAATTCAAATTCTTTCGTTCCTCATTTGGTATCCTCAATTCGACGAACACATACAAATCACACAAACTTTTCACGGGAGAGCAAAATCAGCAATGCTTATCTCTGATTCTGTGGACAAAGTCGCTATACAACACGATACCACACCA
The DNA here is from genome assembly GCA_004786145.1 of Botrytis paeoniae. NCBI lineage: Eukaryota > Fungi > Ascomycota > Leotiomycetes > Helotiales > Sclerotiniaceae > Botrytis > Botrytis paeoniae. Next base: position 125,918 of record PQXI01000035.1, read on the forward strand.
TACCCTCGGAGTAAACATTAGACTGGAATGCATAGGATGGAACGATTGAAACCCGGAGAAGTGGCGAGGGAGGTAAAAGAAACAGAGCTGATTCGAAGAACATTCATATTGTTATTCATGAGTGATCAGTGGGGATAGGGGGTGCAATCATGTTTCAGGGAGTAAATGGAATGGATGGGGTTCGGGAAAGGGTTTTGGAAAGTGGTTGCTTGAGGAGGAGTAGAGAGGGAAGAGAAAGTGTGTATTATAGATGCAGTACAATACAACACAACAATACAAATTTATGGTTTAATGCAATTGTGGGCTGTAGAATGTAAGTTGTGATGTTGGGTCTGAGTTCGAAGTGAGATGAGTTTCAGCCGGGTTGCATTGTTTCTGAAATGAGTAGAGTATGATATATGATATTGAGATAGCTATTATCTTGATACGTGCCAGATGAAGATACCCCTTCAAAATATGAACCTATCACCCTTCACCGAACGAAGTATCCGCACGCCCGTTTGATTAGATTTGATTTCTTTTGGCCAACGAGATGAGCCAGCCTACGGCGAAGTGAAATAAAAGTCTTCAAATATCATACCCATATATAAGCACGACTCCTCATCCTGATCTCCTCATTTTCGACACAAATAAGAGATTAGATAGGTTGCGATAAGACGGGTAAGATATACTTATGAATACTCACTTGATATCATGCACACGTACATATATTATATGTATATACCAGGTGCTTGAAGCTGTGACCGAGATATTCGAAGGAGACATGATCTTTCTTGATCCACCACATCCTATCCTATCCCATCCTAACTTCTGTCAAATCTTTCCAAACACCTTTGTTTCCTTCATTTCATCACGCTCGAAGCCGACTGCCGTCCAAAGTAAATCCTCAACTTTATCCCCTTCAGAATACTCAATTTCTTCACCTCCTTCCTAATCTCTAATCTCCAATCTCCAATCTCCAATCTATTCCTCACACCCACTTCCCCTTCTTAAAATAACCCTTCCCCTCTTTCTGCAATCTCCCCCTCGCATGTCCTTTTCCATGTCCAATTCGCATATAATTTCCTCACGCCATATTTCTTCTATCCTTCATTTAGCGAGTACACATAGTCTCACCTCTCCCAATGATTTTCACACATGAAGTATACACATCCTCATCTGCTGCCATTTTTCTTCATAACGCACAACAAGTCACATATGCCCTCACTTTTATCCTTATAGTACATACAACATAACATAATAATCGCATGTCACTCTAAAAGCTTTCCAATACTATTGAAAAATTATTGATTATTGCCGGGTATACTGCCATTCCTACTTTCCCTCAGCTAATCGAATCAACTGAATAAAACAAGTTTGAGTTCTCCACTGAAAAGAGAATAATAACAAACAGACAAAGACAGCAACAACGATATTAACAATGATAGCAATAATTGCATGACAAGAAATCAACGCATCGGAACCTCACACCATGATTGATAAAAACAAAAAAATGAATGCCAAGCAATACTTAGTCCACCACTGCCCAAGTGTCCTCCATCAAACATGATATAAACTCGAACCTTTGGCTACACATCATACCCCACATCCTCTCCATGACTTTTTTCTTTTCTTAAGCATTATCAACGGTACTTAAAACTCTTCTTTCAACATCCTTTCCCCTCCCATTAGCACTGGCATTCGATTGCCTCGAGACCTTTCTCAACGAGGGAGAGGATCTTGGCTCGTCCTCATCATCGATAGCCTTTGAGGACGCAGGAGTAACGTTCCTTTGTCTTTTAGTGCCAATTGCATTGGTGGATGTAAAGAGATTTGAAGTTCTTCTAGTTGAACCATCACTTGCAGTTCGCTGACTGTTAGTGCCAGTGATTTCCAATGGGGCTGCTGGACTTCGATTTTCATTCTCCTTATTGGTGCAACCCAGCGAAGAAGAGCTTAATCTGCTGGATTCACGAAGTCGAGCCTCTTCAATTTGAGATACTAGTCCTTCGGGTGCATCCAGTGCACCGATTGCGCGTGGTATTGGTACACGATCTACAGGGCCGACTCTGCTAGATCCTCTTTGCAAAGACGACTGTCGAAGTGAAATTATGTTTGCCGACGTCATTTCAGATCCATTCTGTGGTGTGTTAACAGGTACAGGTGGCAATAATGCTTCACAGAGAGATTCATATGCACCCATACTCTGCATGTCATTGTTTCGAGATGCCTTCTCGATTATCATAGGATCTGATACGTTTCGAATACTGCCTGCCTGTCCACTAGAATCGCTTGAAAGATCTGGCATAGAAGTATCGGTTGAGACCCCTTGACGACGCCAGCCTGCAAAGGCAGGACGTGTTGGGTCAGAAGTGAATGGGTCGAAATTTGGAGGTTTTGAGAATGGTGCCGCTGGTGGTGGCATAGAGTTGGACTGCGAAGACAAGAAACCAATGTTTTGTGACTTTCGTGGAGAATGGGCATGAGCCTCGTGATCCTCTTCAACCCGTTTCGGCAATGGATGTTGATTGTAGAGAGGTGCAACAAGAGATACCTGGCGCCACATGGCCGCATTTGGCCATGCGATCGAAGAAGCTTCCAAGACGTCTAAGAGTTGTTAGGATGATAATCTGTCATAATGGGAATTTCAATTAATAGATGTACCTAATGGAGCATGCTGAAACGAGAAAGCTACTAAGTTCTTGATACGCTCGAAAGGCATAGAAATATTATCTCTTGGAATACCTTCCGATACCACTAATTTTACACGTCCAAGGTCGTCTCCCGGATTCCAATAACTTTGCGATAGAAGTTCTCGATGGAAGGCAGGAAACTCGAGTTTTTTGCAATCTCCCTGCTTATCGAGCTCTATAGGTTGTTAGATGATGCTGGCTCTCAGTCATTTCAGTACATAGTTATGTTTATACTAGGTACGGGTGAAAAAGAAGAATGATTTTATTACCAACACTAGTTTCGAGAACTGTTGGCCAGGGGCCGTTTCGATGAAAGAGTTTGGTACTCAAACCTAGTCAGTACATCTACTTGCCTGCGACAAATGGTTGAGGCCTACCCAGCAATCTGTCCATCCACAAATACACGAGCTTCAAACATAACATGTTCCGCATGTCTACTGCTGATATGATGTACATAACGGCTGGCTTCGGGATTTTGCCAAGAATGGATAGAAATTCGGAAGGGCTCTCCAGCAGCTAAGCTTGGAATGAAACAAGTAACCGTAGGGAGTAGTAGAGCAGTGCTCTGCGAGTAATGGACTTCTGCGATTGCATCAGTTTGGAAGACATCGGCCTCCAGTTTGGAAGTAAATACTTACCGTGGTCCTGAATAACTTGACAGGAAGTTTTGAACTCTTGCAATGGGATCTTGCATAATTCATGTGGAAACATGAGAACATCCCAATTCTGATAACGCATTTTGAATGGCTCTTAATCACTAAGAATCAAATGTAAGCTGATAGGTTATGGCATAACCACAAGCAAGTATTGAAGCAAATCTTGAAAGAAAGAGAAAGAAGGGCAGCAGTGATAAGTTCTTAGATCTGAGGATAGAGCAAGAATCATGCAAGCTTTATCCAGGTAAGAGATTTGGCTAGAGAAACGATGATTTGGTAAGAACAGCGCGTTTAATTGGTTGGGGAGGAAAGAACGACCTGAATACTGGTGATTCTTATCCGCTTGTTTAACATAGCCACCAGATTTCATCAAGCTGGATACAACATCCCACGCCCTTACCTGAGAGGAAAATTTACTACGCTGTCTCAAAATTCTTTAGGAAAGGCACTATTTGCCATGATCGTAAATTCTATGGGAAAAGGCTTGGAGTTAATGAAGCTTTGAAAACATATAGTGCTTCACAATGAATGTCCCTCAGAACTTGCTCAAACTGATATTCATATGTACATAGCCGCCTTCCTTTACAATGGATCTCCAGCAGCTCTGGCCTGTTCTTCACGTCAGTAAAAAGCAACTTGTGAGACTCGCAAATATCGTAACTTACCCTGACTGCAGTTGGGCCACCCAATTCTCTCTCAAGTCCACCCTCAAATTCTCTTGGAGCTGATTGCTTATCTGGGTACATCATGCCCACGACTGTGCAAAGTCCCAATACAGATGAGACAAAAAGGCCAAGTTGCAATCCAGCAGTTCCAACCTTTTGATGTGTGTATTCTTCTGGTGAAAATACGCCCAAGATGTCATTATCCTCATGGACTGGCTCTCCGTAATTTCTTCGCTCTTGCTTATCCCACCAGTCGGCATTGGGATCACGGAATTGACGCTTGACTCTGGGTGGGTTGATATATCCTCCGTTCTTCATGCTGTATTAGTATCCATTTCAGAAATCAAAGTCGAACTACACTAACCATGCCAGGATCTTCAATATTGGTCTTCAGCCTACTTTGTCAGTCTATGCTTCCCCCGAAACAAACAACTGCGATCAAGCAGACTGACCAATGGTAGAACTGGGCCGCTGGAGGCAGCTGCCTGGCTGGCACATCTTTGTGATATGAGGGTTGATTGACGTGGGATGATGGAAGTTCGCAGTGGTCGCGCTGCCGCAATTCGTCGGGAAAACATCTGCGAGTTATTGATCAACAAGTCGAAGTTGATATAATTAGGGTAACATGTATATGGCGTACCTTGAATGAGCCTCCGCAGTTAATCGCAATTGTTTTAAGAGGTCGTCTTCTGTCACTTGTAATCAGAGGTCGACGGGATGTTACTCGTTCGGTTAAACGTTAAACTAGTGGCAGTTGGACGGAATCTCGACGCGAAGAAGGTGTATTTTCTTCGTACTTCCTTCTTCAGTACGTAATTTATGTACAGCGAACGATAAAAGCATCTGGGCATGCTCAAATTTTATATGAAGGATCCTTATGATGTACGGAACCTTACGAAGTAGTTTTACGATTTCAAATGAAAAGTTCATGAAGTTCAAGGTAGTGTCTAGCCTCCCCTCTCGTAAAAAGTATGACAACCGCGTCAGAAGCTCCCGAGAGTGAAAAAATCTTTGGTAAGGGCAATAATTGAAAATCTTCTCAACAACTTAAAATTAACATTTTTAATATCAGATATACCTCCAATTGAAGATGTGCTACAAACCCCGAAAGCGAATGGACATGCGATTGAAAATGGAGATGGAGAAGCACCCCCGAGCAAGAGGCGGCGACTCAGCAGCGAGACAAAGACTATACAGAAGCGCAAACCCGAATCGCCTCCCTGGAAAAAAGTCTTAGCAGAAGGTCCAACTTCTTTTACTGTCGATGGAAAACGCAAATCAGGTCGTGTGAATCAGATACCATTGGAGCTACAACCTCCGTCTGAGAAGAGGACAACGCGGGGTGCAGCGCAAAAGGCTGTCACCTCGAAAAGTAAACATGGAAATGTGAATGGCATTCACTCATCTTCAAATCGCGATACATCCACACCTGGAACCTCCCAAGCTTCCAAAAAGTCTACCAGCCAAAATGTATTGAAATCCCCAGTCAAACTATCAACGTCGCCAAAGCGCTCGCATCGAAAGTCCATACCTTCGGAGCAGAATTCAACACAAATACGATCTAGCAACAAAAAATCTATGGTTACTAAAGAATCACAGTCAACGCCTTCAAATTCGAGGTTGCGCCGATCGGGTCGAGCTTCTGAAGTAATTCAGAATGACCTTACGAATTTATCGCCAGCAATAGAAGCAGAGAGTATGGCAGATCAAACCCCAAAATCTACACCAACAAAAATTAGACTTCGAGTCAAGCCAGCGGCCGTCCCTGTGGTACATCCAAGGTCGCTTCCGGTACCGTCAAAGTTTGGGTCTTTCGATGAGTTTTGGGAGCAGGGTCAAAATATACCAGTAGAAGCAGGTGGCTTGTATAGCGCCGAAGATGCGGTAACTTTCACCGAGGAAGATGCCAAGAAAGAAGCCCACACAATTATACAGCTTGAAGATGCGGTGGAACGTGGTGTTTTGGGGACTTCATTAAATCGTCCTGAGAAACAAGACCCCATGCCACCGCAGTATGCCCACCAAGATCATCTTGTAAGAGCTGCTCTCCACTTTAGGATGCTCATGATCAGGGAACAAAAAGAGCATCTGAGGCTCGCGAAACAACTGGCTGAGGCATGCAGAGATGAATGGATCCGGCGACAACCAAAGTCTCATGAACAATTGGAGGCAGAGGAAAGAAGGGCGTCTGAAGTGCATTATAAAAGCGTCCTTAAGAGTCTCTTGGGTACCTGGGAAAATGTTAAAGCAGAGGTCAATCGGCGACGCCTAGTTGAATGGGAGGCACAGGAACAAGCTCGGGTACGGAAAGCTCTCAACGAAGCTGTGGACATTTCTACACAAAAGCTTCAGGCTCGCAGAGCGCAACAGGATTCGGAAGAAGACACTGAAGAGGATGATGATGAAGATGCAAATGATGATTGCGATAATGATGACAATCTAGATTCTGACCCTAGTGACGACGAAGATAATATGTCCTCTTCGGAATCGGAGGCTGACGAAGAGAATACCAAACACGAGGATGAGCAACTTACTGTCGATGAACTGCGCGAAAAATACGCCACCCTACCAGATCTTGTGCCAGCCAGCGATGACAAAGAAATGACTGGAAACGGCAGTGAAGATGAAGACATGGAAAGCGATCCTTCTATAGACATGGATGACGACACAGATTCCAGCGACGAAGAGGAGGACAGTGATGAGGAAGAGGACAATGATGTGGATGAAGGGAGCCGTGCTGATCTTCTTGGGTTTCTTTTGCCTTCCGATATCAAAGACCTTGAAACGAGGCAAGCTGAGTTGGGGCCCGTTGCAGAAGTGGTGGAAGGTATGGGCGAAGGTTCAACTCCAGTCGTACCAGACGACGCAATGGATTTAGATACCGAGGATAGTGAAGTTCCCTCCATACCCAATGGAGAATCTATACCGCCTTTAATGAATGGAACACCCAAAAAGTCACCTCTGATCGAAGAACTGTCCACAAGTGAGCATCATGATTCATCTAGCAAGGTGAATGAATTATTATCTGCACATCAGCCACAAGAGGTCTCAGCGATGAGTCCCGATCGAAGCAGCCAGCCCACTCCAAGAACAACCGAAACCAAGCCTTCAGAGGTGGATTCGGCATCATCTGTGGATCTTCACCATAGTAGTCGCCGCAACACACAGAGCGCAACTCCTCAACCTTCAAACGGACTGAAGACTCCAGTTCCTTTTCTCCTGCGTGGCACCCTTAGAGAATACCAACACTATGGTTTGGATTGGCTTGCCGGTCTTTATGCGAACAACACAAACGGTATTCTAGCGGATGAGATGGGATTGGGGAAAACAATCCAGACCATAGCCTTATTAGCTCATTTGGCCTGCGAACACCAAGTCTGGGGTCCGCATCTTGTCATTGTACCCACTAGTGTTATGCTCAACTGGGAAATGGAATTCAAGAAGTGGTGTCCAGGTTTCAAAATCCTAACTTACTATGGGAATCAGGAAGAGAGAAAACGCAAACGTGCTGGCTGGAAGGATGATGATGCTTGGAATGTATGCATTACATCATACCAACTTGTCATTCAGGATCAGCAAGTGTTCAAGCGACGGCAATGGCACTACATGATCCTTGATGAAGCTCACAACATCAAGAATTTTCAATCTCAAAGGTGGCAAACTATGCTTAATTTCAACACTCGAGCGCGGTTATTACTGACCGGTACTCCTTTGCAAAACAACTTGACTGAATTATGGTCCTTACTCTACTTCTTGATGCCCTCGGATGGAAGCGAGCAAGGTGTTGGTGGTTTTGCAAATTTGAAGGAATTCCAGGACTGGTTTAAGAAGCCGACGGAACAAATATTGGAGCATGGCAGGGAGCAAATGGATGATGAATCGAAGGCAATCATTAGCAAACTTCACAAGGTTCTCAGGCCTTACCTTCTCAGGCGATTGAAAGCAGATGTCGAAAAACAAATGCCCGGAAAGTATGAGCACGTTGAGTTTTGCCGTTTGTCCAAAAGACAACGTGAGCTCTACGATAGCTTTCTAAGTCGAAACGATACCAGAGATACCCTTGCATCGGGTAATTATCTTTCCATCATCAATTGTTTGATGCAACTGCGAAAGGTTTGTAATCATCCGGATCTCTTTCTAGATCGACCCATTATGACTTCTTTTCCAATGGAAAAGTCTGCAATCACCGACTTTGAGATTAAGGATCTTTTAGTTCGTAGAGAAATGTTCCGCCAGGAACCTATGTCTAGAGTTAGCTTGGATTTCTTGAATCTCGTGCCCGCGAAGCATGAATACTTGCCTGGCATCTTGGCCTCCGAAATCAACAGACTCAGTGCCCGGCGTGCCCTAGAAGTAATGAGGGAGGCTCAGCGTGCAAGAGCCCAGAATGCATTTACCAACCTCGACCCTTCAACAGTCAAATCAAATCTGGTGTATTTGGAAAGTGCTTCCAGGTGGGGACGATTCGAAGAGCTTCAGCATTGCGTATATCTCAATGCACTTCGACGACAACAAAAACCTATCTATGGTAGTTCTCTCATTGAACGTCTAGATCTTCGTCTTGATCAGCGTCCACTACAAGCGAAGCCTAAGCGACGAACCAAGTTGATAGAATGGTTGGAGGAGTCTTCGCCGATTATGCGTTCAATGGTTCCGACATTTACCTCACGATCTCAAGCCCTACATACAACCATCCAAAAATTTGCTTGTGTAACTCCACCTGTAGTTGCGCGAGACATGAACTCAGTTATGTTCACACCTAAAGGTGTAAGTAACTTTCAAAGCACCGTCGCCACTCAAGAAACCGATCCATTTCATGAGGCACGCATGAGACTATCCATTCAATTTCCGGATAAGCGTCTTTTGCAATATGACTGCGGTAAATTGCAAACTCTGGACAAATTATTGCGTAAACTGCAAGCCGGCGGGCACAGAGCACTAATCTTCACTCAAATGACAAAGGTGCTTGATATTCTTGAGCAATTTCTCAATATTCACGGACACAAATACCTACGACTTGATGGAGCTACCAAGATTGAGCAACGACAGATTCTTACGGATCGCTTCAACAATGATACTCGAATTCTTGCTTTCATTTTATCCAGTCGCTCGGGCGGTCTAGGTATTAATTTAACGGGTGCGGATACTGTTATCTTCTATGATTTGGATTGGAATCCAGCCATGGACAAGCAATGCCAAGATCGTTGCCATCGTATTGGACAAACACGAGATGTTCACATTTATCGTCTGGTCTCAGAACATACTATCGAAGCCAACATCTTACGCAAAGCAAACCAAAAGCGTATGCTTGACGATGTCGTTATCCAAGAAGGAGAGTTTACCACGGACTACTTCAACAAGATGAACGTACAAGATGACATTGGAGAGGAAGAATCTAGTCTTACGGATGGTGATGCAGCAGCTAATGCAGCCATGGATCGAGTTTTGGGTGGCCCTGACAACGACAAAGATGTTCGACGTGTTTTCGCTCAAGCCGAAGATCGCGAGGATGTCGCTGCAGCTAGAGTCGCCGAACGAGAAATTGTTCAGACCGACGCAGCCGATTTCGATGAGAACGCAGCTACAGCATCTGCTACTCCAGGTGGCACGGGAACTCCTGCAGAAGGTGGCCCAACTCCTGGTGCCGACGGAACACCTACCGTTGAGGACCTCATGGAGATTGATGAAGATGAACTCAATGCTTGGGGCCAACCAGTGAAAGCAGCGGACGAATACATGCTGAAATTCATGTCTGTTCAGCTAGCAAATGCACCCATTGAGTTGCCAAAGGATAAGAAGAAGGGCAAGAAGGGCAAAGACCATCGAGATCGTCATAGACGAAGATGAAGAAGTCTGTTCACTTGGGAACGATTCAAACGAAACTAAGCAAACTACTTTGTAATTTATTGATTTACCAAATATTCATAAGCGCGTGTTTTACTAGAACAGGATTCAATGTGTATATGAGGAAAAGGACGGCGTTGCAGCGAAATGGAAAGAAAGTTTTATTTTATTTTAGGTAGCAATTGCATTTTATGCATGAGATGGAGTTTTATGGCGAATGTTAATCATTGCGCAGCTTTGGTTTCATCGATTTGATATGAGGGAATTGGAATTGCAAAAAGGGAGGAAGGAGGGGTCAGTGGATGATAAAAAGGATTAGGGGTTTTATGTAAAATTATACGTAGTACTCACATTCGAGATGATAGGAATAGAGAAGAACTCAACTTTGAACATGTGATGATCGAGAGTAAGTAGCTGGGTAGTATTTAAGTGATGTGTGTAGTTGATAGTTGGTAGTGTAATGTATTGGATGGTTTGGAAGGCATCTGGTATATACGAGTACATATCATTGATATATTACTGGGGTTAAACGAGAGGGTACTTTTGAATTGATGTATGTATTACCTAGATATATATTGCTAGGTAGGCCTATATATATATTTCCTATTATCTAGGTACGTAATCAATGTATTATTCGATATAAAAAATCTGGAATCTGGGATTATCGCTCATAGTTGGATAGTACTTTGGACTCGACTATCTTCCCAAAGATGAGTAATCAATGCATCTGTGCAATGTAGATCGCGATGACTTTATCGGATCGGATATAAGACGCTTAAACGGAAGAGGTAGCTTTGAATCTTTGATCCCAGCCTCTTTTCTTTCCCACCTCTTTTTAGATCTCCTCTGAGCCAATCATTTCCATCAATACACATGGATATCGTACTATCGTCGAATTCTTCATCGGACTAATGCCGGTAGCTTAATAGGAATGGTGTGTGCTTACCAAGTGCATACTCGGGTTCGCGAAGATGATGAGATTTCTTGTTGCTATGTAACGTAAAGAAATTAACATTATCTAATCATTTGATGATAAGTTAAATATCTTCTTATAACCATAAGTATACATACATCACATCATGTCAATTATATACCGTTGATTATATACCGGTCCTTCAATTCGGCTTCCAGTCCCATCCTCTCTTTCCTTCCTTCCGTTGCGTTGTGTGGCACGGAGATATCTCCGCTTCGATAACCTTGAAAGCCTCATCCGAACATTCCGACTTCTTTGGGGGTCGACTGAGCTGAAATTGGAGTAAATAAACTTCATTGCAACTACAGGATTTATTTATTATTTTTCATTCATTGGTAGTTCTTCATAGCTATCAAAGATATCATTATACTATACTACTGTCATATCTATCATATCGTCTCACATATTCAACAAAGTTTCTCTACAGATTGGCTGAGACATCGGAAACCTACCTTACTTAACTTTGACATACACGAAAAAGAAGATCACGAGACATCAGTACTCTATTTCAACACAATTACATATCAAACCTAATTCTACGATATATATACCTGTCCCTGTAAAGGGACTATATAAAACACTCCAGATTCTACTCGAATAGGGAACAAAATGAACGCAACGTCCTCTCTCAATTTCCCAATTTCAACCACCATTTCTCCAGCACTCGAGAAATGGGGTCACGAGACCATTAGAGCTACTGCTTTCTTTCTCATACCCACCGAAATTTCCTATTTCTCCATTTATTTCTTGCTCAAGGGGCAATATGGAAAGTATAAGAAATTATCAGCGTTATCTTTAGTTACATTTTGGTTGAGTAGTTGGATGAATCCGATTTCTTGTGGACCGGTAGCTGCGTTGAGGAATTTCGCTGGTTCGTATCTCACATCTTCACAGAATCGCGTGAAGAAATCAATAAAGCTACAATGTACTGATTCCGTCTAGTTGCAATTGCGACCCTCAGAATCTTGGATATATATGCTCGACACCGTTCACTTCCTCAACTCAGAAATGATCCGCCAACATGGAAACACGCACTTCTTCTCCTAACGGAAATGCGCTATGAATCCTTTACTCCAAATTTCGTTCGTGTTCCTCGATCCCAGGAAACTTTCAATGAACCGTTGCAATTCGCAATCCACGTTGCCATCTTCTGTGCTTTGCAAGCGTTACCACAGGATTGGGCATTGGTTTTGGCTTTTGAAGTTCAATTAAGTATTTACATTATCTGGACTGCTATTCAGTTACTAGTAAGGTACAAAGGTAGTCCAGCCCTTTTTGGAAGATTGTATGCTGTAGAGAGTTTAGGAGATTTCTGGTAAGTCATCTGATTTCCAAATTTGGAAACTTTGAATTAGGAACACAAAACTAACAATCCCAGGTCAAAAACATGGCACAATGTATTTTCCGCCCCCTGTGCCTCTCTCGCCTACGATCCCATTCGTCAAAATCTCCCAAAACTAGGAGTTTCAATCCCAATCGCTCGATCGATGGGGATCTTGGCTGCCTTTTTCCTAATGGCGGCTTTTCATGTTTATGCTTTGGCTCCTATGTTAACAGATAAAGCGCTTTTCCGCATCGGAATGTTCTTTGTGCTGAATGGCTTTGCGACGGTGGGAGAAGCGATGGTTTGGGGAAGAAAAGATAGTTGGGTCAAGACTGGCTTGGCGTGGGTGACGGAAATGAGTTTGGCGGCTTGGACGGCGGGTGCGTTGGGGATTCCGAGGGGAGTACATGGTATTAAGTGGAGGGAAATTTGTGAGGTGAGGATTTAGTGGATTGTTGGGTTGGGGTTGCGGGAAGAGTATCTTGATGAAATGATGAAGTACTATGCTTGGAATTGTCTTTGGACGATAATCCGGTTGGTATGGGAAATGCAACATAATGAAATGAATATGAAAATGAATAACAACACAGATATGAATAAGCAACTATGATTTTCTAAGTTCTTAGCCATTTTCTCAGCGATAACATTCTCCTCATCATCCCCGAGATGCACGCCAAGCATTCAAAATTCCCTCACAATCCCCCAGCTCCCCTCTCACTCTCCTCCCACAAAATTCGCCACTGCTCCATTTCCTGCTCCAGATTCTCTATCTTCTCTGCCATTTCCTGGCTTTTCTTCTCGGCTTCTCGTCTGTTCGTCTCCGCTTCGGAAATCTCTCGCTCTTGCGTGTCGATAAGTTCTCGATACCAGGTTATGGAATCCATCATTTTTTCTAGGGCGTGGGTTAGTTTTTGGAGGGATGCAGTGTTGGTTTTTCGCTCGTCCCTGCTTTCGCGGTAGAGGGTGTAGAGAGCGAGGAGTCGTGCGGTTTGGTCGCTGTTGGATTCGGTGAGGAGGGAGGTTTGGAGGAGGAGGAGATCGAGGGTGCAGGTGCAGGTGCAGGTGCAGGTGCAGGTGCAGGTGTGCTGGGGGAGTTGCTTGGCGGAAGTGATGTCAGGGTTGGAGGGAGAGTGGCTCGGAGTGGTTTCGGATGGGTATCCGGATGGGATTTCCGAATTTTGAGAAGCCTGTGGAAGGATGGGTTTGGAGGGGGTGCAGGCGGGTCGAGAGTATCTTTCGAATAGGTCAGTTTTCCGGGGGGTGAGGTAGCGGTCTCAGCCGATTCCGAGTGGGAAGTTGGAGTTGCGGGGGGGTTGTGGAGGGGGAGAGGTAGGTTTCTTGCTTAAGGAATTAGGATTGGAGTGGAGAAATTTTTGGACGGTAAAGGGGGGAGATAAAGTGTCGGTGCGTGTGAGTGGATTGCTAGATTGGCTATTGAGTTGGGTGTTTGAAAAAGGAGTTTCTGATGATGATGGTGCTGATGATGACGATGGTGATGATGCTGGCTTGCTCTGCAGTGAAGGGATTGGAGATTAGTTATTCACTTCTCGGGAGATATGAGAGAGAAAGGGAGAAGGAAGAGAAGGACAAAGAATGAATACCTCAATCTCACTACTACTATCATCATCATCGTCGTCATCTCCATAACTAAGCTGATATCTTGCCATTTCGCAAACGATTTCGTATATGAGATTAGATAATACAGTGGTAATTTATGTATACTCCGAAGTATAATAGAATGAGCAACTATCAACAATGTGAAAAGTTGTGAGAATGAGGAGGGAGTTATATACACTATGGATATTTCCAGAAGATAGGCATAGAAGGAAAGAGAACATATGCAGAGTGTGTATTCTCACTCATGTATATATTCCGCTTGATTCTTCTATGTGTACCTAGGTATAATGAGGAGATTGAACGAGATACTTCTAGATTACTATTGCGTTACGCTTTGAGGGAATGTGTTGTATGTTCTGGTTTCATCTTGAGATATCCTGAGGAACTTTTGGTGTTTGGGGATGAGAATTGAAGGGAATATTGTGGATAGGGACTTATTGATGGACTGTTGTATCTCGCGTTGTTCTATCGCCTTTTGAGGTCTAAGATACGATAGTCATGTCCATGCTGTGAAATAAGATGAGATACATTGAGTTTAATTATATTAGATGGAATACACATAGGTACTGTGATAGAGAGTAGAGATGTAATAACGCAAAATCATAGTATTCAAGCGAAATACCTACGCGATAGACGGAATCAATCGTAGATTGTCTGCTATGAATTCGATCAATGAATGTTGATTTCCAAATCGAATGGGGAAAATGACGAGCTTCATTGGATGTGACGCTTCAAGAACTTGATTCACGATGACTCATCATCTCCACCCACTTCTCTGTCTGCCCACCTCTTAAGACCATCCTTCCCTCTGGACCTCCATCACACATTCCCTACCATAACTTCCAAATCCTCAAAACTTCCAAACCCCCAACCACAAAAACAAAAACACAACCTAAAATGTCCACTCCCACTCCTCCGCATCCCCGCATCGGCGTAGGGATCTTCCTCCTGCACCCCACCCATCCCCTGTCCACCCCCGCCTCGCCCATCTTCCTCATGGGCCAACGACTCGGCTCGCACGGCGCAGGCATGTGGGCTCATCCGGGAGGCCATCTTGAATTCGGCGAGGAGCTTGAAGAATGCGCTATACGAGAAGTGGAAGAGGAGACAGGATTGTGTTTGAGGAGGGAAGATGTACGGTTTTTGACGGCGACAAATAGTGTTATGGAGGGAGATGGGAAGGAGGGGACGAAGGAAAGGAAACATTACGTGACGATCTGGATGGTGGGGAGATGGGATGGGAAAGGAGAGGGGCCGAGGAATTTGGAGCCGGAGAAGTGCGCGGGCTGGGAATGGGTGCGGTGGGAAGATATGAAAGAATATGGAGAGGAAAGTTGGGAGAGGAAATTATTTCAGCCTGTGAGCGATCTTTTAAGGACTAGGGGGGAGGTGTTACCTCCAAGTTTTGAGTGAGGGGTCGAGGTTGAAGTTTGAGATGATAAATTTCAACCGCAAGCCTCTGGATTATGAAAAGGATCCTACAGACGTCGAGAAATATTCAGTCTGAAAGGATATTAAAACCACACATAACGTAATGCAGCATAGAAATACTGATTACTAGAAGCTAAATACTATCAACTGGTGCGCCGCAAACGCATATCCAACGAGAATTTGGTGAGTGAAGAGATTGTCTTGAACATTTCTGTCAGTCCAAGATGTCAATCCTGATGAGTAAGTATCCGAGCCTGTGATGACATTTAACCAGAATAAGTTATGTAGAAATAAATCTCTTATTTACAGTACAAACTGACCAAGGAAACCAATGATATTTCGAGCAACATCTGGAAATTCTTTGTTGAATAAAGAATATTCCGTCATTTACGTAGATTGAGTTTGCTTTTGAATTCAGAAATCATGAAAAATGACAACTAGCAATCAAAGGTGATGTGACGTTTCAAAACACGCAAGGTAACTTTCGAGAGACTTTCCAACATCCAGTTGCATTCTTATAGACTAACTTAGATACTTCTAGCAATATCGGCAACGTCCTTGGCATTCTCGATATCCCAGCAAGCATCGCTCGCTTCCTTCACGGATTCGCCTAAAATACCGGTGCATTGGTCTACGAACTTCTGCTGTAGCATTTGGTCATCCAATGGTACCTCCATACTTCCAATTGCATGCTTGACGTGTTTTTGAAGTTCTTTCCCATTCTCGTATATGATCGTTATTATTGCTTCGTCAGCACCCAAACTACTGTCAGCTACAGCATTGACTCTATCGCGGATAGAAATAACTTCTTGGCTTTGAACTACGTGGTCCTCGTATTGACTCGGAGTTCCTTTTCCAAATAAAAGACCTATGGCAGCTCCGTGATAAACGCTAAATTTGCCTTCCAGTCCATCTCGGGGCTTCTTCTTTCCAGTGAGTTCTAACACTAGAGGATGGACTTTCGCTTCAATAGATTTGATGTCCTTAGCACTCAACTCAGCACCTTCTACGTCAAGCTTA
Organism: Botrytis paeoniae; assembly: GCA_004786145.1. Taxonomy (NCBI): domain Eukaryota; kingdom Fungi; phylum Ascomycota; class Leotiomycetes; order Helotiales; family Sclerotiniaceae; genus Botrytis; species Botrytis paeoniae. The sequence goes on from PQXI01000035.1 coordinate 142,120, forward strand.
AGCTGAGAGCAAGCATCAATAATAGGATGAATCACGATCCCACATGGAAATGGTTTGAAGCTATTTCTTAAAATCTCCCACCTTCCAGGCCTTTCTGTAATGGGCAGACCAAAGGCATCATTAGTTCCCAACCATTTCGCTAGACTTTCTCCAATATCTGGCTTTGCAACACCAACAACGTTAGCCCAGCCTCTCTTAGCTTCTAAAGCCTGTTCACTACTAGTGTAACCACCTTGAGCCAACACCGCAGCCATAAGACCATTTTGAGCTGCACGACCGGGATGAAAAGCCTTGGTGTGTGACCCAAACATTTCTCTCAAGCCAACAACTTGCGTTGCGGCGATTCCTAATGCATGCGTTGTCTGATCAATAGGAAGATTTAGTAACTTCGCGACAGCTGCTGCAGCACCGATAGAGCCTGTCGTGGATGTGATGTGCCACCCTGCATCGTAATGTTCTGGCCAGACTGTCAGACCCACTTTACATTCCGCCTCAATGCCCACGATCAAAGCGAGTAGGAATTCTTTTCCCGAGAAGCCACCTTTCCATTCTGCAACTGCAAGAAGTGCACTAGCAACTGGACCTGTGGGATGAATAATGGTATCGAGATGCGTATCATCGTAATCGTGCACGTGAGATGCTATTCCGTTCAACAAAGCTGCATGCTGTGCATCGACACGACGAGATCCTTTGTGGCCAAGCAATGACGCCGAGGGAGTACCAAAGAATGGAGACAAAGAAGTATACTTTCATGAAGATTTAGTACATTGAATACGTGGAAACATGGAAGCTAGAGATGGAAACTTACAGCTATAGTAGTTGCTGGATGGTCACTTCCACCAATTGCGCATCCTGCCCAATTATAGAAACTTCGCACAGCAGCTCGGATGACATCGGGTGGTAAATCGGAATATTTTAGACCATGTGCCCAAGATGCCAAATATGCTGTAGCCATTTGATCCGATCTTATTAAAACGAATGGCGGAGATGCTTCGGAGATAAAAGTATGAGGTACTCGGTATCACTCAAGAGAAGATCTAATATTCAGACTATTATGAGTATACTGAAATGGCCAAGAAACTAATGATTGGAGAATTAGATATCTATGGTTGGATATTTTGTCGAAGCTAGATTGGAAAGCTGCATGAAGGTTGTTTCTTGAAGTAGTTATTAGAAATAGACGGAAGAACAGTTCCGTATAGTTCAAAGGTGGATAGGGAAACCCTTGAAGCTTGTGGCCAAAGTGACGTTTTCTCGGCTAGGATTAGTCGACCCGCGTTGACATGCGGAGAAGTTATCGAAATGGTGGGTGCCCCACTCCACATAATAGGTGAGGAAGAAAGTGTGAAAAGCTTTCTTTCCAAGCCTTGTAGTCGTTTATTAACGCTTTACATGTTGCATGCATATTCTTCAACACCCACTACTTCAACAGTATCAATACTATTGGCCGCATGAGCTTCAAATATATTATCTGTGATAGAGAGAAGAACCTGATGTGCTTCAGACCCATTGTAAAATCCATTAAAGCGTAAAGTGCGGGGTTAAGCTTGCATATGGAAAAAATTCCCCTTAGCTTTTCAGAAATACACTATGATAAGAGAAAATATCAAAAGAAGTACCAGGTATTCACACACCAATGTAGTGTCTTGAGATCTACCTTTGTATGTGAACCCTTTTTCTAGATATATATTTGATGATCAGAACATTACGTAGCTCTCCTAGTAAGCAAGCCATCGGCTGTAAGTAGGCGACAACAAAAGGCTATCACTATAAGAAGACCATTTAGGAAGGGTCGACACTTGAAAGATAAAATATCATCGTCAAAGCTAGGTGACAATTGAAACTTGCCGACCTACATAAATATCCTTCTTACCTACGCTATCATTACCCTAGCATCCCATTGCATCTGTAATTCAAACCACTTGTCGTTTCCTGGAAACATGACAAAATTCTTTGGTCTCCGAGGTCAGGCACTTCATCGAGCAATGATTTGGGCCGTCATTATGCCTGCTTATATCCTGTGAGTACAGAACAAATCGAGAATGAAAGCTAAATTACATTACCTAATATTGCTAAAATGTAGATTTGGGTACAACAATGCTGTGAGTGCTGCTACTCTCCACTAAAAACATCAAAGCCTCAGACAGAAACATGGCATGACGATGCTGAACCCTTTAGGTCGCTGGTGGACTACTTAGTCTACCCGCCTGGATCAAAACTTTTCCAGAGCTCAACACCCTTACCGTCATAGGCACTCAGAAAACCAACAACTCTCGGTTACAGGTAAATTAAGGCGAATACTTCTCATACCTTTACTTTGCCATTGACTTTTTCAAGGGAACTGTCGTTGCTCTTTATACTCTTGGATGCTTTTTTGGGGCCTTGTCCTGTATCAGAATAGGTGATACTCTAGGTCGCAAACGAACAATCATGCTTGGAGCAGCAATCAACATAATTGGCGCTATCCTTCAATCTTCATCTTATTCCCTAGACCAATTAATCGTTGGACGTCTTGTTTCCGGCTTAGGTTTTGGTGCTTTGACAGCAACCGCTCCGAATTGGCAATCAGAATGTTCCAAAGCGCATCACCGTGGCTCGGTGGTGCTTCTTGAAGGGTTGTTTATAAGTGCAGGTTTAGCGACGGCTGCTGTTGGTCACCCTTTTCTCTTTTTCGCGACATCTATTTTACTCATATGATCACGGGACAGAGAAGCAACAAAAGCTGACTTCAATCAGTGGGTAAACTTTGGAATGTCTCATTTGTCCGGAGGAGTCACTTGGAGATTTCCGCTAGCACTCTCCATAGTATGGTCCATTGTCGTACTGATTACCACGCCACATATGCCAGAGTCTCCTCGTTGGCTGGTCAAGAAAGGGCGAACAGACGAAGCACGGGAAGTTGTGTCAGCATTGGACGATAAGCCCATACACTCAGCTCAAGTACAGGCCGATATAGCAGAGATTGAAGAAGGTCTTGCGATCACTGGAAATGGCTCATTTCGTGATATTTTTTGCATGGGCGATGAACGCCTTTTCCACAGAGCTTGTCTTGCTGTATGCGGACAAATGTTCCAGCAAATGAGTGGTATAAACGCTCTCGCTTTCTATCAAGCTACCATTTTTGAGACTGGCCTCGGGTTATCAGCACAAACGTCTCGTGTTCTGAGTGCTTCCGTCTTCACTTGGCAGACCTTTTGTTCCCCGATAGGAGTTTTAACAGTTGATCGATTCGGAAGGAGAAAGCTGATGATGTTTGCCGCGTTTGGAATGGGATCCTGCATGGCGATTATTGCCGGAACATCTTCCCAAATTACTAACACCTCATGTGTCATCGTCGCTGCAGTATTCATTTTTATGTTCTCATTATTCTTCCCTACCGGATTTTTAGGACTGACTTTCCTCTATGCTTCGGAGGTTGCACCGCTGAGCGTTCGAGTTCCTATCACTGCCATGTCAACAGGTATTTATCCGACAGGAACCACTATTTGCGTTTGTGTTGACTAAATGTTGTAGGAAGTGCATGGATTTTCAATTTCATTGTCGCAGAAATAACACCGGTAGGATTCGCTACTATAGGATGGAGATACTACATTATATATGCTTGTATAAATCTCTTCTTGATACTCCCAGGTGAGTAACTGTCCAATTGATGGAGGATAGAGGCATACAATGCTGACTCTGCTGATAGGTGTATACCTTTTCTTTCCCGAAACCAATGGTCGTCATCTCGAAGAGGTTGATCAAATATTCCTCCGGAGCAAAAATATTCTCGACACGGTACGAGTCTCCAAATATATGCCCAGAGGATCTATTAGCTCTACCTCCACTGGTGGGATCGAGAAGAATGAAGTTATCCTGGTTGAAAGGGTGGAAGAAGCTGTTTGAAGTCTTTATGCTTGGCGCCAAGTATCACAACAGCTCTTGTGATCTGAAAGATCTCAGACATCCAGCTGGTTTGTCAAATAGGTGTAGCACTGCCGGTAGCAGATACTTGAGAATGTGTATGATAAGAACCTGAATATCATCCTTGAACATCTGGTATACAAGTCCACTTAGACTTAGATTGAAATTGGTCGAATAAAGCAAGAAATGAATGAATGTAGATTTCCTGCTTTGATGTACTGTCCAAGATCCCTCATGTTTGACTGCTGCAGGACTTCAATAGAGAGCTTAAAAGGTGCACAATGCTGACGTTAGATGTATTGTGCAATGTTTGGAAAAGATCGCCCCAGATGATATCGAGGTTTGCAGGTCAATGGAAATCTTTACAACTGGAACTACCACGCGTAACTACGAAGTACTTGAGTTGTTGGCCTCTGACTGTTTCACTTATGGCTGCTGTGTAACCCGCAAATTCTGTGCATTGCATGCAAGAGTGATACACCACGATACATATCTTCGACAATGTTTCCTGATATATCGTAGCTTGCGATGATGGATTAATATATATTCCGATTATTATTCACCATAGAAACTTTAGTTCTTCTAACCTCAATCGCAAGGCATTCAATTATTCACTTTGTCTTGTCTTTGGTGTGGCCCCAAAAAAGCCGAGAACAGGCAGAATAGAGGGGCGTCGCGTTGTCAAACTTCTGAATGATACATACATCTTGCATTATTTTATTTCTTCACAACTTCAACTTCTTAGAAACCATAAATCTGTCCCTTTGAAAGTTTTCTCCAGGCTACAAGAATCTTTAGGATACGTGGTCGTGAAATATCCAGCAAAATCGTACAAGGTGTGCGTCATTTCGTCTGAAGCAGGAAGGTGAGGGGTATTATAAATAGGTGAATGCCATCCCACTAATCACTCTGATATCTAGTACCTCTTCATCTCCGCAACACATATCCTTCTCTGAAAGATCTCTCTATCCGTTTTATTATCTACTACGAGCTACGAAAGCTACTCCTCTGCCAAAGGAGTAAAATCAGTATAAGAGATAGAAATAGCAAGTCATGACATCGGAATTCTTTGTTTCCCTTTGGGAATCCATCTTCACACCTGGTCCAACTCCCGTCCTCCTTGCTGCAACCAATGCCACGTTCGCAGCCCTGCAACTAGTGTTCTTATCCCTCTTGATCGCTACATATAGTATCCATTTCGTGATTCTATCGTTTCTTTGTGGCGGGTTATGGTGGGCTATAAACTGGTTCGCCGCAGAGTTGAAGGCGGTGAAAGAGCAAGAGGAAGCACGAAAGAAGACAGAAGCGGGAGCTGGAGGAGACGCTAGTGATACGGATGTAGAGACTGTTGTTGATGACGATGGTCCGCCAGGAAGCAAGGAGGTCGAGGTCTTGGAAGTGAAGGGGGAGTTGAAGAGCAGAGCACATTCTATGGGAGGAGGAAATAAGAGTGAGCCCAGTACTGAGGATGAGTGGGAGAAAGTTAGTGAGAATGAAAAGGATAAATAAACACCACAGAGGGGAATTGTTGGAAATGATGGCACAATGTCCGATGGAAAGATGGGAGCTTGAGGAAATACCCGGTTACTTAGATGATCATTGAATGTTGGTGTACCTGAAGTACAATGTTTGAAATTTATACAAAACACTATGGATACCCCCAAAGCGTACTGCAATGTATATTATTTTCCACTATTTGAATTACTTAGGTAGAAATTTCCCTTTCGTTCACTCCCCCTCCAAATCCGAGCTGGATGCTCCAGCTTTACGCAGAGAAATTGTGGCCTTAGATATCGGGCCCCAAAATCATTTCGAACCTCGCGATAAAAGCTTCAAATGCTTTATTTATGTATAGGCCCATCAATCGACCTCACGATCCACTATCAACCACCAATATACATCAACAATAAAACCGGCATTATGAAGCTCGTCAGGTAAGTCTATCCCTATCACTATAAAGCCTTTTAATTGGCACGCGCTGAGCTCAAATTCTTTCTCAAGGCTCCCATCTGAATCTCCTGACTGACTTTCTCCTTCCATGGTAGGTTTCTCATGAAATGTGCGAACGAAACGGTCACTATTGAGCTTAAAAATGGTATGAATATTATCTGCTGTTCCCGAGATCTTTCCGCCGCCAAATAATTGTCTATTAACAAGCATACTAGGCACAATCATCCACGGTACCATAACTTCCGTATCTCCTCAAATGAACACAGCTCTCCGCACTGTCAAGATGACGCCAAAGAATGGCACATCTCTCACCCTTGATACCATCAATCTGCGAGGTTCCACAATTCGTTATTACATTCTGCCTGATTCGTTACCGCTTGACACATTGTTGATAGACGATGCACCAAAGCCAAAGAACAAGGCGAGAAAGGAAGCTGCAGGCACTACCGATACTAGAGGCGGTAGAGGTGGTAGAGGCGGACCTAGAGGTGGACGAGGTGGAGGACGAGGAGGTGGTGGTGGATTCAGAGGAGGAAGAGGACGAGGCGGTGGAAGAGGATTCTAAGGATTGCATACAATGGGCGGATGGGAAGTTCGATGATCATTATGACGGTAATGGCGGCAAGTCGAGAATTTGGAATGAGAAGATTGTATTAAGAATGTTTGCTCTACTTGGCTATACAGACGGGAGATGATTAAGGGAGAAAGAGAGTGCCATGCATGCACAGCTTGTGGGAATATTGGCGTTTCGAGTGGCATATGAAAAGCAGCTAAATCGATCACTTACGAACGAACAATGGGATGCCTTATCCATGGGCTTTGAAATACACATGGGCTTTTTTGACCGCATCAAAACGATATGGACGAGTGCTGGTTACGTTGATTTCAGGAGGTGTTAGGTGGCATGCGCCAAATCCTAACAATTTGCAATTTTTCCCATCCCCCAACCTTTCCACTATTACTAACGGTTTCCGCTTTCCACTCGTCTCCAAAACCACGTATTCGTTGTTTGACATCCTCGGGTTTGTTCTGCGCGCAGAGCAAGATGTACGCACAACCTCTCTCCTGGTTCAGAACCTCCGGCAAAGCATCGATTAGCCGATCCGTAATCTCCATACCATCCACTCCGCCCGCATACGACAAAGCTAGTAATTTTGAGTCCCCTTCATATGATAATGACCCATCCTCGTTTCCTGCCCCAGAAAGCTCTGGTATAGGCACATCCGGACTTGGCACATATGGCGGATTAAAGATCAATACATCTGTCATTCCAGGCTTTAAAGAAGTTCCTAAATTTCCCACCACATTCCCTAGATACGATCCATGTGAAATGTTTTGTGAAGCTTGTTCCTTCTCCGCTACTCTTACTGTTTCCTGCGTAGCCTCACATGCATAGCGATTGACATCGACGCCCGCTGTGAGAATATCTGCTCTGCCAAATATGATTTCTGCATGTGCATGTACAAAGGAGAGAACAACCCCAGATCCAGTACCAATCTCTACTACCAATGGAGAGGGCGATATTGAGCTCTGTTCGCTTTGAGGAAACCGTTGGCGCAGAAATTCTTTTTCGCTCGCGGAGGATAAGGTGTCGAGGAGTAGGAAGGAATCTTCGGCAGGTTCGTAAATTCTATCGAAAGACACATGTGAGGTATCGGGAGTTGGAAGCATTTCTACCTTGTTGGCGCAACAGAGTGCGTGTAAGTGAATGCGAGAAGGCTGTAACTGAGATGGCAACAAGCGGAGCCGTGAAAAGCTCAAAACGCCTTGTCGGGAGACCTTTATTTTTCTTTCAAAATCACCGGGACAGTTTTTTTCGAGATCGCAAAATCTTCCTCTTTTCAAATCTGTAGTTAAAATTAAACTTTCCCTAAAAGCCCCAGATTTGAAAGTTCCCTCAGATGTGCAACAGAACTTTTGGTTGTGTGAGAAGCAAATGAGTGACAAGGCTGATAGATTAATTTTTGGCGGGGAACCAGATTGCCGAAAGCCATCATGGATCGATGACTTCACGAGCTCTCATGCCTCATTCCCCAGATTTTACAATTAACACCCACATTTAAAAATGAAGTTTTCACCACGCTTGTTAATGGCGTCGCCTTCGGCGGCAGGTACTGGAAAGGGATTGAGACCTGCACCTTTGGCTTTACTGCCACCGATTCCTTTGTATCGAAGGTTGTTTAGAGCGCATAGGAAACATTTACCGAGAGAGATGAGGTTATTGGGAGATGAGTATATTAAGAGCGAGTTTAGACAACATAGGGAGGTGGAGAATCCGGTGCATATCGTGAGTTGTGTACTTTGGATAAGGAATGGAGGGGACTGGGATGTATGAGAGCTAATTGAGGGATAGATTGGCTTTTTAACGGAGTGGCAGATGTATGCACAGAAACTTGAGGGAGAAAGTTGGATTGGGGAGCGTATGGATAAGGAGAAGATCGACAAGATGAGTGGTATGCATTTTGCTATAAGTTGATAATACCAAATGCTAACAGAGAGTTCAGATCAACAATTAGGGCAATTGTATGAGCTCATGCAAGCAATACGAAAGAAACAAGTGGAGGAAAGTGGCGAAGAGAACCCCGGGCCTGAACAGTTATAAAGCTATAAATGGTCGGACTTGTATGATATGTACATATTTACATGGGATGTGCGGAGTTTGGGATGGGATATTGCATCGGAGAACTAGCGTTACTTCTCAATGGATGATGAGATATTCCCATACGTACTTAATGACTCTTGTCTGAGGAAATTCGATGGTAATATGAGTATCAGCCTCATTATTCACTTTTCGTTCCCTCCTATGTGAATCATTGTGAGAAGAAAGAAATTTACAGCTTTTTGTTTGTACTCCGTCGATTCACTCACACTTGCCTGATTTCTCCTTCAACTCGCATTTCTCAAAACCGCCGTCGGATTCACATCTCCAAGTAGAATAAAGTACCTAGCAACTTGTTACTCCGTTACAGATTTCAAACCACACTCAAACCATCCACTAATTAACATTTACCAAAATGTGCAAATATACCTTCCACCAATCTTCCTCCTGCCACGAGCACCAGGACCCCAACGGTCATTCTCATGCTCGTTCTCACCACCACTCCCACTCCTCTTCCCCCAGAACCAAAGATAAAAACGTCCCCCACCAGCCCTGCCAATGGATACAGATCGCCCAACCCTGCAATTGGGGCATGGGTCTCCTCACCTGTCCAGTCTTCGCCTCTAGTGCCTTAAGAATCGAAGGACCGATGATTGTAAGAGTGGTGAAATACATGTGTCCGACGCATGACTTCAGGGGGGTGTATGACAAAAATTTGGTTAAGATGGTTGAGGAGAGGAAGACGGGGGGTTCGGTGAGTTTGTTTGGGTTGTGGGTAGGGGAAGTGAGGGAAATGGTTAGAAGACTGAGGTAATTGAGACGAAAGAAGCTAATACTGTGCGTGGGGATAGTGGTTTGGTCCGCCTGATATGACCCCAGAGCCGAGGAAGAAGGAGGTCGAGAAGAAGAAAAAGGTTCAGAGGAAGGATGATATTAAACTCTGTGTTACTATGTGAGGAAGTAAGAAGATGCGAGTACGGGTGGAGGGAGAAAAATGCAATTGAGAGTATGTCAAAAATACTTCGGTCCCGGAGCGTCACTGATTGCCTTTCTAGACGGAGATTTGCCCCATGCATGTGTTTCCCAACATGCGATGGCTCAAAACGATTGGGGCGTCAGAGTTTCGTTATTTGGAATCAAAGCACACACTGGAAGGGCAATGTTTGAAGCAAATTAAGGACTTCAGCTTGATATGTTCAGCAATTTATTTTGGTCATCGATGACTCTATGCTGTCTATAATAATATTGCCAATTCCCAAGATCTATTCTGCATCCAGTGGTGCAACAGGGGCCTGATCATTGACCTGAATGCCACCTCTCTTCTTCTCGTTCGAATCATGGAACGGTAGTTTCCATCCTCCCTCACTCTCTGGTGTCGCCAGCCATAGTCTCATAAGATGCCTTCTTGGTGCTGGTGGTGCATGATCTTTATATGCAGTACGAGCATGAAGTACGTGTTCGTTACTCAAGAATTGGATATCACCAATCTCCAGAATCATGTGCAATCTCAATCGGTGACAAGTTTCTTCCAAAACCTTAGCAGCTTCAACCTGTTCAGGTGACAAAGGTGGAATGACTCCTGCGTCCGAAAATCGAGTGAGAGATTTCACGTAATATGGATCCCATTTTGAGTATACACGACCATTGGGGCCGGTCTCGAGATAAAAGACAGAGGTCTTGATGTATGGTTCTTCACCAACACTGACTTCTCCCTTTCTATCAAAGTACCAGATAGGTTTGGTAAGTGTTTCTGCTACATCGGGGCGTTCTTTTTGCAAAGTGTTCCAGACGTGGTGCGAAGAAACGATATCGGATTCCCCGCCTTCGAGCGCTCTTGCAATGCACAGAAGGCCAACAATATCAGAGTCATCAGCGTGGAAAAATTGTCTAATATTGTTAGCTTTTTAACATAGGACAACAACAAGATAGAGACTTACCTGGCGTTGGTTCTATAAATTCTAACTTTATCAATCTGTGTTGAATCCTCGCCAAGATCCTTAACGTGTCCAAGAACATGACCTCGACCATTTTGACTAACAAAATATCCAAGGTAGGTTCCTAATCCCATATATGCAACGGCAGATTTATGATTCCCCCATTTCTCGACTGGAAACCCTTTAAAAAGGATAAAACCCTTTCCGTTTAAAGTCTCCGTTCGAATCGATGCTAATAAAGTAGAAAGGTTTGAGAGGCGGAAAGTATCCTGCTTGGAATTAGTCAAGGAATCCTTTAATTCGTACTTGGACGACACTCAAGTGTTACACAACATACTTGAGAAATACCCGTCAGAGGGATTTTTTCCGCGATGAACTTATCCGCTACAGCACTCAGTTCTGCGATTTCCTCTTCATTGAAAACATGAACCCATCTTTCTGGGTTATTGATATAATCTTCCGCTTTCCATACTGTTTCTCCGGTGATTTCATTTGGAAAATCAGAGTAAGGTCTCAATTGATCGTAAAGTGGTGGATGTTGACCCGAAGTTTTGATACCATCTGGGAAGACTTTGCGATCAATGGTTTTTTGGGATGGAGAGGAAAGTTGATGGGGTGCTATAGGCTGGGTATCAAGAAGTGAAGGAGCCATTTTTACGATTTCTCAGATGTTCAATGGTAAATGAAATAAGTGAAGATATTCAAAAGTATCAAAAATGTGATTTGATATTGAAGGACAGAAAGAGAGGGGGATAATATCTACTTATTATTATTTATCTTATCTCATACTTGATAATTGCGTATGTCACTCCATCTTTTCCCAAAATGACGGAAGTTTAGGTTCGGTTTCATTTGTAGATCTACTTTCTTCGGTCAATTGCGTGATATCTATGTAGATATGGCGAAATCGCTCGTTCGCTCCAGATTGCTGGGGTTGTTGGCCGAGGGCGTCCGGACAGGATGATGTGGGGCAGATTTCCCCTCTTTGTGGCTAAATAGGAGGAGCATGGGAAAAGAAGCTATCAATAATTCTTCGAACTCATCTCAATAAACAAGAACGTCGCTCAAATAGTTCTAAATGATGGATATAATATACAGTTTACAGAACGGAGAAGAAAAACACCAAACATATTTAACATTGATAAACATCAAAATGTTTCTATATCATACCAAAATTATAAGCCAATTCCTGTGCTTGAAAAAGAGAAATTGTGAACGTCGAGCTCTGATTGTTGATCTGGTGGAAATAGTGCATCGAATGCATCCTGCAGAGGAATTAGTAACAGTACAAATTAGATAGCTGGAAACACATACCCAGTCTATGTCAGCCATAATATCATCGTTAACACTTGGTGATTCAGATACTATCCGCTGTCCCATTGTGCTAGCCGGACTGCTTACTTCACTTTTCCGCCCGGTTGGATAAGTCCCGACATGTTCATTGTTTGAAACACTCGAGAGTATTGCATCTGAGTCAGATAGGGGCATTTTACCGAGTAAATATGGTTCAGGATTCGATATGGGACCCGTTGCGCGAATTTCTTCCGAAGTTGGCTTAGGAGGCCGCTGGCCAACAAGATTGTTCATAGTCACTGGTGCTCGCATGCCTCTCATACTTTGATATACGGCCGTCTTCTGTTGCAATTCAAAAAGGATCTTCCTTGCTTTGGTAAGTCGCGGCAGGTAAGGGTCACACTCAAAGACATAATCGAGGCACGACCAGATTTGATTTGCCTCCTTTCTCTGGGGATGAACGTATACTTCCATCAGAAGAAGAAAGGCTGTATGATATTGTTGAAATGCCCCTCCATACCACTCCCAGTTGCGAAGCGCTGGTGTGGTTTCCAGAGCTATTGCACTTTCCATAGAATGAAGGCCAGAAGTGATCATAATGTTCCGTAAACGGTCGGGCATACGATAATGTGTAGAACTATGATAGCTGTGAAGTAGCATGACATGCATTCGAGAAAGCAGGACAGATTTGACAAGCTTTGCGCACTTTTGGATGGGCACTCTATCATCCATAAACTTGTCATATTTGGTCATGTTTTGTCGAAATGTCTCTACCTTACTAAGAACGGCCGTGAGACTAATTTTCCGCATCTGAATTCGAGGTCGGTCGACCCAGATTATTCTATACATTTCGTTGATTTCGAATCTAATGATTGAGAAAGTGGCATCTGTCCAACGATCTGCAGTCTGGGGTGGTTTGCCAGTAGCATGGAGATCAATGTCGTCAACATTTAGTGGTAACTTTGTATCAAAATCATCTCGACGAATAGTAGGCCGTGGTCCTTGAGCTTCACAGGTTCTGATATCAAGAAAGCATAGCTGATGCCATATAAGCCGACGTACATGGGTCTCTAATGGTGATAGATCGTAGAACTCTCCATCACGATGGAGACCCATGCATTCGGCCATACGAATGGCTGCTCCAACAAGTACAGAATGGGCTCTGGAGACCTCTGCTCTACAAAGAGGTATCTATGTGACCTCATTAGCATGATTAAGATGACTACAAGAGAAGCTTAGACAAACCAAATATAAAACAAAAGCTTGAAGTGTTTCTATTTTGGTTGTTCGTAGAAAATTGGCACGACCAAGAGCTGTTTCCGTACCCAGTCTAAAGTTATCAATCAAACTTGATTTTGCGACACCAAAGTCACGGATAACATCTGAGGGGTCCATGCTAACAACACCAGCAAACATGACTGCAAATACCATAGCTTGGACAGGATTGGGAGGCTCGATGCCCAACGAGACTTCGTCCCAAAATGTGTCGTATTCTTTCTCGAATGATGGCCGATGCAGAATTTGTGCGATGGGATAGACAGCTATAAAGAATTGTTTAACAAGCCTATTGGCAGCAAGTCGAGATGGAAGAAAGTCTATGAGGGATGCCGGTTGTCCTGTCTGCCCGAAGAAAAAACCTGACGAAGGAGCAATATAAGCTAGCCCAGGCTTCAGCCATTCCTGAGCAGGAGGGAGTGTTTGGATGCCGATCGAATCATCCTCCTTTCCCCAAACATATGGATCTTTTATTGCATGCTCAAGCTACAACTAATTTAGCGATGCCTTTCAAGTTACAGCTTGGTGTGGTATCAAGGTAGAAAAATCCTAGGGGTGTCACAATAGGTAGGGGAGTAAAATATTAACTGATGAACCCAGCGACTTTGTGAGGTTCGCGGTAACGCCGGCATAGTCCAGTGCTCCTGTGATTAACAAGAAAAATCCAGTATAAAACAGGTTATGATTGACGACTATTGCAAGCCAATCTGTCACTTAGATAAAGAAAGGTTGTTTTTGGGATGGCAAGGGTATAGTCATCAAAGGATCTTACCTCTTGGCTGATCTTGGGACGGAAAAATCCTCCAATTCGTTCTGTGATCCTCATCTTACCCATTTGAATTCCAAGATCAAGAAGGTCATCGTCGTCTCCGTCAACCTCATAAGCCGCATCTACTGATGCAAGTGGCGACGGCTCTAGATCCTATTGTGATTTAGTCAATGACTATGAAAATGGGGCGCGTATCACGAAATAGAGTGTACCTTTTCATCCTCATTTGGAGGTAGATTATCATCTGCGTCATCAGGCAATGCCATACGCTGGTTAGAAGAGAAATGGTTTGAATGCTTTGCTACATCGCGTTCTAGTAATCGTTCCAGGGAGCCAACTTTCTCCTTGATCTCGGTAAGCTTGAGTTGACTGGCCTGATCAAGCGCTGGTGCAAGAAACACACAATCTCGAGCAAATTTCAGACAGTTACTGCATGGCTGTGATTTGTTACACTTGAGCTTCCGTCGTCGACATTCAAGACATGATGTAATCATACGATTCCTTCTTCGAATTCGTGGGGCGGGCCCCGTTGATGTATTTGCATTGTTTGAAGCCGTCGGTACGGCGGGCGATACAGTAACTAGATTATGAGAAGGGGAGAGAAGAGACGGAGTAGTATCAGCCGTGTCAGGACTCTGCCTTTGTTGATTGGATGGATTAGAGTAGTTTGGAATGTTCGTATTTGAGTCGTTGAAATAATCCATAATTTTGAAGTCGTGACTCGGGAGTTTTCCGGGCCTAGACCACTGAACGCTCGCTCTATATCCCTACCAGAGTAGTGAAATGGCCGTTTCCACTTCGTTAAACTCTTCTTGAGAGACGGATCTCGAGGTTGATGTGATTTACGGACGTAGTGAGATTTTGGGGTATTGAAGCGCTAGCGGGGTAGCGGCTCGCTCTTTATTCCATCTATTTACTAGGAATGGTACCAGTCTATTGTCTGTCACCTTGAACTACAAATGGAAGTATCAATACAAAAAAATCAGTTTAGTATGATGTAGCCTTAGCTCCCATCGTATATTTCATTATAACGTGAACGCATTCTCCTCAAGCTACATGATATTTGTGATGCGCCTTTCCTTGAATTTAGTCTTTTGATACAAGTAGAGACCCCGTCCTAGACAACCTTCCATCCTCAAGCATCAATATCCATTTTCTCCCCTAGCGCAGCCTCGCCTTCAATCTCATGTACTGTGACATATTTACTAATCTCCTCCCTTGTAATGATCTTTTCGTTGAGAACAGCCGTTGTTCCTCTAGGGAAAACATAACTCTTTTGCTTCTTGCTTCTCTCGTTTGGCTTAACGAAACCCCTCTTCAATGTTGTCTTATCTTTTGTGATAATTGCCACATCCACGTTCGATCCGGAACCCAAATCGTTGAAGATACCAGCTTGAATAGCATTTGATGCCAACTGGACAGCCTCATCCTCTGTCATCTTAGATTTCCATTGTGTCTCAAACACAGACATTGCAGCAAGTGAACCACTTCCCATGGTAACATATGGCAACTTGTCTGTACTTCCGTGCGCATGTACTGTGAACAATCCAACACCTGTAGGATCAACACCTGCCACTACAAGATATGCTCCGATGTGTCCTTGGTGTCTGAACAAGTGTTGTTTAAGCATAGTCATGCAAGTGACGACTCGAGGTTTGCGACCTGTTGATAGCGAGTGAAGCTCGAGTTGTGAAGAGATGAGGGCGGTTGTGAATTCGGTATCGGCAGCTGTACCTGCACCTGCACACCAGATTTGAGGGGCAATGTAATGGAGTTTCTCGCAATTCTAATGGCAATGAGTATTGCATCAACAGTCGTAATGTTATACTAATCGTACCTTGTCTGCTACTATGGGTCCGCTGGTAGCTCTGGTATCTGCTGCGATCTGGATAAGGTCTGATCAGCATCGTAGTTTGTGTATAAGTTTGAAATGACGAGGCATTTAAATTATTTATAGATGGCAGAATAATGAATGTAACTCACAACTACGCCTCCTTCAAAGATACATCCTACGATCGTAGTTCCGGTGCTTGTAGCTTTTGGTAATGGAACACCTCTGGCGTGTAACGCAGCATTGCGAGTATGGTTGGAGAAGTCGAAACCAGGCATTATATCAACAAAGCTCAATGAGCGGGATTATATGTGAGACTTAGGTATTGGAATGGGTGGAAATGGAATAGAATTTGGGGAGAAATTGGGGATATTCGTAAATGTGTTGAAATGATTGTTTTACTGAGCTTCAAACGGGACTTTGATAATCTCAGGTTGCTGTCGCTGACGAGGATCTTTGGGCGCCTGGAGCTTGAGCTTGTGCTTTCGCGATTTAACACGTGATCTACAAAAACGCGAGCGGAGAGCGAATCGAGCTTTATTATTATTTTGAAGTGGAAAGCTAGAACCATTTGCCTTTTAATCATCTCTTTTACCACCGCAGATTTTCAAATCTTGGGTATTCGATACAGCTCCTCGAATTAACTTTTCCTATTTTCCTTGCTGTCGATTTCGATTCACGTCTATCTCTTTCTTCCTTTCGCAGAATCAGTCGGTATACTTACTCCATGCGCCGAGCTCTGTAATGAATTGCCAATCCACTTAGTATTCTGGGGCATCTTTTGAGATCATGGCATTCAGCTTTGGTAACCCAGGGGGTGGTAGTCTTAGTGGAGGCCCTGCTGGTGGTGCGACAGGACGTAGTGCACAATTGGGACCGGAGCTGGAGGACATACAAACGACGGTATATGCATTATTCTAGTGTCTGACAGGATCATTATAGTAGCTAATACAAACATAGGCCCTTCACTTTCATGCTCTTGCGGGCGAATCTAAATTACAATTACTTCCTTCAGCATGGCCAGCCGATAACCCTCCTCCTCCAACATCTTCGCTACTGAGCATATCTTCTCGCCGTGGATTACTGGCAGCGGCTGGTCCAGATGCTATAGTTGTTGCAAGGACGGCATCAGTGGAAAAGGCGTTTGAGGGGCCTGGTAGTGGAAATTTTAAATCTTTCCAGCCTGAGCTCAGAATCCCTATGCCCATGAGGGTATCGCAGCTTGCCTTTTCAGCGGACGATGCTTATTTGATTCTTTCTGCGGAGACTGGTGGTGGGCTGGCAGTCTACGATGTTGACGCCCTACTCAATGGATCTACACAAACAGCTTTCGAAGTACCTACAAATGGCGAATCTTTGAGAGCTCTTGTGCCAAATCCCACAAGGGAGAAAGGCGAGCTTCTGGCGGTTGTGACTGGGGATGGAAACCTTATGATGGCGAACCTTAAAGATCGCGCGTTCAAACCAAGTCCTAATGGTCAGGTCTTAAGGAGTGGTGTCAGCTGCGTTTCATGGTCCACTAAAGGAAAACAATTGGTAGCTGGGCTAGGTGATGGTAGTGCTGTGCAAATGACACCAGAGGGGGAAATCAAAGCAGAAATCCCAAAGCCGCCTGGCTTAAATGATGGCGATCATGGTAAGTTTTCTTCGTTGTTTCGTATCACAGGAAAAAACTAACATGCCGAAGTATCATCCATTACTTGGCTCGAAAACAACGTATTCTTGCTTGTGCATACACCATCAAACTTCGACCCTAGCAATGCTCCAGAGTCCAAATTCCATCTGGCTACGAGGCAACCACCTGCGATCTTCACGTTCCAGAAACTCACCGATCCTGCTCCACCGTATGGTCTCAATCGTTCACCACCGCATCACTTCTTGCTTCGCTTGAAAGACTTTCCCCCAAGCATACAGGATTTACTGGTAGTAGGCTCGACAGCATCCACGGACATCAACCTCTTCACCAAATCGAGCGTACCGCTAACTACCGATAAACCCTCAGACAGAATAACAGGGGTATTCACGATGACTGAAATGGCCGACGACTCTTTTAGAGCTCAGCTTCCTGCAACATCAGGTGAAGGGTTTGGGGATACCTCCCCCATTGGTTTTGCGCTTGACCTATCAAGCACTACGAAGATCTGGAAGCCGATTCCCGGCGATGAGGAGATCGATGAATCACCTTACCCCGCGCCTGCTCTTATGGTTCTGAATAACGAAGGTGTCCTGGCTTCTTGGTGGATCATCTACAACGACTCGATTCGGCAGAAAACTATATATCCAGGTCTAATTGCTGCTGAAGGGGTGGCTCCTTCGCAACAGGCTATCGCAGCAGCACCTGCATTTGCCAGTACTTTAAGTCAACCTTTCGGAAGTCAAGCTCCTACAAACTCGGCATTTGGGAAGCCAGCGATTTCTGCTGGAACAGGCGCTTTCGGGTCGTCCTCTGCTATGGGCAAGACACAGTCGCCATGGGGTGCCCAGGGTGGTCAGACCGGTCAAGCATTTGGAACGCCAAGTTTTGGTACTCCGTCAATGGCCCCTCCCGCAGCACAAGCAGGTCCAGCTTTCGGCGCGCCAGCCTTCGGTACACCATCCGCTCCAGCATTCGGACAATCGGGCTTGCCAGGGCGACAATCAGTATGGGGTTCTACGAATACTGCTGCGCCAAGCACAGGCACAGCTTTCGGTCAGTCAAGTGCTTTGGGGGCATCTCAGCCTGTCTTTGGCTCAAGTGCTGCTACTGGAAGCAAGCCTCAACCGTCTGGAGGATTTGCTAATTTTGCGAATCAAGGTGGTTTCGCAGCTGCAGCTGCCCCGGCCACCGGAGGAAGCATATTTGGTTCTAAACCAGCCGCATTGCCCGCCACTGGAGGTGGCATTTTTGGTTCTACTAACAACAACGCTCCAAGTACGAGTGGCGGAATATTCGGTTCCAGCAATACTAGCAATACTGCACAATCTAGCAGTCTCTTCGGAGGTGCCAATAAAACTGAGCAACAGTCTTCGTCAAGTACTTTCGGAGGCGGTAAGTTTGTCATTGGTTCCACGTTCAAGACCGATACTTCTAAAGAATCTGAGCCAGATAACACGACTGCAACAAAGAGTTCGTTCTTTGGGGGTGGAGCTTTTGGTAACGCTTTGAAGGAGGCAGAGAAGACCCCCGCTGTGCAAACACCTGTTTCAAAAGATGCAGATATGGACGCTCCAGAAGCAGAAGATCAAACAAAACCTCAATCCGTAACCCCAAGTTCAACTCCTGCCCCGGCAAAGTCTTCGTTGTTTAACACAACAGCCCCCGCTACTGGTGGTGGACTTTTTGGTTCTGCTTCTGGATCTACAAAACCCAACCCTTTCGCGAGCACCGAAGTAAAGGCGGCTCCAAATCCTTTCGCAGCCCCGGCTAATGCCACCCCAAATCCCTTCGCCGCGGCTACACCTATCAAGCCAGCTCCACCTCCTTCTTCACCACCTGTGAAGATCAAACAAGAACGAAGCGATAGAATGCCCGAAGCTCCTCTGCCCCCAGATCCAACAAGTAAATCCAGCTTCACTGTCGGCGAAACGTCTGCCTCTGAGAATGATGCACCACTTCCTCCGGATTTCACACCTAAACCTAAATCCGTAGCTAAAGATATTCCTGCCTCTGGAAAGGAGAATGATGCACCCTTACCACCCGATTTTGTCCTAAAGCCTCAACCCACTCAAACTGAAATACCACCTCCAATCAAAAAAGACACTCAATCGCCGGCCCAAGCACCTGCACCTGAATCTCCAACAGACGATATTCCTGGAGGCCCTGATGATGAAGGTGATGACTCCGACTTCCTTACAGAAGATGAAGATGACGACCAGAGCAAAGAGCCGAGTGAAGAGGGAAGCGGGGAGGATCTCGGAAAGCTAGATAGTCCAACACCTGAGAATAACGTCACGCCAAGCCCAACACCTCAGAGCTCCTTCGGAGGCAACCAGAAAGCCAAAGCAGATATCAGTCCTTTCACAAAAGTACAAAAGCCGCCCTCGTTTGGACAATCGAGGGGTCTCTTCGGGGAGATTAGTGCTGCTCCTAAACTACCGCCGCCAACAGGCCCTATAATTCCCCCATCACCTCGGTCACCCAGTCCCGTCAGAACGGCTGTTCCGCCAAGAATGATGCGTCCCGATGCGTCAAGGTCTGCCAGCGCGCCAGGATTTGCATCACATCTACTGAACGCGCAAAAGCCATCAGGACGAGCAATTACGCATACGCAAAGCACTTTTGCGACATCTGTTGAGCAAGAAAAGGCACAGGAACAGCGTCGTTTCGAGGCCAGAGCAAGAAAGGAGGCAGAGGAGACTAGATCACTCGTCGATGATGAAGATGATAAGATGCAAAAATTCCTCACAGAGGATATTGAAGCTACGAGGACGTTAGATGAATTCGTTGCTTATTCAGATGTTAAATCACCTGAAAAGGGTGACAGTATTCCGGCTCAGGTAGAAATTTTGTACCGCGATATCAACTCTATGATTGACACTCTTGGTCTCAATGCAAAGGCTTTAAAATCCTTCATCAAGGGTCACACCGAGCAACTCAAAGACAGGGGCAGAAAGGATCTTGAAGACGATGAGTCATGGTGCCTAGATGAAATAAAAGCACTTTCCTATATCGTGGAAAAAGACCTAGCGCGCGAACTCGAAATGGGTAGAATTCAAGATGTGGATGACAAAATCGAAACTTGCGAAAACCTCGAGAAGGAAGCTGTCAAATTAAGACAAAGATTTGAGGAAGTCAAAAAGACGGTTCAGTCACATACACACCCTGACCAAGTAGCGATAGCTCGAGCACAACCACTCAACGCAGAGCAAGCCGCACAGCAACATGATCTTCGTCGAGATTACTTGAAGTTTCAAAAACTCCTCTCTGAAGCCGAAGAAGGCCTCACTGTCCTCAGAACTAAGATTGCATCTCAGGATTCCATCGGGAATGCAAAAACCGCAGCTCCCACCGTCGAAGCGATTATGCGTACCATTACCAAGATGACTTCGATGGCAGAAAAACGCAGCGGGGATGTCGATGTTCTCGAAAACCAGATGCGCAAAATGAGATTCAATACCACTAGTCGAGAATCCTCACCCTCCTTGAGAACACCGCAGAAAAGTACAAATAGATTAAGCATGAGAGTCAATACACCCGGTACCTCGAACTCAAGTAGGCTTTTCTACACACCGGAAAGTCAGTTTAAGGGATCGGCCTCGAGAAGATTAGGCGGATCGACTTTCATGATGAGTGGTTCGGGCTCGATTTATGGAAGTCCCAGTCCGAGAAAGAAGGTCAGTGGGTACAGTGCTGAAGAAAAATCGGAATTGAGTGAAGCGGCGAAGAGGAAGAGAGAAGCGAGGGATAAATTAAGAAGGGCAGTTAAGGGAGCTGGAGTCAAGGTCAAGCCTTTTGAGGATGAGTAAATGAGAAGTCGAGAAGGTGGATGAGGGATGGACGTATAATTTTTTGTATGGCCTGGCATATGCTTTAAAGAGATATTCTGAGATGAGAAAAAGATGAGAGGAGGCGTTTATAATGTTTATGTCGATGGGTTGGGATGGAGAATACTTTTAGGAACTTATTCATGCATGGATGGATATGAGAACGAAGAAGTTGCATGAGAATTTGATGGATGGATGTTTGTGTGTAACAATACCATTACTAATACCAATACCGTAGTTAGTAGTTAGTGCCTCGTTTTAATGGATATAATTGAACGGGATTTACGAGTCAAAGGATTTGTATGTGTCTGAAATATTCTAGTGTCCCCTCCTCTTTCTTCGGTTAAAAAGTATGGGATGGGTATATAGGGTACTCAGTTACATCATTAGATTCACAACCGGAAGACCATCGAGGGGTGTTTACAAACTCATGTACATGTTATCTCAAAGCAAAGTACCATATCACATAATCATGCCATCCACAAAACACAAACAATGATTCATAATCTGCTTTTTTTCCTACATGCTATCTATCCCAGATGTCTAAACGCCATATTAAGAGATCTTCAGCCGGAGGTTCTCGGATGTATTGATTCCATCAATTCTGATTTCATCTTGATCTGAGATCGTATGAGACTTTTAGAAAAGACACTCCATTCATTTCATAATGTATGATTCTCATGTTCTCATAAGAAAATTAGGGTTCGCACCATTCATGCACATCGAGTTGTCCAAAGGCTCTTAGCCCCTTCGTTCTTCCGAGCCCTCGTCTATTCACCCAGAAACCAAACCCACTCATTGCTCATTTCGTCATTCGTGTATGCTAATGACCGAAATCCAAGAAGCCCTTGCCTTGAAAATTTGAATGGGCCATGATGGTATCGCACTTGAGACCATGAAGAACAAGTATAGTGTATCATATAACCGACGAAAGATGCAAAAGAGGTTGATGAAAAAATCTCTGTATGAAGAAAGAAAAGTACGAAGAAAATCCCCAGGCCAAACGCCAATACTACTATGAATTTATTGAGAGGCACATTGGACACGTTCGCCACCTTGGCCATCTTCATCGTCCTCGTCCATGGCACCGGCGCCTGAGGCTCTAGCTTGTTGACTGGCATCGACATCCTCGAGATCGGCAACTTCGGTCAACGCATTGGTAGGTGGTGTAATGCCTTCTGGTGCGGGTGGAAGAATGGTCTTGAGGGCCTCGAACGCTGCAGGATCGGTGGTCCAGTTCTTCTCTGGGAATTTGACATCAAATTGGATGTACAAGTTTCCGTGATCGTGGTGACGATATGAAGGCATACCCTGGCCACGAATCATCTTGACACTTCCTATACAAACTGTTAAACTAATTCAATGTGGGCGCATTGGAATACATTGCTTACCTGGGCTGATAACTTCTCCTGGAAGGATTTCAACGCTCAACCATCGTTCATCCAAATGTTCGACAAAGATAGTTCCACCAGCAAGGGCAGTCGAAAGATCAACTTCAGCATGGAAAAACAAATCGTCGTCTTTGCGTTGGAAACGGTCGTGTGGTTTTTGCTCGATCTCGAAAACAACATCACCTGGTTGCACGCCTGGTGTTTGATCACCCTCGCCTCTGAAATCGATCTTGTGTCCGCTGCGAACACCTCTGTCGACATGGACGTGCAAGACCTTTCTTTCCACAGTGGTCTTTTTACCATTGCAACCCTTGCACTTGTCCTTCTCACGGATGATCTCTCCCTCTCCATTACAATCAGGGCAGACAGTCTGGAAACGTTGAATCATAGGTCCCATCTGGCGCATCATTGTCTTCATACCGTGGCCGTCACATCCAGCACACTTCTTAACGGCACCTTCCTTTCCACCTCGTCCCTCACACTTGGGGCAGATGACGGATTTCTGGAGAGCGAGTTTGGAGACTTTTCCGCGATAGATGTCCTCAAGTGAAACTTTGTGGACGTGATGAATGGTACGGGCCTTTGGTGGACCACGTTGTTGCATGCCACCACCACCACCACCAAACATACCACCGAATCCACCACCGCCAAATGCAGAACCGCCACCGAAGAATTGTGAGAATAAATCTTCGGCATTCATTCCACCAGCTCCTCCACCGCCCTCTAATCCTTCTTCGCCATATTGATCATAGATTTGGCGCTTTTGGGGATCCGAAAGAATTTCGTATGCTCTGGATATTTCCTTGAATTTTTCCTCGGCGTCAGGGTTGTGTTGATTCTTGTCTATTGGTCGGATGTCAGAATCACGTCTCGGAAGTGAGAGAAAGAAGAAAATAACACCAAAAGGGAAGAATCTGGGGAATGACTAACCTGGGTGATGTTTCAGAGCCCCGACTTTGTATGCTTTCTTGAGTTCTGCTTCAGTGGCAGTTGGTGCAACCTATTTTTTGAGTTGAGCATTGTTCTCTGAATCACAGAGAGGAATGAAGCCTTACACTCAACAGATCGTATAACTTGGTATCCTTGACCATTTTGTATATTGGTGTAGAGAAAAGATCTCTTTAAAGTTGATTTTCTTTATGTGTTTGAGTTTGTGATTCTGGTCGATGAGAGACTTTAAATACAATGTCGGACTAGGCTCTTTTGTATTCTAGAAGTAGTGGTAGAAGAAGTGTTAGCCATCCGAGAATCGCATCAAACTAAACCAACCGGTGTGATGATGGGCCCGTAGAATCACATAGATAAGTATGCCAATACAACTCATCATGGTACGGTAGCACATGTTGAGATACTACCATAGACAGGCTACATGGCCAGAATTGTGGAAACCATGGATTACTTACTACTTGGTACTGTTCACGACTCGGCGCACAAGTAGGGACGTTTGAGGGAAGAACAAGTAAAAGTCCTTTTTTCTTTCTCGAGGAAATAGATCTCAGACTCAAGAAACTATTTTCAGAGTTTAACTTGATAAACTTTGTAAGACTTTAATTGTCGAAATAATTAAGAGTGGAAGAGGGTAAGAGGAGATTGATTGCAAATGACGATAAATGATTTCGAAGGGGAAAGAAAGTAAGTAAGCAAGATTTTTCTGAATGGACTAAATAAATAAGTAGTAGGTATGGTAGTGTGTACCCAGCCAGATGTGAATGAGATTCTTATTATTACCTAGTAGTTTCGCCTTGCCTTACATTTATTTAGTAATAAGGAGGAAGGGAAGACAGAAGACAGAAGACAGAAGCAGGAAGAAGCGGCGGGCAAAATATTTTAGAATCTGAAAGAAGGGTCTCGAAAATGGACAAGGATTGGGAATGTTTTCTTTGGGGGGAAATCAGGAAAATCTGCCCCTCCTAAGACCCTCAAGTTGGATTTTATATAGATAGATATATAGATATTAGATATTCGTTCAATTTATATACCTAGGTAGGTGGCTATACATACATATGTATGTATAAATAGATATTATTCTTATTGATTTATACTAGGTACCGAGATATATATCATCTCAAGATGAATACCTACCTGGTAGTAAATGGATTCAATGTGTATAATGTAATCAATGCTTTCGGTACTCTATTCAGCTTCCACTTCTTGTCTCACTAGTATCCATTTCTTTCTACACCATCCTTCACTTTGCTTGTTCTGATATAAGGCTAAGCTAGACTATATTGAGACTAACACAGCAATGACATCCTGGAATTCCACATCAACCAATCATCAACCAATCATCATCGAATGATAATATCAAAAGAAAAATATCCAAGGTTGGCTCAATCTTCAAAGGTGGGTTTCTTATCGATAAGCATTTGATAATTCTTCCACATTTTGGCATCGGAACAGATCCCCTAGGTAGGCATGGTAGGGAGATTATCTCGGTTCATGTACAGAGTGCCTAGGTATAGAAGACAGTATAGCTTAGGTATGGAATTCACAATTTCGTGAATAAAATTAATCGAATTTGTTAGAGAAACATCCTTGATCATTCCATTGCTCATCTTGTACAGTAAAATACATATATATAACCTTATATCTAGAATCAGAGACTTGTCTTTGTCTACTACCCCTCATTCTTCCTTCTCCCCCATCAAACCTCGTCAAAAACCACTTACCACTTTTAATCATGACTTCCCTGAGCGATCAAGAAGCCTTTGCAATTGCAGTCGAAGAAGCCAAGATTGGATATGAAGAAGGTGGTGTACCTGTACGAATCCCCAAGATCATTCTAGTAAAAACCTCTGGCCATTTCTAATCAAGATGCCATAAATATCAGATTGGTGCAGCTTTAGTCTCAAGAGATGGAAAGTTGTTGGGCCGTGGCCATAATATGAGAGTCCAGAAAGGGAGTGCTATTCATCATGTAAGCCTTGGTATTGTCTGTAGCTTCCGGATAAAAAAATGCTGATGCAACTTAGGGAGAGACATCCGCTTTAGAGAATTCAGGTCGCCTCCCTGCCTCGGCTTATAAGGGGTCCACCATGTATACAACGTATGTCAAGAGAAAACCTCCCCATCAAACAGAATTTCCATATTCAAGAGGACAAAACTAACAAATTATGGGTAGATTGTCTCCATGTGATATGTGGTATGTTTGATATTCATACAAATGACTCTGGCATATGCTAATCAAGATGGAAAGTACGGGAGCATGTATTTTGTACGGAATATCACGAGTCGTCGTGGGTGAGAACAATACTTTCCTCGGCGGTGAAGCATATTTGAAGCAAAGAGGAATTGAAGTTGTCAACATGCAGAGCAAGGAGTGCCAGGAATTGATGGAGAAGTTCATCAGTGAGAAGCCAGAATTGTGGTATGTTATACAATCTAATCTTAAAGGACTATCTTTGACTCAATACTTCTCATAGGAACGAAGATATTGGTGTCGAGAAGAGGGTTCACACCAAGGAATGATCAATACGCTTAATGATTTGGGTATCACTTGGTTAATCGGTGAATCTCTTGGAAATAGAATTTCAAATCCTCGGGGTTGACGAATGGCGTGATACCTGTGAGAAGAAAATGGATTAGTTGAGAAAAGCAGCCGAATAGGGAATACAAACCATGACCGAGATTTGCAATCCACCCTTTTTTTCCTCCACCAAAACCATTTACCATTTCCTCGACTACTCGAGTAATTTCAGATCGAGTTCCATATAGAACTCCTGGGTCTGCATTGCCTTGGAAGACAATTGGGCGGTTTCCTCGTATCCGAACAGCCTCCGCGGGGTCTTGTAACCAGTCCAAACCTACTACCTGATATCCTAAATCACATAAGGAATCTAAGGCATACCAAGCTCCCTTTGCAAATACAACCATTGGGACTTGCTCGAGGCCGAGCTCCTTTAAGCGTTTTGGTAGATTTTCCGATATATAAGCAAGATATGGTTGTGAGAACTCCTTAAAAGAAGAAGGGGATAATTCCGCAGCCCACGAGTCGAAAACTTGAACCAACTGATATAACCATTAGTTTCGACCAAGTAAAGTCGTGAGTGGCCAATGAACTTACCTGTGCACCAGCTTTTACTTGCAAAGCCAAATACTCTACACACACTTCTGCGATTTTCTGAAGAAGGGCCTTGCTTGCTTCTGGATACCTATAAACCCAAGTCTTGGTCTTCACAAACAACTTGCTCCCTCCACCTTCCACCATGTAACATAACAGGGTCCATGGAGCACCACAAAATCCAAATAATGGTACTCTTCCCTTTAACTTGTGTCTGGTCAAAGTGATTGCCTTGTAAACATAGTCCAATTCTGCCGCGACATCCACCTTCTTGTTCAAAACTCGCTCATATTGGCCGTCCTCAGGTGACTCCAGAGGTTCGGGAAAATGAGGTCCTTTCTTGTCAACCATCTCTACGGTCATCCCCATAGCTTGAGGAATCACGAGAATATCGGAAAATATAATAGCTGCGTCGACAAGTCCGGCGAAACGTTCAATGGGTTGGAGAGTTAATGTCGATGCGATCTCCGGAGAGCGGCAGCATTCAAAAAAGTCATTCTTTCCTTTTGCTTCGTGGTATTCAGGCAGGTAACGTCCAGCTGTAAGATTTCCAGATGTTAGCTATCTCTATCTCATAAATTTCATTGACTTCAAACATTGGCCATACCTTGACGCATCACCCACATTGGTGGACGTTCAACCTTCTGACCTGGACTTTGTTAGCAACCAGCATTCTGAAGATTCAGGAATTATTGTCTCTACCCCATGCTGTTCTGAGGATGAGATCGTTCTGTAATGGTTCAAATTGATGCTCCATAGTGTACTAATTTATATCTCAAACCAAATGAAGGGACTCTTTTGCTGGAAAAACACCACAAATGTACAAGATATAAACGTCTGAGATTGCGTCAAACAATAAGGTTGACAATAAATCCGAGGAGAAGTTAGGAAGAAATCCAATTGAAGTATAAGGTTTATATGAACCTTGGTCTATTTATTTTCTTACTATTACCATTGCCTAATTCCCATGGGGGTTTCATTTTCACCCCACCAAACGTGAGCTTCAAGATCCACAAAATTAACAGGGACGAGGGAGCTCTGGAAAAACTGTTGATCCGTTGCATTTCAATTATTATTCGCTATGTACGAATTAATGATACGCAAACTCCAGTGATAAAGCTTCCGCTGAAGACATTCTCACTGTACGATATCTTGCGCATGAAGAATATAGAGCATGCTATTCTGCTCCAAAAAGATCTGATTTCAATACCTCACCAATGTCGAATCGCAAAGCATTAACGCGGCTGGCATATTTTTCAACGAGCGATGCTCCCTCGCCCATCGACTTCCTGTCGAAGGCTCAAACATCTCACAACATCCTTTGAATGTGTATGGGTCTCTGAGGAGGATCTTTGCAATGCATTCCAACGCTTCTGCGGTGCCTCGAATACAATACGTCGGCATGGGAGCTCAGTGCCTGGCCCGTTGGAAAGCAGGAGGAGATTGGGGAGGAGAAGAATGGCATATGTCACAGAGATGACACAAGCTTCAATGTACGACCCGGGGGCTTTGTGGTGCTCATCATGGGGGCCAGAGAAGATTGAATCGCAGTGGGAGGCTCCAACACCTCGAATCACGGAACAATCAAAGCATCCACCAGCTTTACCATCTTGGTTGACCAATTGGACTCCCATGCCCGAAGAATCTGCGGACGTTTCTATGGAGCCTGTAATTGCGGAAGACTCGAGTGAGAAAGGCTATGATATCTTGCGGCAGGAAAGGTATATTCAAGACCATTTTCATGATTTTGAAATGGCAATAGAGCTTAATCATCGAGAATCTACTAAGATGAAAGGGGACTGGAATACGGAAAAGAAGAAGGGTCGGCATCAACAGTTGGTTGGACCGAAGAAAGCTTTAAAGCTTTGCGTATCGTTTGGTAAAAGACTCCAACAGAGTCTTACTCTTGGACTAGTTACCAGCGATCTGCTGTCTAACTCACTTCGAACTGTTACAAATGTTCTCGTGGATATTCATAGCGGCTCTTACTCCAACGCTAAAGGTTCTAGTAGACAAAGTCCCAAGACAGAAGATTTTTTTTGTGGACGAGATGCTGATGCAGCTAAAAAACTGCTTGTTTTCTATAGACAAGTCTGGGATGGTATTGTGTCTTGTAAAGTTCTCACGCCCGCCGATTTTGATTCGAAAGTCATAGCAGAATATCTGTCGTTGATTGCAGATCTCCCAAGCACCAGCGAAACACAACTTCTGGTTTCTGAAATACTTCCTTCATTATCTGCAGTTCAATTGGGTAGTAATGTAGACAACACTTTGTCTATATTCAATAAGTGGTCATTAAGCTGGCTCCAAAAAATGACCGCTCCAACAAATAGAGATAAATTCTTGACGAAATCAGAGACATCTTTGATATCCTCACAACGAAGTACTAACCACCTCCGAATGCTAATGTGGTCCAATCAAGGCAAGGACACGCCTGGGCTGTTGAAACGCGTTCGAGAAATTCTAATTCAAGCATCTACGAATCTTTCCACTGCCAGCACAGAATTGTGGGCTGCGGAAAACATGTTTTTGCCTCACAGTCACTCCATTGATGTAATGAGCCAAACTCTGACCAATTTACCTAAAGAGATAACTTCTGTTCTGATCAGATCTCATTCGGGTGTCATCTGTTCCGCAACTTTCTGGGGCCAGAAGAGTGCTTCGGGGCTCAAAGACTACCTTGCTCAATCCCACAGGACACGATTAAATTGGCTTTCTGTGCTCTCCAGATTGAAAAACATCGATAATTCAATATTCACAGAGACATTCAAAATATTGCAGCAACAAGATCTTAGCTCGTTCAATCTGGACACCAAGGAATATACTTTGACATGGCGCCAGATGTCTGAGCTTGTTCTAACCCGTTGGGCTAGTCAGAGCGCTTTAACAAACGGCAGCGTAATCATCGACACCTTCAAGATCAAGACCCTTCATTCTTCCTCATCCTTTGGGTGGCTTCTGTGGACTTTAAAAGAGTATGGACAGTTGAGCGACGAGAAGATACAAGATCTATTTAGTTTTCTCCGAGATATACAAGCGTTCGGCCACATACACGCAGTGCTAAGGCAATCAAAAATGTTCAATTTGCGGATAAATTCCAATGTCCTAGCAGATCTCGTCAACAAAACGACTTCCGTAGATCTCCAAGCTGCGTACAATATATACATGCAACATTGCATAGGCGAGATCGAGCCCGAGAAGTGTGCGCCTTTGTTTGCTACAATGGTATATCACGGAAGCGAGGGAATCTGGGCTGCATTGGACACTCCAATCTACGCAGCAATGCCAAAGTGGAAAAGAAAAGCCCCATCACCAAAGATTCTCTCACAAGCACGAATTGAACTTATACACGAAATGGCAACAGCGTTTGCACATCAAAATGTCGAGCATCCTAGACAAGCTCTTCGTAATGTTACACAATGTTGGCACTATCTTCGTGCGCATAAGGTTAAACCGACGTCGAAAATCTCAAGGCCGATTACACAGGTGGGCATCATTGCGGATGTGAGAAATGAAAAGTGGGGTCGAACAGAAAGAGTGAGATGGGTTCTGGATGTTATTGAAGAGGCGGAAGGCCCAGAGGTTGCGGATGCAGTGAGAAAGGCGGTGGCTAAATGGAGGCAAAAACTAAAAATCAGACTTGAGAAGAAGAAAGAAGGCTATATTGAGTAGTATTTAAAGCTTTGTCAATTCAATAGAGTTATACCCCGGAGTCTATAGACGTCTTACAGCCATTTCGTAGATGATCAAGAGGTTACATCAAACTACCCAACAACATCTTGATACCATATTCCAATTTTATATGCCAATATCATTTCCCGTTCCAATTGTCAACAATGATCTAAACCTTGTCGCTTCTTTGAATCTCACATCTAACCGTCACCGTCACACCCAATCCCCAACATCCAAATCATCCCAACCAAAAATGCATATCATGCCATAGAAACATCACACTACACTTTCGTCCATCCATTCACCCTTAGCCAATCTATCCGTCATACACATACCCCAATCCTACCATGACCCTCATCAAACATCTCATCGTACGACCTGGCGCAGTGGTCTACACAACTGACTTATATACACTGCGTTTTAACCGTCTTCGGATGGGTGGGATGTCTGATAGATTACGGACAGAATTGACCCCATTTCGAAGGGTTCTGCTAGTAATAAAATCCTCATATCAGAGAGGATTTTCCCATGTACAACATGGTTTTTTGCTTTTTTGGTTGTTGAGGGAATCGAAGTTTTTGTGGGGAGGGGAGGAGTGAATCTCGCGAGTAATGGTGATTTTGTTTTTGGGGAGGGAATTTTTGTGCTTCTGTGGGGAGGGAGAGAGTGAATCTATGGAATAGGAATTTTGATGTCAGTGAGAGGATGATAGATTATTCTGTTTCGTTTTTGGCCTAATTGTGTATGATGTCAAGATATGGGTTGGGGATTTTTTCCATTCAATTGATCAGCAAGCTAGCTAACAAACATGCGTGAATTTATTCCTCATCCTCCATTTTTCTCAAATTTCCAATATTATACAAGAGACCACCCAACGTATTCTTCTTCTCCGCATCCAAAACACCCTCGCTATCTTGCGATACAAATCCTTCCAATTGCACATTAACGAATTTCTCATTTTCGTATTTGAAGAATTGTAGAGGGTTTGCGACGGGTGAGTTGTCGTCCTTTACAGCAATGATGGAACCGGTTTCGTGGATGTTGTCGATGGAGATTATGAGGGAGAATGGAGATGAGGGGGTAAGATTGCTGAGGGTGCAAGAGAGCGCATTGCCTGGTAGGGTGATGGTTTGGGTATGTATGAGTTGGTTGGAAGGCGTGAGATTATAAATGAAGGCGGCAGGAACACTGAGACTTTGTTAGCTTGAGTTCAGTCTGGGCTTTTGTGGGTAGGATGATGGAACTTGCCCTTCAGATGTAGCTATTACGATATCTCGATCAGATGTTTCATCTTTAGCGTGATAAATACCCGTTACTGCAACCTTCTTAGACTCGGTCTCGGGTTCGTCTTTGGTGGCTTCTGGGCCAAATGCTTCGATTTGAGACTTGAGATTTACTTTCGATAGTAAAGATCCATCGAGCCAGTTCCAAACGTGTAGGTCGTCATCTCCACCACCAGAAATAAGAATTTCTGGTCTTGTAGAAGGAATACATAAACGACTAACATATTCAATGTGTCCGAGACAGAATCCCTCAATGACGTGCGATTGAGGAATTCCACGACTAACACGAATATGCTCATCACGATCAGCTGTAAGAATGTAGTGACGACCTGACACGGAAGCCATCACGATATCCGTTAACATAGAAACGTGTCCAAGGAGAAGTTTGTGCTCAAAATCTGGACCAGTTTTCTCAGACACTTTATTGGTCTGTTTCTTTTGAGCCTCAAGAGCTTTTAAGTTGCGTACGGAATGTACTGTCAAGGCACTGGCTGAAGGCTGGAACTTCTTTGGAGCTTGCTTTTCGGTAGAAACATCTTCTTTAGCGGATGCAACTGAAAGGGATGGGATGAGAGGAAGAGAATACACATCTCCAAATTTATCAGCGCTGATTATGGTACTGCAGTCATCGGTAGTGGCAAGAGCACAAGGCCGTTTGGGCATAGTACTAAAATCGTCAGTCAGAGTCACTTTTTGAAAGTAGACAATCCCTACCGATTACTGATCTGTCTTAATCCTTTGCCTACTGTATCTTCCCATGCCAACACTCTGATAGTTTTGTCCTCGCCTGTAACTGCAATCACGTGCTGGAGGTCTTTTGTGATAGTTAAAGCAGTAATGGGTGAAGGTTCAACAATCTTTGGTGGTGTATTCTTCACCTTTTTCTTCAACTGCTGTACGACAACAATTTTCTCTTCCTTTTCCTCGCTAACGGACAACTTCCGTCTCTTTGCTGGCGGGGTTGACGATTCCAATGGGGCATCTGGAGTAGATGTTTCTGGGTTCTGCTCCTCACTTTTGGTTTGCGTCTCATCTCCAGTTGTCTTCAATGTATTCGTACTTTCTGGCACTGGAGACTTCCATGTTGAAAGGTATGAACCATCTTTTATATCAAAGGTATCTATGCTTGAGCCTCGAGCTGCTACAAGATAGTTACCACATTGTTTGAGGCATTGGTATGGTGTTCTGAGTTTCGACATTTTTTTGATAGACTGGTTTGGCCTCCCGATCAAGTAAACAGGTTCTAAGTGGAAATACAATTCTTTCCTTGGAGTGGCTATTCGTATATCAAAATACCAATAAATACCCAAAAAATACAAAATATTTATCCAGATATCTCGAATTTATTTATCAACAAGGGTCTGAGCTTCTCAACCAATCAAAGTATATTTTCGCATGCCAGATTGCGCTAAGCACTAGCGGCTCCCACATTCTAGCAATTCGTCAAACTCATCAAATGTATCTTTTTTTCGAATTTTGATCTACTTCGCGACAATCACAATTCTTCCACGAAGAACAAATCCTCAACTCTAACATAATAAATTTGTCCTTAAATCACCTAACTTCACAAATAAGAAGATATGGGGGGCAAATCCGAAAACAAGGCCGGCTACTTCGATAAGCTCAAGGGCTTACTCGAGGAGTACAAGTCCATCTTCATCGTCACCGTCGACAATGTCAGCTCTCAACAAATGCACGAAATCCGTGGATCTCTCCGTGGTGAGGGTGTTGTCTTGATGGGAAAGAACACCATGGTACGTTTACTCGGGATCGATGAATTCTGCTGTTATTGGCGCGCTCGGAAAACTAATTTTTGTGATTGAACAGGTCCGCCGTGCCGTCAAGGGCTTCGTCAACGACAACCCAGAATACGAGCGTCTTCTTCCTTTCGTCAAGGGTAACGTCGGTTTCGTTTTCACCAACCAAGACCTCAAGACCATCCGTGACAAGATTCTCGACAACAAGGTCGCTGCTCCAGCCAGAGCTGGTGCCGTTGCCCCAGCTGATGTCTACGTCCCAGCCGGTAACACCGGTATGGAACCAGGAAAGACCTCTTTCTTCCAAGCTCTTGGTGTCCCAACCAAGATTGCCCGTGGTACCATTGAAATTACCTCAGACTTGAAGCTCGTTGAGGCTGGTTCCAAGGTCGGAGCTTCCGAGGCTACCCTTCTTAACATGTTGAACATCTCTCCGTTCACATACGGTATGGGTATCTCCCAAGTTTACGATGCTGGTAACACTTTCCCACCAAGTGTTCTCGATATCGAGGAGTCCCAACTTCTCAAGGCTTTCAGCAGTGCTATCACCACCATCGCTGCTATCTCCTTGGCTGCCAACTTCCCAACCCTTCCATCTGTTATGCACTCTGTTGTCAACAGCTACAAGAAGGTTTTGGCCGTTGCCATCTCGACCGACTACAGCTGGTCTGAGATTGATGAGTTGAAGGACCGAATTGCCAACCCAGAGGCCTACGCCAGTGCCGGACCTGCCGTTACTGAGGCTGCCCCAGCTGCCGCTGCTGAGGAGGCCAAGAAGGAGGAGTCCGAGGCTGAGGAGTCCGCTGATGAGGGATTCGGAGGAATGTTCGACTAAATTCGTCAATGATAAATCTGAAATGAATTCTCTGTATGTCTGAAAGGATATTCAGAGAAACACCAAGATTATCTAGTTGTCATCCAAGTATCTTGACTCTGGAAAAATGAAAAAACTTAACAAGCCAAAGCATGTGTATCGTGGTATGACAATGAAATGTGATGTGAAAATCACAATTCCATCAACTTCAAAAGGTTCGTCGCTATTTCCTCACATACTCTATAATTTTCTCGAGCTTTGTGATGAATAAATCATAGCTTTTTAACCCCGAGTGCATGCGCACGTTGACGATTAAAAACAACAACACTCTAATTTTTTCCTGAATGCTTTCAATATTTATCATTATGTCATACAAATAATTATGGTCGTGATAAATTACTGACTATCTATTCAGGATTTGCGTCTCTTTCCAATATCTGCCTAGCAACCTCAATAGCTTCCCTCGGCAACCCAGCCAATTTAGCAACCTTGAGAGCGTGACTCTGTCTGTTGATACCCTCCTTCAATTTATACATATACCTAAATGCTCCATCTGTGTTCCCATCCTCTTCCACATCCGTACAATAAAAGCCCACTGCACCCATATTGTTCTTCTCTATAAAATCCACCAATGCGTGGAAATGTGTCGCGAATAATGCCCTGCATTTATTCACATGGTAAAGATGGTGCAAGCATGCAAAGGCCACGGCCACACCGTCAGTTGGTGTTGTTCCTCTACCAATCTCATCCATGATGACGAATGATCGTGAAGTCGCATTTTTGAGGATCGTCGCACTCTCCAACATCTCCACCATGAATGTCGATTGATCTCGGTAGAGATTATCTGCAGACCCAACACGACTGAATATATGATCTACAATCCCCAACTCTGCATATTCAGCAGGTACATATGATCCGACTTGTGCAAGAACCGTAATCAATGCATTTTGACGCAGAAAAGTACTTTTGCCAGCCATATTCGGTCCTGTGATTAACCATGCTCTATGAACGTCTCCCACCAGACAGTCATTGGAAATAAAACTTCGACCTTCTCCCTCTAATCCAGTCTCAACAGTAGGGTGTCTCCCGCCAATAATTTTGTGCGCAGAACTTGTATTGAGAGTAGGACGAGTCCAACCTCTTTCATTTGCCAGTATAGCAAATGAGCACGCGATATCAATTTCATCCAGTACAGCTGCATTACGACGAAGTTTCACGAGGTTTGTAATAGCCAATTCGCGAAGTTTGTAAAACAATCGCTGTTCTTCGGCCCGAATGTGGATGCGACATTGATCGATTTCTTGGCCCAGGAATGACCATTCGGGATGATGAAGAGAACGGGTGCTTTTGCTTGAGCTGATGGTGCGGGCTTCGGGCATGTCCAGATTTATATCTCTTCCTTTAACGTGGCAGATATGACCGAGGCCGGGGGTGAAGCGAAGGGTCAGACTTGTTGCGCCGAGACGGTCGCAAAGAGAAGCTGCCAGGGCGGTCTTTTGATTCGCTAGAGAGGATAGTTCTGTGTGGAGACGTTTGAGGGTTGGCGTGGCGCTTGGTTTCATGATCCAGGCTTCACTCTCTTGGTTGTAATATTCTCGAAGGCTGGTAGGTTTCTTGCGGTTGTTTTTCCGAATGATAGATGTTTCTTCTGTGTTTCCTTCCGAGGCAACGATTGCTTCGGCCAGTGCTTGCATCTCTCCACTCTCGCCTTCTTCAATACGATGTTGCTGAACTAGACCTTCTTCGTCGATGGCTTCTGTGATTGCGTGGGCGAGTTCCATCGGGTCTTTGAGGTGAATACGAGTAAGTAATTCTTGTATGCAAGGCTTGGGCGTCGCATCATGAACTTCGAGTGCGAATGCCAAATCTCGAGTAGCATGTATCGTGCTAGCTAAATCTAAAAGATCATCGCCATCTCCCCTGCCAAACGCAAACTTTTGCAGTAGACGATGGGAATCATGGCTGCGTTTCAGGAGAGATGTTACTCGGTCTCGAAGATTCTCATTTTCAAGCATGTATGTCACGAGATCGAGCCGAGAGTTTATCACATCCAGAGATGTTGAAGGTGATGCTATTCTTTACGTCAGCCTTTGAAGAACATTGAAAATCACCCAAATTATCGAGAAAAACGAGACTTACCAAGCCAATTCTCCAATAGTCTTGCACCTCCTTTTGTGACTGTGCGTCGGATTGTGTGCAATAAACTACCACTGAAGACATCTTCCTTGATGGTCTTCTTAATCTCTAGAGCTCTCATAGTATTCTTGTCGATTCCCATAACATTCAACTGGCGTACAGGAGGTTGGAGTCTCATGTTCGTACTTTGTAATCTTGTTTCAACATAATGAAGTAAGCAACTACCAGCCGATATCTCTTCCTCCGTGAAGGTGTCTATCGAGGATGGTGAAACTGCCGATTCTAGCATGGAGGTCCACTCGGATATAGGCTTCACCCCTGAAAGCGTTGCATAAGTGATCATATGGTGTTCGTCGGTGAGAATGGTAAATATTTCGTGACTTTTCATAGATTGCATCTTTTCATTCAACACAATTTCGCGTGGAGCTATACGGGCCAAGAAGGAAGGAAGTTGTGAAAGCGATGACTTTTGGGTGAAGAAATGACCAGTTGATAGATCCAGCCAAGCCAAACCGATTGATTTATGATGCCTCTCATATTCAATAGCATCAATTGTATCATCGTGCTGTGTGTGTATTGCGAGTACATAGTTGTTCGAAAGAGGGTCCATGAAACCTTCATCGATGAGAGTACCAGGTGTAACAACACGTGAGACTCTTCGATCATGCATCAGTCCTCCAGATTTCACCTTATCCGAAATATCATTTGGAAACTCTTCCGATATAGCAACATATCGATTCAAATCTTGAACAAGTATCTTCAAATAACGATCAAGTTGATGAAAAGGAAACCCAGCCTATTTACCGTTATTACATAATAGGGTGAGATCATGATGATAACTTACTATCGACACAGGTCCAGCATTTGTTTTCTTCTGGGAAACCTTAAGACCCAGAAGCGGACCAAATTCATCTGCATGCTCAAAATATAATTCGTAGAAACCTCCAACACGTGTTATAACCACGCAGTTCTCAAACTTGAGCATATTGCTACGGGCCTGCATGATCACGGTTGGATATGGTGGTAGTTCATTCTCAATTTCCAATGGCTCCAGAGGAAGTAATCCTTGCGGAAGTTCTACTTCACCTGTTGCTTTGGCTTTTTTGGAATTTTTCTCGCCTGTTGACGAAGATGGAGTAACTTGTGATTCTTGTATCTCTGAGGATTCGGAGTCAAGAATGATCAAGCCTTGGGGCAAGCCCTCTATGCGCCTGATTCTCCTTGATGGTTTTACTTTCTTTGTGTCATGTTCAACATTATCTGAAGTTTCGGAAATTCGCAATTCTTCACATTCAGCTGTGGCTGGCTCTGGCTCCTGAAGTAAATCCTGGACATCTTCAAAAAATTCCAAGGAAACTCTTTCTGGAGATTTATCCTTAATAAGTGATTGCTCCAAATCCAAAGGTTCCAAGGGTCTCAAATCTAGTCCATGGGGAAGATCATTGAAATTAAAAGTAGATTTCGTTTTCTTTCCTCGATGAAAAAGTTGAGGTTTGAAGTAAATGCGAGCAGATAATGACAGAGTGAAACGAGACGAAAAATTGGCAATACATCTTCTAGTACTTAAGGAATGGAACGGAACAATAGCATTGTATCTGCGAAAGTTCCTCGCATTAAAGAATGATATGTGCATTGGGGGATTTTCGAAAATTCGACATTCCAATTGATATGTAAGACGTACGTTAACCAAATTGAGAAAGCGTGATGAAGGTGATAAACGTGAGGGGGTCCATCGGTGGTCAATGCAATGGGATTACTTAAGCCTTGGACAGTTTTGCTGGCAGATGCAAACGGGGAAAATTCAGTATCATGGCCAATCAAAAGGATGGATATAAGATCTGAAGACAAGCTATCTATTTACGACTGATACGTGATTTCCAGGTTACGTTACGTTACGTTACGATTATTATATCTAAATTATGTGTAAATAACGATGCCCATGTGTTAATCAATTCTCCCTTGAGAAGGTAGCTAGGTATGTAAATATGATATTGTCACAAAGTACGTAGACATCAAATCGTGAATATAATAATACTACCCAAGCAATGATGTATTTGTAAAGAGGGAAGGAAAGCTTTATCATCCATCGGTAATCTACTCGAGTACCTAGTAACCTTTTACCAATTGCTTACTTAAAGCTATTGTAATGTTTTCATAATAGACAACCAATCTAATTCTCCTTGCGTGCTTCAACATGCCAAATGTGATTACCCAACCACTTATGAAAGCATCTGTAATCAACTCACTAATGCGTTTATGGAAATCTCAATATATTCCGAGGTGCACTTATCTCATGGAACCCTAGTAATGCATCAGAAGTACGGGTATCTAGGTACTTGGTAGGTATCTCTAACCCCTCAATATTGATGATGAATGAATGGATGAATGAATTGATGTATGAATGCATATAAGAAGGGAAAAACTTTCCCATCTATTCGAGTCTTTTCTTTATTCCTCATCAT
This sequence comes from Botrytis paeoniae, assembly GCA_004786145.1. NCBI lineage: Eukaryota > Fungi > Ascomycota > Leotiomycetes > Helotiales > Sclerotiniaceae > Botrytis > Botrytis paeoniae. The sequence goes on from PQXI01000035.1 coordinate 180,712, forward strand.
TCAATCTTCATCTCTCTGTCCAAGTCTCTCTCATACTCATCCTCTTCATATCAATCTTCCTTCTCTTAATTAACTCTCTATCAAAACTCTCATCATGGCTCCTAAAGTAGCTATCGTTTTCGTAAGCACTTCTCCATTTCATCCCCGTTATTGTATGGAACGATAAGACTAGACTCCTCGAGTTTCTCTTCATGTTCTGTTGGTTCAATCTTATCCACCCATACGTATCGAATATTCACACACTACACTCCACATGAACCCATCATTTATAATATTTCAAATGCATTCCACCAAAGCAAATGCCATGATACTAACCCCCATGTCTCCCACAGTACTCTATGTATGGCCACATCCAAAAGCTTGCCGAGGCCGAACAAGCAGGTCTCAGGAAAGCCGGAATTGAAGCCGATCTCTTCCAGTAAGTCTCAAACTATCCTGCTTGAGAGAAATCAAAAAACTTCAATACTAATTCACCAAATAGAGTTCCAGAGACTCTTCCTCAAGAGGTCTTGACTAAGATGCACGCTCCCGCAAAATCCGACATTCCAGTCATCGACCAAAAGACTCTTGCGGACTATGTAAGTCTTACCAATCCACTTTGAACCATAAAACCATATCCACCCCAAGCTTTCAATCCCATCCCATCCCTATACCCGCATCCACCCAGCTGACACAATCCAGGACGCATTCCTCTTCGGTATCCCAACCAGATATGGTAACTTCCCCGCCCAATGGAAAGCCTTCTGGGACGCTAGTGGCAGCCAATGGCAAACCGGAGGCTACTGGGGAAAATTCGCCGGAATCTTCGTTTCCACTGGCACTCCAGGTGGTGGACAAGAAAGCACCGTTCTTGCTTCTCTCTCAACATTAGCTCATCATGGCATCATCTATGTTCCATTGGGTTATGCAAAGTCGTTCCAACAACTCGCAAATTTAGAAGAGGTTAGAGGTGGTTCCCCATGGGGTGCCGGAACTTTCTCTGTAAGTCTTTTTTCTATCTTTTTGAGAGGATTATGTTGGGGTATACTGGATGAGTGAGGATATAGGACTGATATTCTGTAGGGCTCTGATGGATCTCGATCACCCTCTGCACTCGAGTTAGAACTTGCTACCATTCAAGGCGAGGAATTCGGAAAGACCATCAGCAAAGTCAACTTCGCGTGACTAGATGTAAGTAAATCCGAAGACAACAGTCAACAATTGCAATTGATTCACACTGCTAACCCTCAATAATAGGCTTCTGTCACAAACAATGGAGAAGTAAAGTCAGAATCGAATTTGGCAGATAGCAATGGAGAAACCAAAAATGTTCAACAAGCAAACCAGAAAGCAGACAAAGGAGAAACTGGGGCTAAAGACAAGGAAGGCCCATGTGGCTTGCCTGCCAAGTGCACAATTCAATAATTTAAAACTTTCTAATAGCAGAATTTACAACATTCAGATGTAATCTTCAGAAGCTCATGACGGGTAGTTATCCAATGGCGTGACATAAATGACATGATGCACGCGACATAAACACGCTGGCCAAAAATTATCCATAATACATTGCATTCAAAATTTTGGTACATTACATTTTCACGAAATTAACTCCTCATACAAGGGATGTACATATAGTTGTTTATATATGTGACATCCTTTATAGAATACACTCCCGTTGTTGAACTAGTCGTCTCACGTCGCCATAACCGATTCTAATTTCCCACCTCGGCCAATGTGCAATAATCTATTTTACATTGTGGTTGTCTTTAACGCCACGCTCCTGAAAGAAGATATGACCTCCATAAAACGCCTCAAGTGAAACATTGGAATCATACAATACATGAAAGAAATAAATGTAAACATGTAACAGAAGTGTAACAAAAGACGTAAATACTATGCATGCTTGTATGACTACCCTGCCCTTTCTTCAAGAGAGCAAATTTGCTAGTGATGGACTCGCGCTTGCTCCCCCATTAACCTGATTATTATTCGGTCTCACACCATTCAACGGAGGAGGAAGACCATTGGGCGGAGGAAGACCATTGGGTGGGGGAGGCAGTCCATTTAATTGCCGGTTGAGCTGTGGACTGCCGTGTGGTGGTCCGTGTGGTGGTCCATGTGGTGCACCATACGGACGAGAATGCATCGGCGCATTGTGTTGCGAGAAAGGATGCTCCGGGGCACGAGGAGGCGGTCCGCCATTTGTCAAATGATGAGGAGGGGGTCTACTAGAAGCATATGATCCGTAGCTTCCATTTTGCATATGCATGGGCGGAGGTCCAGGAAGTCGATGAGGAGAGGGCGGATAACCGTTGGGCAAACGTCCATTTTGATGAGGGGATGGCTGTAGACCTTGCACAGGCTGACGATTATGAGGTGGCCCACCCAGTTGTGGCGCAACTCCAGGCATCCTTGGTGAATGATTGCCATTGACTTGATGTATGGCAGCGACATTCGTTGGGACTGGGGATTGACGAAGCCAGTTGTTGTACGGGGTGTTGGACGGATACGATGGAGGTTGGGGCGGCCATGGGTATTGATGCGGCGTATGATTGCGCTCAAGCTCGGGCGGAGGAATATTGGCAATGATAGGTGTAGAAGTCGGAATAGGAAGGGGCGCGGGAGGTCTAGAAACCTCGCGATCGCTTGCCATGGCTGTAGGCATAGGTGGAGGCGTCGGTATTGGTGTAGGTTGCTTTCGAATTTTCTTCCAATGGCACTGATGGCATTGAAACTCCGTGGGTAGAGGGGCCGGCTTTTTGGTATTTTGATCCAAGGCTGCGGCTGCGAGTGCAACATGAACTCCACCTCTTTCGCCTGTTGGGGCACTAGGTAAATGGCCGTTGGCGAGTCCAGGGCTCTCCGATTTGGTAGGATCGTGATCCAGTATGGCGTTTAAGGGAGCTGCAGGACTGCTACTTGCAACAGTAGTTTCAAACATTGGCCACCATTTAGGGCTGATGTCAACACTACAAGTGGCACATCTTCTTTCTGTATCGCGCACCGAAAGTGAAGTGCTCAATGGTGAATCCTCAACTTTGACCAATGCTAAAGAAGCACGTCTATTTGTTGTAGGAGTCGATATAGGAGCCCCCGTAGATGTACGACGATTTTGAGATGTTGGGATATTGACAGAACTGGCGGCTCTGGTAGATTGGTTGACGAGATTCGCTTTACGAACTGTGCCAGTCAGTGCCAAGTCTGCCTGCTTGAAATTTTGTACATAGAGTTGTAAAGCATTAAGGCCCGTTTCATCAACGATGTCGTGCATGCGATGGACAATAGTCTTGGTTGGTACATGTTCTTTACACCAGATAGCGGCAGACATGGCGCCATTTTCACCATTGATATTCACAATGTTGTGCTGGTCGCGGCGAGAACCCTTTACCGGAGCGATATCGAAACCTAGAATGTACCCATTCTGGTGCGCACATTCCACATGCACTGCAATGCTAATTAGTAACATGACAACTCGGGTATGTATCTAGAATCTTACCTGGTGCTCGACATGAATGGCAATTTACACAGGCACCGCCTTTTTTCTTGCATGCTTTGCAAACCTCATCATATCTACTCGAAGGGATCGATGGAATCCCTTCAGATGGAACTAGAGCTTTCGCGTCTCCGAACTTCACTTCGGGTGTGAATACAGCACAGGTGACGTGTACCCAATTGTTATTAGCTGTGCGCTTCAATGGCTCCCGAGGATTGACAGGCTTATTGTATTCTTCCTGCTTCTTTCGAAAGTAGTCTGCAGCTTTCTGCGCATTTTCTCTCTCCACGCGATCTCGCTCCCGCTCCTTTTCAGATTTCTTCTTGTGAGAAATCCTGGGCGGTTCCACAAAATCATGCTCTGTAGACTCTATCGGGCAAAGCATGCATTTGTATTGCTAAAATCGTGAGTGACAGAACAAATATAATCAAGAACTCGAATGAACTTACAATTGATACCTTGGGATCTTTATCGTTCTGACACATGTCACAGGTCCATTTGCTGGGGCTTCGGTTATCAACAACGCCATAGCAATTTCGATGCACAGCCATTCTACAATCCTTGCAGGAAAGGTGCTGGTCTCCCAATGGTTCCAACTGGGCGCAAACAGCACATGGAAGAATTTTCGGCTTGGGAACTTCTGGAGGCGGAGGCGGAGGTGGAGGCGGAGGAGGAGGAGGTTTCTCTGCTACTGGCTTCTTCTTTGGTTGCGCAGGTGCTACTATATTGCCGTTTTCAAGAGCAGAATCTGAAGCTTCTTTGTTATCTGGATTGATTTTGACTTTCTTCTTGGGCGGTTCTGACGCTGCTGGCACTATAGGTGCAGGTGCAGGTGTGCTAGCAGTTGAGACAGGTGCTGTAGTGGAGAGAGCATCCATTTGGCCAAACCCTTCGTTTGCAGCTTTGAGTTCTCTGAGGTATTCTTCATCCATTTTCCGTTTAGAAGCTCGTCCTCCTGAGGCCGCCATCTTTTTGGCTACTTCATCAACATCTTCATACTGTATCGCATAACGGCGCCAAAGTTCTGCACATCTTTGGCATAATGCCAACACAAGTTGGTTACCTTTCTCCTTTGCAGCTCCTTTGCTATTGGAATTCTCAGGGACAGTAGCACCCACAGGGGTGTTGGGAGCTCGTCTCCATCTTTGCGAGCTTCTTACGGAACAAAATTTGCACTGGAATCCCTTCTTCTTCTGTAAGACTTTGTCGTTGTCAAAGGCTGAGTCGTCGTGTTCATCGGCGATGTCATCCTGTAACTTTCCCAAGGCCGCCTCTGCCCTTTTGGCCTCCTTTTTGCCTTTTCGCCCTGAATAATTACCCCATATCTGCTTTCCCCTATCCGTCTTTTTCCATGTATAATAAAATCGTACCACATCCGCAGGGCTCATTGTCTTCACATGCCTTTTAATGCTAAGCCACTCAGACCCAAATTTGGTAACGCCGTCCTCGAATTTTTTAAGCTCGGTGGGACTTGGTTCTGGCTCCTTGAACGTCTTCTTGTCGGTTTTCGAAAGTGCAGCAAGTGCTTTGTCTACATCAAATTTGTTTGAATAAAGTAATTGTAGTGCTACATCGAGCAGATTGGTTGACAATTCAGGCAGACCTAACGGCTTCGCCATAGCTTTTGCACGAATCATGTAATCATTGACCAATTGCTCATACGCAGGAACATCCAAGGATAAAGCTCTGTCGTCCGTCCCCCGTTCAGAATTGCTAGAAGCTTCGCCAACTTCTGGAATTTTAAATAGCAACGTCGCCGTATTTTTGGGATCATCATTACTTACATCCTCACCACGATTGATATAGCCATTCGGCTCATCCATTACCCAAATCGGACGTTTTTCTCGAGCAATTTTGTCAGCTTCTAATGCGGCTATAGTTTCTTTCGATAACTTTGCATCCTTTCTGTGGCTACTGCTTCCTCCCTTGATGTATTTCTTCTTTATTTCTACGGCCTTAACATACTCCACAGGTCTACCATGCCAAGCTGTAACATTGGCTTGATGACGATTTCCAATCCGAGAGCTGGCCCTTGGATAGATACGATCGTCATAATCCAGTGCATCTTCAACTTTGCAGTGTATACCCAAGTACCGAAAGAGCCATAGGCTTGCTTGATGAACTTGTTCCGCTGTACCTGGGTGAATAGACATTTCGACATCCTGAGAGCCTGATGAGGTGTTCCCATTCGTATCAAGTGCATCACCTACTGTTGTGGGAAGATCATCTTCGTCTTCGTTCATTTCATCGTCTTCGGCTTCAACGATTCCATCTGTAATATTAGGGGTGTTACGAGCCTCGAGTTTCTTTTCTTGGGCCTTGCTGCAAGGTCCACAAGCCCAAGCAAAGCCGCGCGAGGGTTTCTTCAACAATGGCGGATTCACACAGCTCATGTGGTAGGTGTTCAAACAAACCGCACAGTCAACAGAATCGTTGCTATGAGAATGTTAGCGAAATTCGATACTTGAGAATCCTGAAATACATACCTTGCACTGTATCTGCAGCAACGTTTACAGGTTTTCACGGCGCTGGTAAACTCTTTGCCACGCCCCACCTCCACGATAATATATTTCCACCTTTCATCAAGGACCTTCTTGACTGAAACAGGTACATTTATGACCTGAAAAACGGGTATAACATCGTAATATCGATGAATGTAACGATCGTACAGTTTATCGTACCAGAAGCTGTCCTTCGTCGTTCTTAAAACATCGAGCTTCTCGACTTCGGCCTTGTGCTTGATCTGACATTTTCCACGTAAAGCTGTGAGAGGACTGATATCGGAGTGCATGGAAGCGAACACTTGACGCGTATCGCTAACCTTCTTTCCTATTTCTTTAGGTCGATAATACCAGTTGAGTCGTAGTGCATCAATGGGCTCCTTGACATCATTATTGATATGTAAGAATTCCATGATTCGACCAAGATAGTATGGTTCACCGGGAGGTTCACAAACAAGATACACGTGATCTGGCAATGCGTTAGTATTTGAACAGAATTGGAAAAATGGCTGGTAGATCCATGGCCTCAGTATGCGTACCATTGGCTGATAGAACAGTGCCATCATCCGCTACAAGTTTCTCGTCCTTTAAACGTGCCCCACAGTCATCGAAGCTCAACATGTTAGAATCATGCATAGCCATGCTGACTCTGGGGGCACCTGTATGTACTGACGAACCATTTTGTACGACATTCTGTGACGAAGATGCGGTTGCAGTTGCGGCGGTTTGGGCAGGAGGTTTCTTTTTCTTGGAATTCTGAGTCGTTGGTACCGCTGGGTTTGCAGAGAACGTAGAGGTACCAGGGATAGGTTCCTTATTATTATTTTGTGTCGTTGCGACAGGCTCCGGTTCTGGAACGGTTGCCTTCTTTGCAATAGTTGTCGGTGGTGCATTATCCGCAGACGTTGAAGGGCGAGAGTCGCTGACCCGAGCGGCCTTGCGCCCCTCTTTCATAGCCGCTGCAATTTCAATATCCACGTCCATCTCCTTGTCCTCTGCATAATTGATTCTTGATGTACCGGTTCGATTGCGCGATCGAGTGCCGTAAGCTGCACCACCGATACCGTTGGCTCCAGCATCCTTATTCGATCGATTGGAGGATGTTGAATTGGTCGCGATCATAGGCTGAGATTCGAAATCGCGAAGAGCTAACAATTCCTTCTCTAATCCTTTCCCAGGCGCAGCAGTCGAAGCCTTACTTTCAGGCACAATTTCCATCGCATTTACAGCCGGCGAGTCGTGGGCAGCGGATACATTCTCAACCGCATTGCTCTTTTGTGGGGGGAGGGTTTTGGATGAACCTTCGACGCTGGTGCCAGCATTAATTTCTTTGGTCATGACGATTGCGTCGCGAACAAATTCGTGGCTTGGACAATCGAATCTCAGACTATGAATTGGAGCGCTTCCCGCGAGAACGAGGTGCGAGAAGCGCTATATACGAGGCTGTCGGACGATTATTGCGAGATCTCGACCCATCAGAGAGGCTCGAGGTTATGAAATTTCTAAGAGATGAATCGATCTGAAAGATTGGGAACAATATAGTTGGGGATGAATTTTTTAATATCGTAGAAAGGGTGGATGCGGAAGGACCACAGGATGACAATGAGTAGAACTAAAGACGAGGCTATTTGTGAGCTCTCAAGAACATATATATTAACTGGAGGGATGCACCAACCCTGGACAAATGATCTAAATTGGGTAATATATTACTCTTCACAGACGGAGGACGTAATAAGATGATGTTGAAGTGACTTAAAGGTTCCGAAAGTGTGGCCTAAAAGGAAATATAAAGTTTTGGATGAATGATTTGGTAGAAATTTGAGGTTTGAGTGAAAGTAAATGTGAAATGGGTGGAGGAGAGTTGGGTGGTAGGAGCAATATGATGGTTGTAAAAGGCGGATCTATACCTTGCCGTATATTTGAAAAGAGAGATATTAGGTAGGTAGGTAGGCAGGTAAGTAGGTACCAGGAAGATATTTAAGTTGGTAAGAATAGATGGGGTGGGTTGCACGGATATGGGTAAACTTTTGGAAGAGGATACAGATCAGATAGATATTACTACTAGGTAGGTAGGTAGTTCAGTCTATTCCAGTTCAGTTCTAGTCCATAAACTCTTTGAAGTAATCAGTAGGTACTCTCCAAGGACATTGACCGAAGCAATGATAAATAATCGATGCAACAAATGGTGATGGTGATGGTGATGGTGATGGTGATCACTGGTTGTTGATGAAGACAGGCGTGAGGCATGAAGAGAGCATGGCATGAAGCGATGCTAGTAAGTAGGTAGTATGTATGTGTATGTATGTAGGTAAGAAAAGATGGGAATGAGAATGGGAATGGGAATGGGAGTTTTTTGTTGGCGAAACAAAACGATATGGTGCGGCGCTAATTGGTGCCTGCATAGAATTCACAACCCTTTCTTCCCTTTCCCGCTGGGTATGTATGGGAGAAACAGGCGGGAGGCGACTTGAAGAATTCCATTCCTGGCATGGTACGATATGAATTTGTGACGGACGGAAGGTAGGTATGCAGGTAGGTAGGCAAACAGTTGCTTCACAAGTCCGATAATCAAAATCGTATGTATATAGGTAGAATGGGATAGGTAGGTAGGTAGGTAGGTAGGTAGGAATATGTTGATAACATTTAACAATATGCACACATTTGATATCACCTAGATACTGACTGATATATATCACTTCTATTATCTGGATAGGTAGGTATATCCAAATCAGATACCTGGTAGATAACTACCTAGCATGCATATATATAATACTATACATATAATATACACACACACACCCACGCACACATGCACACAACACATTTCACATCATTCCACAACAAAGGGTGGAAAGTATAATTGATATATATACATATACGTAGGACTGAAGAGAAAATAAAATAATCAATGACTTTTATATAATCCAAAACATACAAAGTCACTCACTCAATACCTTAGATCCCAAATACGGACTACTTATTTCTCACATGTGTTGCACCAGTTCAATTGCTCCAATACCAACAATTGATTGCTCGAGTCATAGCTGTGCGTACTAGGTAAATTTGGTGTTACAGAACCATCAGGTAGAACAATGTACAGAGTAACATCCACCAGATAGATCCATCCATCAATCGAACTTTTTTTGATCTCGAACTTCCAAAATGCTTGAAGTCTCCACTTTACAAGCGGGGGTAGTGAGAGATATCCTTGCTAGCTCAAACCTGGAAGCCCCGGTACACCGATGGCTGGCTTGGATCAATCACGTGTGCTTTTTTCAACTCTCCCCACCACTCAGGTTGCATCAATTGATGGACCTCCCTCCATCCGTTAAGGCCTCCATCTCATCGTCAGCCATTCATTGTATCGCCAGTCAAAAACAAAAACAAAAACAAAAAGGAAAAGATTCTCACCGACCGACTCGGTATAATAGAACAAAGGTTGGAAGAAGTCAAATTTCACAAAGATATATCTATATCATCATTCACTGACTCATTCTTTTGCTTGCTTACAAACAACTTATTCTTCCAATTGGGTACATTGCTCCGTACCAAGTCACAATCAATTTGGCCCTTCCCAAAAAAAAAAGGTCACAGAAAGTTCTTCGGGATCTAGAACTACCTACCTACCTACTTTAGGTACATAGATACTTCCAGTATTTTGCTACAGTACAACCTGGCGTCAAAAGTTCCCTTTTTTGTACTCTACCTACCCACGTCTATCACTTTAATGATCGTCTTCTATTTTTCCTTCCTTTTGCTTTGCGTCTTAAATGGCTTATTGCTTTCTTCATGTTTCTTTGCAGAACATCTTCAATCCACTTAACCTCAATCCGACGTGGAAATGAAGAAGTCTAATGCAACACGGTCTGATCTGTATCACAAAACTACTATAGATGCAACAAGAGTTGCGTCTACAACAATTTCCCGCGTTGCTGTGAAAAGAACATTTGATGAGTTGAATGATTCCAAAGAATCACGGGAAACACTATCTCCCGCTGATCATCCCCATATCGAAACTGACCTCACTAGGCAGAGAGACTTTAAGCGCCCAAATCTCAAAAATATAAATCCGGGTGCTTTAAAAGCAAGTGAAATTGATAATGTTACTGTCCAGAATTATTCCGAGTATACACAAAGAAGGCAACTGGCTTTGACGCCAACCCCTACACTGAATCCCTTGCTTGATCTATCACACCCTGCATATCAATTACCAAATCAACTAGTCGAAAATTTTGCTGCCCTAGGAATCAAATCTATATACCCATGGCAATCCGAATGTCTCCTTCGTAGTGGTGCCCTTGCTGGACAACTCAACTTGGTCTATGCTGCTCCTACGGGGGGCGGAAAGTCACTTGTTGCAGATGTTCTCATGCTCAAGAAGGTTATACAAAACCCGGAGAAGAAAGCTCTATTGGTGTTGCCTTACGTTGCATTGGTTCAAGAGAAACTTCGATGGCTCCGAAGAATTGTCCAGGGGATCTGCAAAGGGACCTCTGTGCGGGAATCAAAATGGCCATCCATGTGGCGAAATCGAGGGGATGAAAATTCCATCAGGGTTACAGGTTTCTATGGTGGCAGCAAGTCAAACGCAACATGGGCTGATATGGACATTGCTGTGTGCACCATCGAGAAGGTGCGTCGATATAAATACTTTCGCACTCACAGTCATTGACTAATAATTACAGGCAAACTCGCTTGTCAACGCGGCCATTGATGACTGCTCCATCGGAAATCTTGGTGTTGTAGTCATGGACGAGATACATTTCATAAATGATGAAAGCCGTGGATACATACTGGAGTTAATGGCTACAAAGCTCCTTAGCCTAGAACAAGGCGTACAGATCGTCGGTATGAGCGCGACACTCGACGTAAGTCTAACTCTTCCTTTGTTTTTGTGGTTGTCTCATGGGAAGAGCTGTCTGACCAAACAAAGAATGCAGACTTGCTCGCTAAATGGCTCAATAATGCCAAATTTTACATTTCCAACTACAGGGCTGTTCCTGTAGAAGAGCACCTTGTCTTTGAAAATGCTGTATATCTGGCTTCCAGTTCGAACAGATTCTACAAGATAGCTTCGCAACTGAATTCTCAGAACTCAGGCAACTCGATGCAGGCATTTCCGGATCCTCATAGGCGAATACAGACCTCACAGCATAAAGAGCTTAGCAATCCCTTAATAAACTCCGTCGTTGCTTTAGCCAATGAGACCGCCAGAAGTGGCTACGGTGTGCTAGTATTTTGCAGCAGTAAGTTGGTCCATTTGTCTGCTCTGCCGTATCGTAATACTAAGTCTACCGATAATAGGTCGACTGGGTTGTGAAAGGGATGCACTTCTGATAAGCCAAGTGCTCCCTTCAATGGATGCTATTGACCCGCTCTTGATGAACAGACGACGCGATCTTTTTAAGTAACTTAAGGGACACAAGTAGCGGTCTTGATCAAGTCCTTGAAAAGACAGTCTTAATGGGCGTGGCCTTTCATCGTAGGTATTTTCCATCCTCTAATCTCTGGATTTCTCTGACACCCACCCACAGATGCTGGTCTGACTACAGAGGAACGCGACTTGGTTGCAGCTGCCTACGATGAAGGCATATTGAAAGTCATGGTAGCGACCTGCAGTCTTGCGGCCGGCATCAATCTTCCCGCCCGTGAGTTATCTTTCGGTTCCAAGAAGCTTCTGATAATTTCAATACAATCATTATTTGTTGATCCGAACGTACTACGGAGACTGACAGTTCAATAGGGCGGGTTATATTGCATGGGGCTAGAATGGGATCTGATCTAGTCGGTCCTTGAATGCTGTAAGTATCTTACTTATCACAACTAATTACAAATGCTAATCATTGTAGTCGACAGATGAGAGGTAGAGCTGGACGCAAAGGGAAGGATGAAATTGGCAAAACATATCTCTGTTGTCAAAATTCTGACCTCGAGGCCGTCGCGGAGCTTATGGAAGCCGAAATACCTTCAGTGGAGAGCTGCCTAGTGCCAGGCAAGCGAGGTATAAAACGGTAAAAACTCTCTTGTAAATCCTCATTGAGTATTGGTATTAATAGGTAGGCAGGGCCTTACTTGAAGTAATAACTACAAAGTTAGCTACAAGCAGCGAGTCGATCGACAACTACGTGAAAAAAACTCTCCTGTGTCATACGATTGATCAAGAAGAGTTAAAATCAATGGTTGAAATAACACTTAAAGATTTGCTCGAAAGCAAACTCGTAGAACAGACAAAATCCTATTCATACGAAGCTACACGTCTGGGTCAAGCTGTTGTGGCTTCTTCTCTCGCTCCCGAGGATGGCTTGTTCGTCCATAAAGAATTACGAAGATCTCTTGAAGCCTTTGTACTAGATGGCGAAATGCATGTGCTTTACACCTTCACGCCCGTTCAGACTATGCAGGGCAATATCAACTGGCAAATCTTCCGTAAGGAAGTTGATATGCTTGATGAAAGTAACTTAAGAGTTCTTGGTTTCGTTGGACTCAAGCCGTCATTGATCAATAAAATGTAAGTTCATTCACTGCTATGAGTTTATCTATCGCTCAATATTTGACTTTCTCTTAGGGCACAAGGGGGATCGATGAGAGAGTCCACGCCGGAAGAAATCGAGATCGCTAAGGTATACAAGAGATTCTATACCGCTCTACAACTGCGAGATCTTTGTAACGAAATGCCAGTTTATGCCGTTGCTCGCAAATACGACTTACCACGAGGAATCATACAGAATTTGGCGCAAACGTGTCATGGCTTTGCTGCAGGAATGATAAATTTCTCTAAGAAGATGGATTGGGGAGCACTAGCTGCGGTGCTTGATCATTTCTCCGATCGTCTAAAAGCTGGTATGTCCTTCATTTTGTCACAATAACTGTGTAGACAATTTAGATTTAAAAGATTTGGGTTTCCGAATGTTCTTACTCGCTTACCTAACAAGCAATAGGCGCTAAATCCGACCTACTCGCTCTAGCGGAAATCACATTTATCAAAAGTCGAACAGCAAGGATCTTCTGGGACAACGGCTATAAAACAGTTGGGGCGGTTGCAGGTGCAGACTCGAAGGAACTGATACCAGTACTTCTGATGGCCCAGCCAAAAAAGTTGCGGCTGGCGTCCGATGATGAGGAAAAGTATCATGCCAAACTTCTTGCGAAAGCGACAAAGATTGTTGAGTCAGCGAATCGAATATGGGAACGGCAGATGCAGCAGGAGATCTATGAAGAAGATTAACACAAGCGACTAGAAAAGATTTATTGGGGTGCTCAAGGATATTTACACCATACATAGGTACATAGAGCGAGTCCATAGGTGTGATGCACATATCAAATCTGTCATAATTCAATTTGAGTCAATTCTCAGTGCCGATAGTCCAGCGAGAAATAGATCCAATGGTATCATGTGACACAAGATCCTTAAGATCCGAAAGCCTCAAATTATAACGTATAATTCTGCATAACTATTCATTGATATTAATTAAGTAGATGATTTATATAAACCTGTATTTTATGGGGAAACATGTTCATAGTGTATAGACTTTTCGTAAGAACCTCAGCACAATAATGCCCTCGCGGGTTCCATAAGATTTCCAAGGGCTTTGCATGTATTATATGCCACGATATGCATCTCTATTTAGTAGGGAGGTCTGTCCATTCTCTGACGTCCTGAAAGTCCATAATTTCATTTGGTCCCCCAAATCTTCCTTGTAAATCCTTCCAATTCCTATTCACTGCCGTTTCAGGTCGCCATCGGAAGGCGTTCTTCAGCTTTGGATCTAGTACCCCTTCCATCAAATCGGCAACAAATCCTCCAACCGAAGTAATGTGCATAAAGCCGTGCCCGCTTCCGCCAACCGCCAGAGTTAGCGAGGCGTATCCCGGAGGAATATCAATGAGAAATGCCCGGTCAGGGGTGTCAGCGCACCAACATATTCGAGCAAAGGATAACGGGCGATCTGCGAGATGAGGCATGGTTTCTAGCAGAAATTGTCGAATTCTCTTTGACGAATCTATAGGGATCTGTTGTTTTGAAAATGGAATGCTCCTGGTTTTGCCATCTGGCCCTGTGATCTGAAACATAATTCGTCAGCCCTTACTACCATGTTGAATTTGGAGGTGTTGCTTTTAGCTGAAGCTGTTTCAAGCCTAGGAGAAAAGGTTGAAAGCCAAGCTTGCATATCTCCAATGTGCAACACTCTTCAAAACGCCGTGTGCAATACTCTTTAAAACGCCCATTCAAATCTGAGGATTCAATTTTTTCAACCCTCATATAGAGGTGCGAAAATCAAACCCCCTTCTAGGCTTCCTTTTCTGTTGTCCTGAACTCTTCTTCTCATAGCAAGACTAGGCAATAAATGGACTTACCCAATTGCAATAGCCAGGATGCTCATCACATATCTTGAGCTCGTGATTGTCCTCGTCCGGTTCCATGAAAAATCCTTTCTCTATATTGAAGAGAACTGGCAGGTTCTTGTACAATTTTGTCTCATCCTCCGACATCTTGATATGTCCTAGAGTCCAGGCGGTCGGCCGAAGCTGATCCTTGAAGTCGAAAAGCGCATCGGCTCCAGCCCCAGCAGCAAGTATTGTCCTATCACCCCGATGTTCCTTTCCATCAGCAGTCTTAACACCTAGTACGTCTCCGTCCTCATAAATGAGACTGGTGACGGCACCTTCGGGCGAACCGGTAATGAATTTCACCCCGAGCCTATCAGCCTCTTTCGCTGCACTTTCCAGTGCTTTACGAGCATGTACCCAGCCGGCGCCTGAAGACTTGAATACACCTTTCCAGCCAGGAAAGTCGCCTGTCAACACCCCGGCAGGCATCGTCTTTCTGAAGTCCTCTGCAGTCTTTAGTCTTACATACCCAGACTTTGAATCGGGCAGCTCTCGCTTTTCAACCTGCTCCAATGCAGCTGGCGTGTCTGCAGCTACGATATACCCAGTAGGATAGTAATAAGGTTTGAATACTGAATCATTTAACCAGCCTTCCGTCGCTTTGTTAAGTAAAATCATAGAAACATCATCTTCGCCCTCTGTGAAAGAGCCTATGTATGTCAGTGAATCTCCTATGCATTCATAAAATCCCATCGCGGTAGTCACCTTGTTCTACAATCTTATTTACATCATTCCCAGCGGATATTGGGGATGGTATTGGATATGCATCGAGTATTGTAACATCTACATAACCTCGACGAGCTAAGTGGAGAGCTGTAGATACAGCCCAAGTCCCACCTCCTACAATGAGGATTCGAGATGATTTGGCAAGTTCGGTCGGCATGATTAGAATTGGGAAATATTTCACCAGGTTATATTTTCTTTGACTGGGAGTTTGGGTATACTATTATATATCTACGTTGATACTCTCATGAAAATATATTAAATAGAGATGATAGGTAGGTTGAACACAACTGCATGCCACTTCGCTTGGACCTTCCCACCCACTTTCGATCTATCTATCTGTACTGTACCCCACTCCACCTCGCCCACTGAGCGGCCACTCCAAACATAACCTTACAAATAATTTGAGTAATGGTATCTGTTCCGGTGTGTCTACCCAGTATCCTGTATCAAATATTTCCCGATTCTCTTAATGGTTTAATCGATTGATCGTTTAACTTTGACTAAAATCCACTGTACATGTAATCGTCCTGTCTCCGCTCGACGATCACCGCCAGAGATTCAACAACTTTCTATATCTACGTTGGTACAAGGACGAATTGTTTGCAGCCTTACACCAATGCTCGGTGGAACCTATCGGCCGCTATCTCACTATCACACTTTCGAAGTTTTTTCTCCACTTCCTTCACTTCCTCCGCCTCCTTCACTTCGATGCTCGATGTAAATCATGCCACGACGTAAATCTCCTGACACGGGTAAATGTAAGGCCTCTCGTACCAGAAGCCTGAGTGGATGCAACACCTGCCGAAGAAGGAAAGTTAAATGCGGAGAAGAAAGGCCCAAATGTCAACGATGCGCTAGTACTGGATATGACTGCAAATACAACCTTGTCTTGAAATGGCAGGAGGAATTTGCCAGAAGAGATGCAGCCTTTGGTCGATCCGGCGTATGGAAGAAAATTGACCACCGAGGATCGACTTCGGATGTTCATCAATCTTGTTCTTACGATCCCTCGTCTGAAATGGTTACACAGTGCTATATCCCACACATATCGCATCATCATTTTGTAAACGGGACTGTCGAGAACTTTCACAGGATGCTGTCATGTGGTCAAGACGACCAAGCCGGAGTTGAACGTGAACTAATGGATACTGCCGTCGAAGTCACCACTCTTACTTGTCCTAGATTGAACTATATTCCAGCCTTTACAGCGGTACCTTCTAGATACCTTGTCCCATCTTCTATCATCTCATCGTTTCCTCATGTGGATGACATAAATACAACTCTTCTGTTCCAATATTATGTAGACCGTCTATGTCCGCTAACAACTCCCAATCAGTCCACAAACTCACCATTCGCAACAATAGTTCTCCCTTTTGCATTGAGTACATCGCAATCTACCCTGCAATCTCTTTTAGCACTTTCGGCGTGTCATAAGAGTAAAACAGATGCATCCTGGGGGCCGGTTGCCATGCAGCTTAAAGCGCGGACTCTTTATTTCTTGCGAGGGAGACTCAATCAAGGAGACTCCGTAGAGATATCAAGAGACCCCGAAATTATTACCATAAGTATGATCATGTGCTTGTATGAAATCATCAATACATGCGATGAACAGTGGGTAGTTTACCTTCGAGGCGCGCGCGATATTATCCGAATCCGAAAGCAATTCCCATTACTGGCCACTGAAAAAAGCCAATGGCAGCCCCTCCTTTCATTTTCAGAACGCTTCTTCGCATACCAGGATGTCCTGGGACGAACAGCATGTGCCGGTGTACCAAATTTCAAGAGTTGCGCTTGGACATCTAAAGCTCATGAAATCGATATATCGATGGGCTGTTCCCCAGAACTCTTCCATATATTAGGGTCAATCACAGATCTGATCAAACTGAAACGTAAAGATGCTATGTGTGCTTCTGAGGAGCTATTCATCAACAAAGCTGCAGGTCTGGAGCAACGACTCAATGGTCTCGTCCAGACCGTACATCAGGATGACGATTGTGTAATTTTGCACTCGGCAGAATTGAAGCGACAGGCGGCTATCTTATATCTTCACTGCACTTTGCACAACGCATCGCCTAGCACAGTTTCGGTTGTCAGGCGAGTCCCTGAAATTCTTCAAAGCATTTCCCTGTGCCTAGACAGTGGCCTTGTAACAAGTTTGACATGGCCTGTTTTCGTTGCGGCAGTGGAACTCAATCCACTGGATGACATAATCATGGTTAACAATAGATCTGTGTCTGGGAGAGCATTCATTCTCAGTACATTGGCAGTAATGTCAACTTGTACCATTTCGAACCTCGAGAGGACTAGATCAGTCATTGTTGATGTTTGGCAACGCAGAGATTTGTCTCTGTTAGCAAACACGATGCACGGCATTACAAGCGACTGGGAGAAGTATGTTGAGCCTGTGAGTATAAATTTAAGTCTTGGGTAATGGGAGACACTATACTTAGTCAAGTCCTTTCATTGAGAGATTGGTTTTAAAGTCCCTTCCCGACCAGCTGAACCCGGATGGACAAGATACGCAGTGACTTCGAGCTGGCCACACAAGGATACATAGTAATTGTGACTGGCATATCCGAAAAAAGTATTGAAACCACTCATCGATAATCTACTTCAATTCGAAGAACAACAACCCAATGATTTCCGCGCTTGAAATGAACAATACAACATAAATAGTCTAGCTATTTCTAGCTGACTATTTCCTGATTAGATTCAGATGACAAAGAGCAAACAGGAGTGTATTATATGCATAAAGAAAGGTATTCAACGCGGTAGCTGTTCCTAGATTCCTGTTCCTAGACTCGAGTCGAACAATTCTCTTATCATGGTCCCAGAAAGACGGATCAATCGTACAGTCTTATCGATTGGGGCCAACGTTGGAGCGGATCTAAGCTACCCCCACCTTGAATAGCTAATAGAAGTCTGAAGCAAGTCCCCACTTTTTACATCAAGGTCAGATGCGGAATTAAGCTCGCTTCTCGCCTGGACCTTCATGATGTAGCCAAGCTAAATGATCAGCCATTCAATTGGTATTCTGCGATCGATTGTTGGGATACGTGAGATATGCCTGATTCGAAAATCTGCAAGTGGCAGACGACAGATATATATATATAAAGATGCCCTCCTCTGTCAACAATGTACTCTGTAAACAGATCTACAACCAATATGTCTCAAGTTACAATCGAAGATGTTCCAGGTACCGAGTATCTTATCGACGGTAATTACCTCATCACCTCACTAACTCTCCAATGGCTCACTGAATATATAGTCGATCACTCAGTGGATCATTCTCGCTCGGGAGGGGTTTCATCGAATATTGTTATGATTCCTCGGCCCACGACCTGTGGTGGAGATCCCCTGGTATGAATTTTTGTTGAATTGGGACTATCATTGTTTTTCTGACACTAATCAAGCTTTGGTCGCGATGGAAAAAATACTACCAGTTGTTCCTTGTTGCGTAAGTTTCTTACTTGCCTAGAATTTCGTGAGCCGAAGTATGTTCGACTAACTTATAGTTAGACTCTATGCTTGTGCATTCAGTTTCGGAGAAAACACCCTCGGAGGTATGTAAAGAAAGCGTTGATCATTGGGTCTACATTCACTGACATGAAACACCAGCTGCTTGGGAGACCATATCCAAGGATACAAATGTTAGCCTTACTAACATGAATGGCGGTTCAGCTCTCAATTACTTACTACTGGTTGGTTGTGCAATCAAAAGTATCATTTGGCTCTCTTTCTAAAACAATTTATAGGGCTTCTGTAACATATTCTGGATACCTGCAGCTAAAAGACTTGGTAACAGATTTGTGTTTCTGACTACGACCCTAATTTGCATGTGTGCCGGTATTTGGCTAGGCAAATTCCAAGGTACTGGAGAGTGGATGGGTGCCATGATCTTGAATGGCTTAGGCACATCAGCATATCAGGCCGTAATTCAATTAACCATATTTAACATGTTTTTTGTTCATGAACGTGGCAGAATGCTTGCAGTTTATCTGTTCGGGCAACAACTTGGGTCCATGTAGGTTTTGTCGATATCATAGAAATGACGAGGATTAAAGCTCACCGTTCCATAGCCTTGGTCTCATCTCTGGAGGTTCCATCGCCGATGGCCCTGGATGGAGATGGAGTCAGTACATTGTGGGCATTATCGATGGCGTTGTATTCTTGCTCCTGTTTTTTTCCTTCGAGGAGACGACATTTCCGCGCTTTCTCTTCTCCTCCACAGCCACAGTTCGAGATCGAACTGTTGCACCAACAACTTCTAGCACGGGTAAGAAAGATCTGGAGATGTCAAATACGAGGCTATCGCATAGTTCCACTTCGGCAGAATTGCCGTCTTCGTTGTTTCCAAGAAGAACCTACCTCCAAACCCTCACGCTATGGGTATACCAGTCAGATGATACGACAACATACTGGGACTACTTTAAACGTCCCTTCTTCCTGTGGTCTTTTCCTACAGCTGTTATTCCGGGGTTCATCTTCGCTTTTGGATGCACAGCTGGTATAGTATCCTTCAATACTGTATCAGAGATCTTTTCCTCTGATCCATATGACTTCTCATCAACGACCGTTGGCCTTATTTGTTTCGCAACTCTCATCGGATCTACTATCGGTTACTTCACTGGAGTGTTATCTGACCATATTGTTATTTTCCTTGCCCGCCGCAACAAAGGAGTCAAAGAGCCTGAAATGCGTCTCTGGACCCTTACCGCAAGTTTCGTATATGCGGCTGTTGGGTATATGCTCTATGGCTGGGGTGCTCAGACGCAGGCAAGCTGGATCGCAGTTTCGATTGGCTTGGGAGCTCTAATTGCTCAGCAAGTAAGCGCCTGCACAATCGCCACCGCATATGCAATGGAATGTTTCCCTGGTCTTGCCGGTGAGCTAGTAGTTATATTGGCAATGTGCAGCTCCGTGGTCAATTTTGCAATTTCATACAGTATACAGCCCTTTATCAATGCTACAGGATACGGCTGGGCATTTTTCTTTTTTGGAATGTGCGTTCTAGCTAGTATATCTGGTGGAGTGCTTCTTTTGACCAACGGAAAGAATTGGAGAAGGAAATGTGCTCCAAGATATCGTCAATATATAAACGAGACAGCCATACCGGTCTCTTGAATCGAATATACACAGAATAAAACTTATCAGCGTGCAGTTTCTCATCTACCAGAATATTCCTTTTAAGAGTGAGGCAACCCCTTGAGCAACTAGTTTGTGGACGATTTGGCTAGGATGATAATCATTCCACCATAAACAGCTAACGCCGTCCGCATTTATACAGGTGGCATCGGCCGAGCCATATGCCGTAGGGTTGTTGATTGCATTTAAGAAAGGAACTTGGGTATCATATACCCAAGTGTTAGATCCAGAATTTGCAGCTTTGAATGCTGCTACGCGTGAAACTAAAGCCGCATTGTATTGAGATATAGCGGTCGCTAGAGAAGCTTGCACAGCTGTCCCTTCAGCTATGAAAAGAGGGCTATCTTGGGTTGCTTTGTGTATCATCAGTTTTTGATATTTCTCTTTTCAATCCCAATCAGGAAGGGGACTCACGCGGAACGGTTAAAAATAAAAAATTTCGGCCTCCCACATTGTAGAGTCGCTGGATCCCTGTAAAGTAGGAATCCATGATCTGACCGAGTAGCGTCGTATAATTTGAAACATACCACGCGTTTCCAACATCATTAACACCTATCCAAATGCCAAAAAGCGTATTGCCAGAGGACCAAGGCCCGGATGGAATGTATTGAACAAATTGATCTACTTGATCAATGAAGGATAGTACGGTGGTTGCAAATGGTGCAACAAGCGATGCGTTAGTAGTTGCGCCTCCCGAAGCAAAGTTGTATGACAACATGAGTGTATTGTTATAAGTTTCAGCGAGATACCCGATCTACATGGTTTGCATCAACGAATGAGCGTTTTCAAGCTTTTTAGGTTACATACCCAATTGAACCCGCCAGTAGTCGTGTAACCTTGAAGATTGGGATTCCCAAGGGGGTTGCCAGCAGCTGGTTGGGTCAGGGTCGGATCAAAGCCTGTTTGGGAGTATGAGTCGCCACTGACTTTAGAGTTAGTGGGATTCGAATTCGGATGGATAAACCATTGTAATATTACGTACAAAGTTATGAAATACTCTACGGCTGCAGTCGATATGGGGCCTAAGCAATTCATTTATAAGCTTGTGTAGGGGGTAGATAACTGGAACGACACATATATGTCAGGGTCTTACTTTTTGTAGTAGAGGTCGAGGTTGAAGACGCTTTTGTTGTTAATGTTGTAGACGTTTTCGAGGTTATCGGAGCACTTGTTGTTGTCTTCGAGCTTGAAGTACTGCTAACTGCTCCCGGAAGACACTGACCTAGAGAAAATAATGAGCACGCTGTAATGTAATGTGGTGTAGGAAAATACTACTATAGTATGCGTTCTGGTAAACACAAGTGCTTCCTATAGCACAAGTTGTTGCACCCGTCCAGCTCGAACCTCCGCATTGACCATATACGACCTGCTGAGCAGCCGCTGTTGCCACACATAGGAGTAGAGGAAGAATCATTTGTGCAATCAGATTGGAAATTATAGCATCAAATTACGGACACAAAGCATACGAATCTTCAAAAATCTCGAAGAGAGCACTCGTGTTTATAGATGGTCTTCAACAACAAGCCTAGGAATAATGATACGTGTTTTTATCAAGAATGAGTATTTATCCCACCAGTACCATAAAATCAATTCCACAAAAACCGGATGAATTATTTTGATCTGAATTACGACTCAATATGATGATGAGTTCCGTCCAATAGGGATCGTCAGAAAGTCGGCTATGAGGGGCGAGAGCCGTTGACACCGGATTCTCGGTCCGGTCACTATAATGGGATTCATTGACTTTTTCGTATACACTAAAATGAAGGAAAAGTTTAACCCCTAAACCAAGAGTCATTGGGGAAATTAATTTCCAGACTAGAAATTCATATAAAATCGGTTTCTTATTGATTACTGTAATAATCTTGAGACGCTAGAATTCGTAGTCTTTATTCTTTTCCCTGAAAGACTAGTATCATTAAATATATCATATAATGAAACTCTAAAACTATTATATTTATAATATAATATGACTTCACCTCAATTCTAGTACTATAGACACTCTTATTTCTTTCATACTCCTTAAATTGTTTATTATTATTATTAACGTAACATATGGGGAACTCGAACATATGGGGAACTCGGACACTTTTTCAATTATTCTATACACAATCTTGTTCTACAAACCATACAATCCTTCAATTCTAATTCTGAATCACTTGAACTATTCTCTAGCTCTTTTTCTTCAATCTCTTCTTCTGATTCTTTAATTAAGCATTTATATAGCTATTCTTATAGCTTTTTCTCCTTTGGTTTTTCCTTTGCCTTATATACCATTTTTAGTATTTCCTTAGTACTAAAGACAAATTGACCCTATAATTTGACTCTTTTACCTTTAGTTCTCTTTTTTCGAATTTCAATTACTTTTTGAATATTAAAAAGCTATTTCCGAAATAAAGCTATTTTAGTATTTTGAGATTCTACAAATCTAGTTATTCTTTTAATATATCAACGAGTTGGTAATACAAAAGAACTACTATTTGCTAGAGCTATATTAAAGATCTGATTTGCTTGCTTTAGTTTTATTCCATTTAAAGGAGAACTCCTAAATATAAATAAGTTTAGGTCTTGATTAAGGGTTTTCATTTATAGAGTAGAAGATTACTAAAAGGAATTAAATGATAATGATTCGAGTACTTTTTATAGAGCAAAAGGTACTAAACCAGCTCCTCTCCAGCCAGCTTTAATATTAGAAGAATTCAATACTTTTTTTCTAATATTTTAAAAGAGTTCTATTTATTCAGCTCTTTGGATTCGTTTTATACTAGCTCGAGAATATCGATCAACCTCTAAAGCATGATATCGTTTCATTGGCCTATATATCGTAATATCAAGTAGTTGAAGTAAGTGAGAGCAATGAGAAGATAATATAAGTAAATCGATATTATTCTTTATATAAAAAGCAATAAAGCTGTCTATAATATAACTTGAATAACCATTCATAATCAAAAGTCGAGGTTGATCACCTAACACTTTCTTGGATTCTGATTCGAAAACCCTTTTTAGCCATTCTAATTCATAACTATTTGAGATCCATCCATTTATATTAATAGAGAACTACTAGTTTTGAAGTATATCCTTTGGAATCCATATAGAATTCGTATTCTGAGCCTTGAAAATGACTATAGGTAATAAAGCATTTCCAGCTGTATTAACACATTCAAATATAGTTATCCATTTTTACTTGTTAATTGTAACTTTCCAATTCGATTTCTAAATAGAATTCACTATAACACACATACTTTAAATACTTCCAACTCTAAATCCAATTTCATTTATATTATATATATCATCTAATTTATACTTTCGCTTAATGAAACATATGCGAAACGCATTAAACCAAGCCTGAATATTCTCCAAAGTTACTTCTTTAGCTCGATTAGACTCTAATTGATATGAATAGTATATCTTAAGTTCTAAATATTGTTTTTGGAATCTATAGATTCATTTGTAATTTATAAATAGAATTTTTAGTGAGATAGGATTTCGAGATGATATGATCCGAACATATTGAAAACGAATTTCGTTGACTATTTCCTTTACTAATATAGATATAGCAGGGAATCTAGTGATAATAAATTATGAAATCTATTGTACAAGAGTATTTTTTTTTACATTTGAAAGAATTTGAGCTATTTCATAGGTTTGGGAATGTATTTTCTTTCTAGCCAGCCTATCAGCTAGAATAGATTTAAGGACTTCAAAATGCTCTATAGCCTTTCTAATTGATTTAAATTCTTTCAATTGAAGTACAATTATAGTCTTTTGAAGCCTCTCTTTAATTTGAGTAGGTATAGAAGGTGATTGGGTATATATAATAAAAGTTATTAGGGTTTCAAGTTGGTGATGGGCTAAAAGTATCCGAGTTCCCCATATGTCCGAGTTCCCCATACATTACGTTATTATTATTATTATTATTATTATTATTATTACTACTACTACTACTACTACTACTACTACTACTACTACTACTATACATTACTCTCATATTATTTAGAATCCAACATATTATTTCCAGACTATTAAATCCGATCTGAATTTAGGTTTGTATCATTTAGATTGTATTATTCAATTATAGACTCTACTTCTCAATTACAAAGTATAGTTTCATAATATAAATTGTTACCTCTAATGTTGATCATCTTAATTTCAAATTGTATAATTTCTAGCTTAAAATTGTAGATTCTAGCTACTATGGAATCTAAATAATGTAAAAGAAAGCTTGAGTCGACTTTAATGGTGTGAGGGTAATACTTTGGATTTTTGAATGATATGAAAAGAAATCGAATTATTATAAGATTTTTATAGGGTTTGAGAAAGAGATAGATTGACTTTTTTTAGTAAATTTTTGGTTCAATTACTATTCAAGGTTATGTAAGATATACTTGCTTTCTGAGAATTTGAATGTTTGTCTTATAATTGTAATACCATTTTAGGTCAATTCCCTAGATATTAATATAATACTTTTATATCCTTTATAATAAACACCAGTTTACCATGAATCCATGAGTTTTTTTTAGAGTTTCACATTTATATTAAATCATAAATTAAATTTTTTTAGTATTCAGAATCCAAAACATGATTCTTATATCATTAAAATTGATGTCTTTGTGTTCTTCTACTATTTATTTAATCTATCAAAGCTAGATTTTAACTTCCAACGCTCAATTTTGGGTTTTAATCATAGATCCTATAGATTTAATTCTTCTAACTTTATATTATAGATTTTAGATTTTGATATTGAAAATTCTAATTCCAACTTTTAAAGATAGACTATTTTTCGATTCTTTGAAGGTTAGAAGTAATAATGAAATCACATATATTCTCAGTAATTATTTGTGATTTTGCTTAGAATATATATCTTTATTTGAATTATATGATTCTAAAAATATTGAACCTCAAGAAGGCTTTTTTCAATAAAATAGAAAATCTAACATTATATAAAGATTGAAAGCTCCTGAAAAGAAAAGTTTCAATGATAATTTGAATCAATTATTCAAAAACCAGAAAATGTCAATCGAAATCGAAATCGAAATCTGAATTTGAATAATACACATAACATTATATACTGAAAATCTATATATCTCGCTTTTGCTTACTTCTAATTTGAAAAGAAATATACAAGGTATTATTTATTTAAGAAATCAAAGAGACACGAGAAATTTCTTTTTTCACAAGCTTTCTAAATTATCTATCAATCTATCAATCTACCAACTTATATATCTATAATAAAAAAATTTATACTTCTTCTTATACCACCCGAATTTTCAAACTCATCACAAACATTGATAAATAAACTCAATTTCGATATTTCAAGAAATAAAACTGGTTTTTGATTGATTGGTTTCTGTTGAAAGATATGATACGAGGTAAGATGATTATATTGCTTAAGGTTCTATGGACGGGGGAAGCCTCATATAGGTTGGCATAATCACTTGATCATGCACGTGCCAAGAACGGAACCTCAACAATAGCCGATACAAAAATATTATAATTTTAAATTTTGATTAAATAAGCAAATTTAAAAAGATCTGCAGGGTTATTGGAGAAGTTTTTTGGATGGCTTAATGATAGGGTTTAGACATCAAGTGTATTCCAAAAGAAGTTTGTTAGTTTACAAGTTTATGATTAGTAAATTCATTGAGAAATTTATTACGAGGTTTATTGATAGCATTTCATAGATTCAAGAAATTGAATGGATCGCTGGATGTATCAAATACATTTGATTTAAGAGATTTACTATTATTAAACTTGTCATTATTTGATCTATTACTATAAACCTGTCGATATTAGATTTATCGTTTCTGGATTTTTTATTGTTGAATTTATCATTATTAGATTTATCATAACTACATTTATAACAAGATCGTTAAATTAATAAAAGCTTAGATAAAACTTACTCTATCCAAATCAATATACAAATCACTTTATCAAAAGTGTTAGACCTTTGAATTACTTCAAAAAATCTATTTCTCATTTATTTAGTAGGTATTTCAATGATTAATATCGTTTTTTATATACATGAATCGAAATAACAAATCTCTTAATTCTTGGAAACCTTTCACAGAAAATGAATAATTAAGAAAATGAATAATTAAGAAAATGAACTACTTAAAAGAACTCGATATTTTCTATACTATTTCCGAAATTCTGGGGAAACTGAAAATATTAGACAAGATAGAATTTATATTAAATTGGAAGCTCACGAGAATAAATTTGCACTCTTATAGCATTTCATTAATAGTATTTCAATAAATTTTATTAAAGTCAATATGACACTTGATCATTTTCTCGGTTTCAAATTCAAAAATATTTCGGATCCAATGAATTGTGAAATTTAGGAACTTGTTTAACCCTTTTTCAGTTTAGTAAATTGATTTTTCTGAACAACCTTGCAAGATTAGTATTTTGTTTTTTAGAAATATAAATCGAATTAAATCCAGTCATTCTGTTCATTGACCATACTACCTTAAGGGGACAAGTGAAAAAATTGAACGATACCCCTATAGTAGCATACCGTATGACATCAGATCGGGGATGTAGTATCTCAACTATAGTCCCAGTTGGGTATGGTACAGGCACCTTTGGTATAGTGGAATTCATTTTTCAGATCTTGTAATTATATCCTGTAGATAATTGTGAGCAAAAATCTAATAATTTTATAATATAAAGTGATCCATGATCACTCAAAGGAAATTTGACAGGGAAACTAATATTATTGGAATGTTTTTGACTTTTTCTCCAGGAAAGCTCACCTAGTTATATTAAGCTTTATATGATATTACTCTCTGTTATATTAGGGATTAAATGGAGTTATCATAAATCTTATAAATCGAAGGTAACAATAAAAATACAGTCTTACAAATCTAAATATTATTATATTCGAAACCTTCATAATAGATATATTGTACTCTAAGGTAGTATTATCAATTAGATTCCAGGAGTATAATACTGCTCTCATGAGAAGTATTGATTTTTTAACTTTTTTCAAAAGAATTATAAAGACTATGATATTGTAATTTGGTAAGGGTTTTAATATAAGTCTCATACTATATACATTCGATCAAATATTAGATATCTCAAAATTCATAAGAAGCTTTTTATTTAAGCCACTAATTGAGTACGGTACTAGTACTCTCAAAGGAGTTGGTTCTATCTATAGGTGTGAAAGAAGTAGATAATCATTATACTATGAACCTAGATTAAATATTGAATTATTCTAGTTGTATGTTTTATGTTAATCTTTAATATGTATCTCTCTATAGAAGTCTAATTGAATAAATATGAAGCTATTCTCAATTACAGTATATTCTTTATTATAATATATTCCCCTCTTGTTTTGAACTTTTGTAAAACTATATATGTTTACTGTAATAGACTCTATTTAATTAGTTTGTTGAAATGAAACATTGATTATACTGAAACCTATTACTTCAATGTAAGGGCTTAATGTGCCTCAAACAAGGGCTCAAGAAACCTACGTCTACAAGGACTTAAATCTTGCTTCCATGAGGACTTGAAACTGTAAAACTATTGAATTGTAGATGTCATAGATCGTGATCAATATAGGCTTTTTCAAAGAAAGGTAATTATTGGGAAGCATTAGATTTGAGATTCAATGAGAAAGATATCGAATTTCAACAGTTAAAGAATTGAAGAGATATGCCTAGTATATTATTTTATTCGAAGAGTATATCTTTACTTTTTACTCTGGTAGAATACCTAATAATATGTTGGAAATATATGATGTGTATCACGTGACATATCACGTGTGTTATAGCATATGCATATATATATATATATATATATGTATCTTTCATTTTATAGTCTAGATTCTTAATTTAATAAGTCAATCTATATAGTTGTTAATATATATAATTATTATTTTATTACTTTTATCTTAATAGATTATAAAGCCTAATGTTGGGATACGAAGACTCAACATCTGTACGCAGTGCATCCTACAAACCTCTAGCTCTTTTTTGAGAATCTATAGAACTAAATTTGAGTTATTTGATAGAGTTATAATAATTGGAAAAAAAAGAGATACCCAATTGCAACATTTTTTGCCTTCAGGTTGGCTGATAGTAAAAACCAGATCTCGGTTTTTTAATAATTATATTATCGGATTGTATATTCTATAATACTATCTTTATTATGAAGCAAAGGATAATACTATTATTTATAATAATATACTATAAAACTATTTCCAAGAGCCCTCTGAAATATTGAATACGATTTACTATTTTCGATTTGTATAGAAGTTTGTATACTAAGAGCTTTTGTCCAAAGTTATTATATAATCAACTCTATTTTTCTCCTTCAACTTTATTCAAACAATAATATATATATATTAGAAAAAAACTGGGGAATACAATTTAAGCTAATAACATATTTGCTATAAGAATTAGTAAAGGAATATTGAATTGATAAAAGTATAGTATCTCTTATAATCAATATTCTTAGAAAATTAATTAATGAAAAGGATTTATTAATTCTAGTTTGTTAATTCAAAGGATATACATTATAAGTTTGAAGGTTTTGTAGAATTATTATTCTATTATTTCAATATTATACAGTCGATATTAAACAAGATATAATTATTGGGAAGTTACAAATAGGATAAAAGGTTAATATAAGAAAAGGTTGCTTGGATTTGATTGATAAAGGGATTGGATTTGGAAAATTATAAGTGTAATACTTAGATTAGTATTTATTTATTATATGGTATTGTGTATAGTAAATGAGCTTATTCCCTAATATTTGTTTTTACTTCTATTATTGAAAATATAATCATTTTTGTATACTAATTAGCTAGCAGTATCTTATTATTCTCTATCAAGAGCTTAATTGAGCTTTTGGCTGTTCTATATAGTCTTAGACTGAAGGTGGACGTTAATATAAATCAATCAATCAATCAATCAATCAATCAAAGCCTAAAGTTTTATAATAAGATTATGGCCGAGGATTATTTAATAAGTCTATGTAGTTTAAGTAAAGGTTAAGAATAAACAAGTTCTTTATAAGAATTAAGTTGATTAAGATTTCATTTAGTATAGTAAAAGAACTATTGAGTAATAGTTGTAATGTAATTATTATATATATCGCACTCTTTTTTTATTAAAAAAAGAATACTATATATATATACATTTGAACTTATTATATAATTTTGCCCTAAGTTAGTAAAATTGTAGTATATACAAAAATACCCTATACTAATCAAATTTTCATTTATTTGATATTATAATGAATAATGATATTGAGTATAAGAATTACTTTAAGTATATTTCTTCTTTTACTTAAGAGAATTATAAGTAATGGATCTGTTAAATAAGGATTCAACTTTAAGAGAAAGCTATATTTTATATTTACGAAAAGATATTATATAAATATGTATAAATTATAATTAGTATTGAAGTTATCTTAATAAAAGGTTTTAAGGGATTAATGTATTCGAAAACAATAAAACTATAATTATTCAATTTAATATCGAAAAAAAACTACTTTTCTTAAGAATAAAGTAAATATATCATTTTATATTTGTTACTCACTCTTTAATAATAATAAAGCTTTAGTTGATAAATATAATATAGTAAAAGGACTTTGGAATTATCTTATAATCAAGTATACTCAAATCAATAATATTATTGTAAATGAATATCTTCTCAAAAATCAAGAACTTTGTTTTCTAGTTAAGAAAATATATTTGATATTGTTAGAAGTAGACAGCAAGTTACGTATAGAATATAATATTGAATATATTATGTGTATAATCTATATATCCGGAAAACTCAAAGAGGGGAGTTTTGTAGTGGTATATATATACCACATATATACTATATATATGATTTCCAATATCCCTTTTATAATAGAAATCTATTATCTAATTATATAAACTCTATATATATATTTGTGAGGAGTCTTATTAATTCCTGTAATAGTATTAATATTTTAGTATTGCTTGTAGTATTATTGTTTTCATCAAAGTTCGATAATTCTATGATCTATTATTGTATTGTAATACAAAAATACTCTTCTTTAAATCCAATTTCCTTTATTTATATTAGGTAAAATACTATAACGTGTTTTATTAGTGAGTGGGTCATATCAGTGAGTGGGTCACTTTCACCTCAATTCACTTATTCAAAATTATATTATTCAACAACAACTAAATCAATTAATTGAAACTATAAAGATTCTAGTAATCTAGAATCTATTATATTATTTTGATAGGTTCTTGTATTGTGATCTATCTTTTTATATTTATTATAGTATCAATTAGAAGATGCTTTTTTATTAGAATTCCTCTCTTTTTGATATTCATTATATTAAATCTGAATATTAATCTCTTACTAAGATAATATATCAAAAGCCTTTTATCCAATAAATACTCCTCCTTGATGTAATTGAGTTTTTTTTGTACATCGACACTTACTTAATACTTCATTTGTCTTCCGAAGTATACGAATCTCAGTATTCAAGAATATATTTTTATAAGCTAATCTCTCTATACCTTTAGCTAGAGTTAATATAGTTTCAAATATAGATATTAGAGAGCTTGATTGATAATAAATTATTCGAGATTTAACTAATATTGATTAAGAAAAAGCTTTAATTGGATTGCAAGGGGTTTAAGAGATTCATTAATCTAGATCGAAAGAGAGGGGGGGTAGATATACGAATTTGAATATCTAATTTCGAAAATATAGCTTCAGGATTAAATAGAATTAAATCTGTTCCTCGAAACCCTGATTTTATATTCTGAGAGATGATTGGTTCTTTATATATAGTTTTAAAAGCAATAAAGAATTCAATCTTCGGAATATAATCAATATATATCTTAATAAATTCATCAATCTGAATACTATATAAATATTTCAGATTGCTAAAACAGTTTATATCAAGTAGTTAAATTAAATAACTTGAATACGATAGTAAATATATATATTTAATATTATTCTCTTCATAGTATACTTGAAAAGCTCTTGATTTATGGCTTTCATATCTATTTAATACCAATATTCGATATTTGCCCTTTTTTTTGATTCTTAATATGCTTATCGAAGTATTTCAATTATTCTAAACCTATCTCATTATTTATCCATTTATTAGATATAGGTTTAATAGCACAATCCATAGGAAAATCGGTTTCGATATACCAATTGGAAAGATAAACCTATCCTTGAATCACTAGAAATGGGGGTACAGTTTCACCCTCCCTATTACCATATATAATCGCTATAGCCCATTCTCTATTATCTAACTATATTGTTTTGCTTCTACTATTTCGTTTAGTACTAATTATTATTATTCCGGGGTATATTATATTTATTATAAAGTCTGTTTCATTAAAGTTATAGAAATTGCAATCGAGAATACTATATTTCGTTTATATATTCAAAACTAGTTGAAACCACTTCTCAATAAACTTAGGATTTTTATAAAGAGCCCTCTAAAAGTTATAAATACAACTAAAACATATCTTTAATTTGATTCAACACTTTACAAATTGATACACCCAGAGCTTCCCAATACACTTTGTACCCCTTAATTCAAGAATATGATTCACTATATCTTTCATATTTCTTAATTTAAATAAAAATCCTCTCATATTTATATCAATTATATACTCAGAAATAATATTCTTCTTTAATTCTAAAAAATTATTAGATTTAGATCAATATTCGGAACAAGGAATAGAACTATTGATTCTATATTGTAATATTATATTCAGAACATTATATATCTTCACAGTTTTTCGAATACTTATTTTTTTATCTTTTTGAATAGCTTCAATAGTAAGGAGTATATAGGCTTCTTGATTATTCGAATTCATTATAAATTGTTGATAAAACGTGTATTGAAAGAGAAGAGAATATATTGAGGTGAAAGTGATCCACTGACTGATATGACCCACTCACTGATAAAACACGTTATAGAGTTTTATAAAGGAATCTGATTTATAAGATTCCTTTTGTATATCTAATTTGATATATTAATGAAGTAACTTCGAATTTATTATTCTTAGATTTTAGTATTACCATTTTCTTATAATAAATCTCCTAA
Organism: Botrytis paeoniae; assembly: GCA_004786145.1. NCBI lineage: Eukaryota > Fungi > Ascomycota > Leotiomycetes > Helotiales > Sclerotiniaceae > Botrytis > Botrytis paeoniae. The sequence goes on from PQXI01000035.1 coordinate 213,010, forward strand.
ATCTAATTCTGTATAAGTGAACCCTTAGTTTATTTATTATTCCATATGATTTATACAAAATGATTGATATAATTAATTGATTTGGTTAATTTAATGTAAATCAATCAAATTGATTAATTCGAATAATTTTTAATGAATTCGATGAATTCAGTGAATCCGGTGAATCTGGTGAATCTAATGAAATTGATAAAATTTGTGAAATAGGTGGTTTTTAGCAATTAGGTCAATTTGATGGTTTTGGTCAATATAGTTAATTTTAATAGTTTTAGTCAATATGATCAACTTGAGTGGTTTTAATCAATATGATCAATTTGGTCAATTCATTTGGTCGATTTAATTTTAATTGATCAAATCGACTAATTTCGATAAATACAAGATTAGTATTAGTTGACTCTCTTTGACTTTATTATATTTTAATATTCTAGATTTAATTCTAAATCTTTTTTGTGGAATATAAAATCTAGATATATTAATCGCTTTATAAAGATATCAACTATTTGTTTAGTTTCTAGAATCCATATAATATATAATCTTTTAAAATCAATTATATCTTTTCGAATATAATACCAGCAAATATTGATATATTTTGCTTTATTATAAAACTCATTTTCTTATATTCAATCAATTCTACTTGTAGTATCATAATATAAAGTTAGAATAAAAGACTTGCTTTCAAAGTGTTTATTTAAATCTTTAACTAGCTTTTTTATTTATACTATTTTCTTTGTTTTTTTATTAACTATTATGATTTCAGTTTTCATTATACATAAAGATATCGATTTTTGTTTTATTAAAGATTATATTATAGCTCTATCATATTTGATAATTGCTACTTCTTGAATAGATTTTTTATTAGTTATAAATCCCTATATTGAATCTGTATAGGCCCGATATTTATATACAAGTATATTTAGTTGATTTGAATAGATTATACTGATTGAGTATATATCAGCAAGATATTGAAGCAAGTATTTTACAATTATTAAATGACTTTCTCTTATTGTATGTATAATACAAATTAGTTGGTTTATAGTATATACTATATCTGATCGAATATAATTGAAAGAATAAATAATGCTATTAATAATTTGAAGATAAAGAATCTTATCATCTTCATAGAGAAGCTCGTTTTTGTTTATATCTGATATAACTATATTAGGAAATAGAGATAAATCTTTTATATCAATAAGATCAATTCTGAATTGCTATAGAATCTTTTTTATATAATTTGATTAATATATCTTAAATAATTAGTTTTATTAATTTCATTTTATTTGAATATTTAGGAAAATATTAGTTTAATTCAAATCTTTATATTTCTATTAATTTCCGATTATTTTCTTTATTAAATTCATATTAATATAATTTCCTATTTATTAGTAGATTATTTATATAAAATAGGATATATACTTCTCTTCTTATAGAAAGATTAGAATTTACTATAAATTCTTTGAATCTAATCTCTTTGAAAAATCTTTATACAACTATTCACCAAATTCTTAATGCTTGTTTTAACCTATAAAGGAATTTCTTCAATCTGAAATATAGTTTATCTTTAAACTTAATTTCGGGGAAGATTTCTTCGAAATATCTTAGTATTTTTATAAGGATTTCTATATCCATTAGTTTATTATTCAAGAAAGTAATATTGATATTTATATTATTGATTTCTAAATCTTTTGCTACAGCTTTAACTAATAAAATACGTAATATTGAGTACCTTGTTATACCAGCAAAGGTTTTTTTAGAGATCTATTCCATATCTTTGAAGATACCCCTTGATTACTAATCTTATTTTTCTTTTAACTAGTTTACCAAAGCAATCTAGTTTATTTCTCAGAATATATCTATTACTTAATAACTTTCGATCTGTGGGTACAATTTTATTTATAATTTCAAAAATACTATTATCCTTAAGACTTTACAATTTATTTTTGATTACTTTTATTTATACTTAAGCATCTCCTTATATAATATCCTCGAACTCTATTAATTCTTCAAACATTGAATTAGAATTATCAACTAGAAACTCCTTAGAATATATAGAAGCAATTTGTAATACAACTATATACTAAACAATCTAATTACTAAAAATCTTTCTCAATTGTTTCTTACAACTTTTATTTAGAATATCTCGAACTAAAGTAACTATAGAAATAAATCTAATTCTTGAAATCTCTATAACTGTTTATACTCTTTATCTTAAAGACTGAGATATATATATCTTTTATACAAACTCAATTGCCTATAGCTATTACTATTATAGTATTTATAAAAGATAGATTTAGGCAATTTATTATTTGTTTTGGATTTAAACAATCTATTATTTATTGGTATATATCTCTTATACATCTTTTTATATCTATTACATCCTTCTTTTTATAATACTATTTTTGTTATATAAAGAAGATTTTCTTTGTTTTATTATCCCAGGGGGTTCTGGATATATCTTATCTTTAAAATCTTTAAGGTCTTTAAGGGGATATCTATATTCATTAAAGTTAATATCTATTATTCTATATATATTCTTAGTATAAAGATTAAAAAGGATATAGATATTATTTCTATTTATTCTAATAAAGATATACTCTCTTTTAAGTATTCTAAACTCAAATTTCTTTATTATCAAATCAGATTATTAAAAATTTCTAGTCTAAGCTTTATATCTAAATATTCTGAATTTCTTGAAATTAGATTATCTATCAGATATAGTCTTGTATAATATAATTATTAGAAAGAGTATTTCAGAGTTTTTAAATAATAGAGATTTGAAAGAGATCTGTTTTTTAAATATATAGTATATTTAATAATGAATTTCCATATCTTAAATTCAATCCCCAATTCACTCAAAAGCAATCTAGCTGTAGTACTGATATCTTGAATTTTCTTTTCTGTAATTTTATTCATAAAATATTTTCCTAAAGATAATGATTTAAAGATTAGACTCTTTTTTGAGATTTCTATTTGAAACTATATTCCAAATTCACCTTTATTATTATCTGCTTTGATAATAGTAATCTTGGAGTTAAACTCTCTTTTAATTTGATTGATTAGGTTTATCAATATAGATATAATAATATTAATAGATTTGTTTTTTATATATTTAATTCAAGTCGCTTTGATTATATTATCCCCGCAACCGGGCGGCTCAAGAACGACTACTGAAACAGCTAATGCACACACCAGACAAGTTCGCTGAATTTATTGCTATAACAGACTTCTACAGGAGCATATGCCCTAGAACGCTACCAGAAGAATAGGAAGAGGAAATGGAAATGGATCGACCGATCCAGGTGAACACAAATATAGAATAGGAGGCG